>QNUK01000029.1:3020000-3382500 GCA_013621035.1 Clarias magur | reverse complement strand
TGAACTTTGAGATGCCTTTTTGCATGGCATGATCATCATTCGCAAGTCTAGAGGTTAGATGAGGGATTCTGCAAGCAATTATTGTGAAACAGCCAAGACACCTTATTCTTTTTTTTTTGTTTGTTTGTATTTTAGTTTATTTGAAGCGTTTTGAAATGTATGGATTTGTCTGATTTTAGGCGGTGCTGTGACGTTTTCTCCTGACCCATCAGCCCTCCGCCGTATTCTGCAGAATGATGGATTGAAACACACAATGACACCCAGAGCCTGCCCATCAGGGAGAGCAACCTCGATTTTCTCTGTAAGGTTTTTTTTATTTTTTTATTTTTTTAAATAACCCTTATTCCAGTTATGGTCCGAAAGGAATACTGTATAAATGTACTGAGAATAGAGAAAACCTTCCTAGCTGAAACTTGGCCAGACATAAGGAAAGGTGCAACACTGATGCAGTATATAAAATCAATTCCAATTATACTGGTACAGTCAGGCCACATGAGGAGATCCACCTCTGAAAAGATGAATTACAAGCAGAGTTACTATTACTTCACAACCCAATGCTGATTATTTTCACATGTCAGCAAAACCAAAAGCGTTTTATTCCTTTTAAATCACAGCAATTTTTCCAATAATAATAGCAATTAGCTCCGTCATTTTTAGCTATTTCAAAGGTAGCCTATTTTGCATAAAAGGTTAATTTGTCAGTTTTAGATATTGAGATAAGACCTCATATCAGAAGAGCCTACGCCGTCTCCTCTGACTGTTCCCGCTACGCCGTCTCCCCTGACTGCTACAGCACTATCTCTGACTCTTACTGCTACAGCTTTACTTTCATTTTAAGAGGTTCTTTACTCTGTGCATGAAATCATGTCGTAATCCCACATGCTCTACAAATGAAAAAGCTGCAGTGTTCATTTAATGTGTTTTGTAACTATAAAGGATGATTGACATGCTGTGTTTTATGTCCGTCAGGCTCAGAGAGTACCTATAAAGAAAGCTCCGTCAGAAGCCTCAGCAGCTGGTCTGTTTTCTTTTTTTCTCTGAAAGCTGTCTTGTCTCTATTCATGCCACATTGCACAGTGAAAAGAATGTGCAGAGATAAAAGTCTAATCTGAAAATGTAAAATTGGCAAAGAATATCTCATAACCAAAACATTTTGTTTTTGCAATTTTTTTTTTTTTAAAGATGATGATGTCTGTTTTAGCAGGTGCGGTGTCGTTCTCTCCTGACCCATCAGCACTCCGTAGTATTTTCGATAATGAGGGAATTACAGCAGGCAGTCTGCTCAGAATGTCTGTCTGCCCCACCTCCATTTGCACAGTGAGTACATGCTTCATGTACAAAGATTAGCCTGAACATTAAAACCATCTGCATAGTATTGTGTAGGTCACAAAAACAGCTCTGATGCATCAAAACTGGATCTCTGAAGTTATCTGGCTATCTATTTAAGTTTAGTTTAAGCTGTCTTGTATACATTTAAGACTTGGTCTGCTGTAAGGTTTAGGTAGGTGGGACGTGTCAAAGTAATATGGCGGGAGCCAAGGTTTCTCAGCAGAACTCCCTCTGTCTGCTTGCCTTTTTCCCATAGTGCATCCTGGTGAAAGAATTCTGATCTCTTTGTATCCAATCCTTTCACTGGAGGAGATTTAATTGATGAAAATATGGACGTGGTTTAAAACGTGGTTGCACAATAAACGCATCTGTTTTTGCTTTGAACAAAACTTTTGCTTGTGTGGTCAAAAACACTGTGAGAACTTTTTGATTGCCGGATAGATATCACCTGGATGCATAAAGATAAACCCAAAACTATTAACCATAATAATCCTCTCCCAAGGAAAAAGAATCGAGGAGTTCAGTGCGCATCCTTCTAATGACATTCGTTTCAACAACCGAGAACTAAAAAGCAAATAAAAGTAACAGGGAGTCAGGTACTACTCAATCAAAGGATGATACTTCAAAGACAAGACAAATTAAAGATGCAGAAATGATAGTGAACATCTTCGAAGAAGCCCATCTCTTAAAGGCAGAATAGAGGCAACTGTTCCTGTTCTTTCTAAATAGATGACAGAAAATCTTATCATCCAATGAAACTGTCCTGGAGTTGGACCTAGACCATCTTGTTATCTTAATGCGAGATTTAAATAGCCATAACTACCTTTGGGATAGTAATCATTGCAATGTAAAAGAAAAGGATTTTTCAATGATGGATCAAATACATATCTACATTCAGGTCATGGAACATACTCCGCAATTGACTTAACAATTTGTCAGCATGAACTTTCTTCTATTTTTTTACATTTATCATGGAAAGTACATTATGATTTATGTGGAAGTGACCATTTTCCAATTATTGTAACTATTAAATGAAAAGAAGACGAAGTAAAAGTACAAAGATGTCAAATTAAAAAAGCTAATGGTATAATTTTTAATCTCTCTCTGCTGTGAGAGATTTGTTGGATTCTCAGAAGATGCCATGTAGAACTTTACAGCAATTTCTATATCTGTAGAGAAGACAACAGAATATCTCTTAATAAAACATCTAAACTTGATCCCATTGTTTGATGAATGATGTAAGGAGGCTATAAAAGAGAGGAAAAAAGCTGAAATGGACTTGAAAGATAAAGAAAGCAAAAGCGAAAAGAACCATAAACGAAGTCAAAAAGGAAATTCAAATTAAACTTTTAATATAAAAAAATTATATAAAGAAATTCCGCGAAATATTGTGACTAAATGACTTTATTTTAATAATGAAATAAAATTATGTTAAATAATTACATGTTGAAGTAGCATTCTTCTCTGTGATTGTGATGTGGAGTTGTGTTTCAGGAGTTGGTCTAGGTCCCATAGCTCCGGTCTTAATGCTTCAGCACACCAAGACTTTTCGGACAATTTCTTGTTCCCAACTTTGTGGGAACAGTTTAGGGACGGCCCCTTTTAGTTCCAACATGACAGCGCACCAGTGCACAAAGCAGTGTCCATAAAGACGAGCTTGGTGTGGAAGAGCTTGTGGAAGAACAGCTTTAGGATGAAATAGTGTGAAGACTGCAAGCCGGGTCTTCTCGTCCAACGTCAGTGTCTGAGCTGCACTTCTGGAAGAATGGTCAAATATTCCCATGAATTACACTCCGAAATCTTGTGGAAAGCCTTCCCAGAAGAACTGAAGCTGTTATAGCTGTATAGGCTGGGCCATTACCATTAGAGTAAACCTTATGGATTAAGAATTGGATTGAGGATAAGAGCTGGTTACTCAAGTTCATAGGCATTTGTGAATGCAGACGAGCAAATAATTTTGGCAATATAGTGTGGGTGTATGTTTGTGTGGGTGTATTTATTTTAATACTAAGTTTGTTATATGCTATATATTGATATATACAGTATATAATTATGATAATATGATAATGTTATTAATGTTATATTAATATAAATTTATACAGTTTTTTTTTTTTCCCTGAAGGGTATACATTTTGGCTGACTGTGTGTGTGTATTATTATTATTATTATTATTATTATTATTATTATTTTAAATTAACAAACGGTAGCACAAACCTCAGACGTATCGATGTGCGCCAGTCTGACCAAAAACAATCTGTGGTTTGAAATGTGAACACAGCCTTTGATAAGCATCTGTGCGCTTGGTGTCTAATATATCCCAACCCTTGATGGGTGTCCCTGTAAATAGAAAATAAATGTCATGAACTTGAGTGTTTTTAACGGTATGACTGACTGGATTATGTTCTTGAAAGGTTATCAGTGGAGCAGCATTTTTAGGTTTAAATGCATTGAATTAAAACGTACCATTGTCTGCTTTAGGCTCAAAGAGTACCAGTGAAGAGAATTAGAGCTGAAGAGACAGCACACACGGGTAAGAGGTTTTCTTGTTATTGCTGCTGAATATTCGATCCAATGAAAGAGCATCCAGCAATAGAGAATAAATGCACATTAAAATAACTCGAGGTCTCTGTGTGCTTCTCCTATACGAAGCGGCTTCTGTAATACAAACTCCAATCAGGAAATGGACGCCACAGCGGGTTCCTGTCTCCCGGTCTCAGTCTGTGGTCAGTTCAGAACATGGTTTGGTCCATTTAGTTTTTTTTCAGATCTGTGCACATATGTGACATAATGTGCATCTGTGTATACATTTGTGTCTATTAGAAAAGGCTAAATCCTGCGCAAAAGACACCCTGCATCTCTCCTGGATTTGATGAAACTCAAGCTCCCAGCATCGCCCCTTCTTCCCAGCAGCAAGTAAGAGACAGAGAAAGTTGTTAACCATTCTGAAAGACATGAGTAAGGAATACAACATGATGCGGCATGCGATAACAGGGAAATAATTCATCACAGAGGTGTTTTGCAAAAAACAGCCATGACACATGATGTGGTTTTATCTGTTCGTTTAACCTCATGATTTTTTTTTTTTTTTTTTACCATAACACCATCTATCAATCCAGATGAGAATCCAGGTAGCAACTGCAATGTTTTAAAAGTAATAATGGTGAACTAAAGTGTGAATCTGTGGCAGGAGGAAGTGGTTCAGAGGTTATTCCAGGAAGAAACCGAGCATGTGGGGAGCGAGCAGATGAAGGACGCTGGAGGCGAGGTTACTCTGGGTCATCCGCTGGAACATCACCAGGATGTAAGGCAAATAACATGTTGCTTTTTTCTGTGTGGACATGTGGTGATTGTTGGACATGACCTACCTGCTTTACTCTTTCTGTCTATTCATGTTGTGTTTTTTTGTGTTTTGGTTTTTTTTTCTCCTAGGCTGAACAAAATGTAAGGCGTGAAGGTGGCGCTGATGTAAAAACGCACAGCTGCCATTCAGAGAAAGAGAAGATCCCAGCAGTGCAGCCGTTTATCCAGGCACCACACAGGCAGTCCGTCATCGTGTTTTCATCTGGTCAGAAGCTGTCGGCTCAGACTAGAGCTCAGACTGCCTCCCAGCATTCGCCACAGCTACAGCCATGCACAGACCAAACCAGCAGATCACACAGCGAGCTCGACTCCCAGACTGAAAGGCCAGTAGCTCCTGGCAAACTATGCAAGACAAAAGGTAAAGTTACATGAGTTACATTGAGTATGATCCAAAGCGTTCTGTTTTTGCGTGTTTGTATGACGGTTTATGGGTCTCGATGCAGCTTCCAGTCTCAACTTAGCCATGTGCGCTCTGAAACGGCGTCTCCCGACCCTGGAGGAGTTGTTTCTGGATGAAGAATGCGCCATGTACACTTCCCGCCAGCAGTCATGGCCGACTCAGCCCCGCTGCTACAACCCCGTGGCCTCCACACTCGTCCTGCAGGATTCCACTGTGAGTTGCTCGGATTTCTGTTTAACACAATAAAATGTTTAGAATAAAAAAAATTTAAGTATTAAAACACTCTGATACATTGTTTACAATAGTGCAGTCAAGTGTGAATCTGAAATGGAGAAATAAGGTGCATTAACAGGTGAAGTGTTGCGTAATAATAAGAATATGGACAGTGCCATGAAAAATTATTGGCACCCTTCTCTGTCTTTTTTTTCCCCCTTCATACTTAAATGATTTGAGATTTAATAAACTAATTTTAATATTACACAAAAATAACATAATGCAAAATTTATTTTTTAAATGATTTATTGATTTATTTATTTATTTATTTATTTTAATTAATTACACCCAGGCCTGATTACTGCCAGATCTGTTGAATCAAGAAATCATGTAACTCTGTCTCTGTCTGACTCTGTCTGCCAAAGTAATGCACGGATCTTTTAGCAACACATCATGCCGTCATATAAACGAATTACAAATACATTCCAAATACTTTTTCACACCATGGGACATAATTGTATATCCTGATGGGAACGTAGGTAACTGTATATAACATGCAAAATGAGAGAAGTACTGTAAGGTACATTATCATACCAGTGCAGTCAGGTGGACAACTTAAAAGACTATAGATTAAAGTGCATTGATGGGAACTTAACAGATGAACCATAATAGTTAATAAATACAGAAGAGAAGCTTCTTATTTATTTACCATACACTAATCATTTATGGTTAAAGAATAAAAGGGAATTCAGTGAGTAGTGTTAGTTGCTCACCTGGACTTTATGTAATTTATACTTTAATACCTCTAGAATACCCCATCGCGATGATGACTAATTAGTTGCTTTCTCTTTCCTTTCTCCCTCTTCCCAGTGCTTTATGCCCATTATGGTGACATTGCAGAGCCTCAGTCCTGTTCCACTGCTCTCCTCTCAAACCGAAGCATGAAGACTGAATGCACTCATCTGAATATTTGTGATGATTTCCTTCATCAGTAAAGGAATGGTTTCTGACTCTTCATCTTACAGCTGTGACCTTGATGGTAATTCCTCAAGTCTGAACAGTATGACCGTACTGCAGTATAACTATTGACAACAGAGTCGTCAGGGTCACTACATATTGAATATATGAAGCAACAAAAGTGACTCTCCCAGTGTGATTAAGAATAGTTTGCCAAAACAGGTTTGCCCTTTCCAAACCGTGTTGTTGTTTTGTTTTTTTTGGAGATTTGTTTTGTAGATCTACTAGAGCATGCGCCGTAATTATGCCCGCACTGATGATTAACTCCCTGGTCTTCTATGCTGTAACTGCATTTTAACATGAAGCTTGCGAGATGACTTTTTATTATAATGTTTAACACTAAATTTGACAAACCTTCACTGCTTCTTTGTTCATTCAGCGACTCTAGTTACTGATTTTCGTTTAGAAATGCAGAAAGAAAGCATCACATTGTTCCTCGTGGAAGCAAATCTGCCTGTTTTGCAGCTCATTTCTTGCTCTGGAAAATATCTTTTGAAATTATATTGTCTATATTTAATAATAAACACGTACAGTATTTCAAGACGTACTGTTGTCTGAGACTTTTATTTCACCAAAGGATTTTACACATGAACTATACAGAGCGAACTGGTCTTGACTCATGAAATCAGTCGATTGCTCAGTCAGTGTTTTTTTTTTTTTATTATTATTATTTTTTTTTTAGACGTTTTCTTTCATTTATGATTCATGAAATGTGAGTTGAAGAAGCCGTTTGCTTCTGATGATGTATTAAAGATCTATATAGAGATCTTTAATACATCATCAGAAGCAAACGGCTTCTTCAACTTGATAAGATTGATAAATTGGTTAACGAGTCCTCTGGGTAAGAAAAACCTCTCATGTTCCATGCATTCCTAGAGTTTTGTCATCTCGAAACGTGACTAGACTAAAATGGTAACTAACTTATGGGTGGTTTTCCCAGACAGACATAAAGTCTAATCCCAGGCTTGAACAGCATTCAAATCCACATTAACATAAATCGGCTTTCCCAGTCATTGTTTGAAAAATCCTAGGCTTAAAATAAACCTCCAGGTCAATGTCATTTGTCGAAGCGGACACATGGATGACCTGGACCATGTTAAAGAAAGTGATCCATTTCAACATTTTTATTGACATTAATTTTAATGATCATTTTTGAATGCATAAAGTAAATGATATTAAGATTATTTCACTTTTGGAACAAAGGGTTTTATCTGTGACCCAAAAGAGGACAGCCTGTTGCAGTGTCAGGGTAAAATAATTCACCCTTACCGTACATCCTTTTCTCTGACCAGATATATTTTTAAGTGTAATGGGCACATAAAATATATCTTACCAGGAAAGATGTAAATACTTCAGCGGCCGGCCTTTCACGGATAGAGAGTCTCTTTTAAGATAAATGTAGATAATACAGTATGTAACAATGTTTACTATCAGATAAGACATTAAATAAAACTAAATAAAAATAAAAAGGGAAATGCAGTCATACTCTGTGTAGTTGCATGTGATCCCTCATCTGAACTGTCTAGACGGTCATCATCTGGTATATCCTCCTAAGGCTCCTGCCTTTCCATCTTTCCTGTCACCAACTCATCCAACAGGTACGTCTTCAATTCCAGGGAAAATGCAAGTCTTCTCTATTTGGACTTTAGTTTTTTTTTAAGGCTACTTTTAACATTTTTCCAAAGCACCTACTGTATCCTAAAAAAATAAAAAATAAAAAAAACTTTAGAAAAGATTAAGGTAATAATGCTGATGATTCTTGACAGTTGCTGTATTGTTTTTGTAGATGTGTTCATTTGATTTAAATTCATAAAACATAGCTTTCTAGACATTCATTTTCTCTCAATCGTAAAAATGCTAAATGTGTTTTCTTTTAAAGCAGCATAGTGGTTAGTACTGTCGGCTTGCACCTCCAGCATCCAGGTTCGAATCCCCGTGTTTTCCCCGTGCTTGGTGGGTTCCCTCCGGGTGCTCCGGTTTCCTCCCACAGGCCAATGACATGCAGATTAGGTTAATTGCCGTTCCTAGATTGCTAAGTGTACTGTATGTGTGTATGCCCTGTGATGGACTGGCACCTCGCCTTATGCCCTATTTCGCCTTGGATAAGCCCCAGACTACCTGCGACCATGTATACAGGATAAAGTGGTGTAGACGATAAGCGAATATACGCAAATTTACATGAGTTAAAAATGAGTGTCATTTTTAAATATGCACACTAAATAGGTTGTGATTTTATTTCTTTCTTTTTTTTTTTTTTGTTTGTTGAACTTTCTTTTCAATTAGGTAGCCTGGACTTGAAATCTGCTCGTCCAGGATGACCAGGTCTCTGAATTGTCAACCCCAGTATAAACTACATGTTTCTATACAAACTGCACCTTTAACATTTTCTCATATTAACAGAAACACTTCCGACTTTATAACATCTTGAAAAGCAAATGCTTGGTTTTACCAAAGGAATTAAAAGGCCTTTTTAAAATAGGATACACCTTTAAGCTGCACGTTTGACCTTTATTCATGTGACATGATGTAGATCATATGTTGTTCAAGTTCTCATTTAGATCCTAGGTCAAAGTCACCTGACTTATTCACCAGTGCATAGTAAGAGTGATGGCAGCAAATCCTCACTTATATTTAGTTGTGCAGGCGTGTGTGTGTCTGTGTGCGTGTATGCGTAAAGGGAGGGGGGGGGGTGCGTAAGGGGCAGAAAGCTGTACTATAAAAACTTCCCTCCACATGAGTCTTCTCCTGGGAAAGTAGTGTAATCGTCAGGTTTGCTCTGTCTTTCCCCGGCTGCTTAGCTCCCTGAAGCAGCTTTAATCATGTCCCAGACACAGGCATCAGGACTGGACCCTACCAAGATGGGTGTCGGACGGGCAATTGCAGTCCTGACATCAGGAGGTGATGCTCAAGGTAGGTGAAGGCACAAGAATGCACTGTTGTAGCAGTAAACACTTTGGAGGGGGGTGGGGGGTGCGGGGGGGGGGGTTTGGGGAGTTTTGGCAGTTCCAGTGAAAGCGCAGCTGTCATTAACAACAGCTAAAGGAAGAGCTGAGGTTGGACGTTCCTCATGCATTTCTAAAGAAATAGTTTGACAACTCACTTGGAATTCATGAGAAGTTACTAATCCACTGTATCACAAAAATATGTGCATTGACCGTCTAATTAGGAATCCACGTCCAAAGCAATTCCAAAAGCAGTTGTCTGATCAGCGTCCGCTCGTCACCGTTACTTTCAATGCTCTGTAAGCTGTAAATTTAGCCTTTAACTCCTCTTGTCCTGTGCCTCAGACGCTCTGTGGTTTGATGCTTAATTTAGCTTCCCGTGACCTTTTTCTGGAATGGCACAAAGTTGTAATAGGAACACTGGATCAGCAGCTGTTCGCCTCTGAAACTGGAGAAGCTGCATCACCTTTAACACAACAGGGACCATGCTTCCTGGCCTTTGCAGGAACTTTGAAGGAGATATAGAAGACAGATTCGGAGTGAACCCTTAACCTTTTGCCCCCACCTAAATTGTCTTACGTCCAAGTCTCCACAGATTCCTAATTTAACGGTGGTCAGAAGGCTTTTATCATTACAGCCCTCATGCAAAATGCTGCGGTATAGAGAGAAAACGAGAGAGAGAGAGAGAGAGAGAGAGAGAGAGAGAGATCTACTGTTAGATCTAGATCATGGATTAAGGTTTATTTATGTGTATTTATGATTCAGAATAGGCGATAAGAAAAAGAATAAGTAGAGTAGTAATGGGAACAGTAATAGATGCATAGCAGGATACATAAAGAGTCAGGTGGGTACTGTAAGTAAGGTACGGTACTGTGCAGAGGTCTTCAGCCACGCCTCAGCTTTTCATATGAAAATAAATGATGATTAAATAAATAGGAGCAAATGTTCTACTGCGACAGATTGCATATGATGAAAGTATTTGTTTGTGTTATTAATTTTGATGTCAGCATCAACCTCATTTCCCCTCTCATCTGTTCCAACTACTCAGCATTCAGCATCACCAGTCTGATCATCTGTCATCGTCCGCACCTGTCTCTCACTGGTTCATGCCTTTAATTAGATGTTTTTGTTTTTGTTTTTGTTTTTTTGAATGCTTGGGATACAGAGACTAGACTAAAAATGAGAGCCTGGAGAACTATAGTGCATCTCGAACATCATGAAAAAAGTGACATTTATAGCTTGATTACATTTGAAGTGTAATTACTGTACTATTCACATGTTATAAATACTCTGTAGCTCTAAGTCAGGTTCAGTACACACATCGGGAAGGGACAGTTGTCCTTAAGGAGGAAAAGCCACAGAAGGTGTTATATTGAAGCATATTCATAGAAGTGGCAAGGTTTGGTAGGAAACGGGTGCACAAGAAAAGCTTTAAGAACCTTTGAAGAATTTGGGATGGCTTCACAAGGAGTGAAGTGAGTGCAATGAGGCTGGAGTCAGTGTTAAACATTTAACCATATGTTATATACAGTATGAAAGTTTCACTTTTTTTAAAATCAAATTGCAAAACAAATGAACTTTTTCACAACATTCAAGTATTTCAGGATGCTTATCCACTAGGAGAACAGCCTCTGAGACAGACAGACGATTTGCATATTCTGATTAGACTAAAGGATTTCAGCAGGCCATATTACTATAGTATTACTATATAAGGAATCAAGAAGCACAGCAAGTGAGTTGTTTATGGACATATCCAGAGACATGAAAACAGAGACATGGGAAAGTTCACGCAGTGTCAGAAAACCTTACAGCGTCTGTGAGCTCACAGGAAGGGGTGGAAGCTGCTTTCATCCGAGCACGTGTGTGTATTTATGCATGTATATGTACCTGTATATACTGTGGCTTTCCTGTCAGCTCTAACTGATTCATGGCTTCTCATCAACAAGGCCGAGGTCCTGCTGTCTGGAGCGTGTTTGTTTGTTTTAGCGTGAAAATCCCACGTTTCTGAAACCCCACTCTGGCACCAACAACCATTTTGTCTGTTCAGACACTATTGTTCCTGCATCTGCATCATGCTATGCACGGCAGTGCTGCCACGTGATTGCCAGACGACAGGGGTTGTCTGTTAAAATGAACTGTTTACTTTAAATACGCTTACATGTATTATAATAACACTGATAATTCTGTATGTCATCGTTCCTATTGTCAAATAAATGCCACATCATGGTGAAGACTGCATACAGTGATATCGATCTGTTGCGACAATGACAATTGTTAAAAGCGCTATACGAATAAAATTGAATTGAATTATATGAATGAAATCAAGTGTAGTCATATAGCTGATATGAGCTACCTGGTTCATGTGATACACAAAATGCAGTTTAAAGTTACATATCTCAAACTAAATAAAGACGACATTTCCTCTGATATTTCTGCTTTGTCAAACATTTTTAGTTATTACTACTAAATGCCCCGGACTTCATTTGTCAATATTTTTGTCTTATTGCAGGAGAAACGTGACTCGGTTCAGTTTTGGGGCGTGCAAACTTTTGCAATCAACTGTAAATTTAAAAAAATCTGTCCATTCTTCTATACATGAAAAACTGCCATAGCATATTTACAGTAAACCAACAATATTTTGGCATGCTTTAGCATTTTCCAGTATAACAACAACTAGATAATTATTGTTAAAATATAGAATGCACCTTGGAGAACTATTGTCAGTGACGTCATGTACACTGATCAGCCATAATATTAAAAACAAACTAGGTTTTGGGTTCCCCATGTGCCACCAGGGTTGCTCTGGGTCTTGGGGCATGGCTCTGCAAGGCCTCTGGGGATGCATCGTGGAACATCGCCAGATGTGGAACATTGGGTGCCCATCATCCTATCACAGGGTTTGCTGGAGTGTAGTTGGTGATGGTATGGCTGATCGGTGTCTAGTGTTTTACATAATAGATATGGTCGTATTGTTTTGTACTTTATAATCTTTTAATTCAATATTCCTAGAAGGGGTTTTGGAATCATCACTCTGAAATGAATCTACTCTGTAAAGCTCGTACATTCTCTCTGTTTCCAGGAATGAATGCTGCAGTGAGGGCTACAGTCAGAGTCGGCCTGTACACTGGAGCGAAAGTCTTTTTCGTCCATGAGGTCGGTAATACGTGCAGCGCTGCAGACCCATACTAGAATTTGGAGTGCAATTTAATTAACTTATGGTTTGCTTTCTAAACACTGTTTCTGATATTAACATTCACGATAAGTTGATCTCAATTGTGCTGCAGGGCTACCAGGGGTTGGTAGATGGGGGTGATAATATTCGTCCAGCTACATGGGAGAGCGTCTCCATGATGCTCCAGCTGGTGAGACATTCTCATTGTGTGTTTGTGTTTATCATTTTATTTGCAAGGATTTAACCATGTGAGTAATGAAATACTTTGTAGGGGGGCACGGTGATCGGCAGCGCTCGCTGTAAAGATTTTCAGACGAAGGAGGGCCGCATAAAGGCTGCGTGCAACCTGGTCAAAAGAGGAATCACTAACCTGTGTGTTATTGGTGGAGATGGGAGTTTGACTGGAGCCAACCAGTTCCGGACAGAGTGGAGCGAATTATTAGGACACCTGGTCAGTGCAGGTGAGTCTCCAAAGCTCTCCAAAAGGTCAACTGTAAAGAAAAGTCACTTTAATTTTAATTTACGTATTTTTCAGGCAAGATCACTAAACAAGAGGCGCAGTCATCATCCCATCTTAACATTGTTGGCATGGTTGGATCCATCGATAATGACTTCTGTGGCACAGACATGACCATTGGCACAGACTCCGCTCTTCATCGTATTATGGAGGTGGTGGACAGCATCACCACTACAGCTCAGAGGTAGGATATGTGCGGTTTTATGGGAAAACTATGACCACTCCCACCTTCAATTTTACATCTGAGAGTTTTTTTTTTTTTTTTGTAATTGTACTCATTTCTTTGGTGTTTGCTCTCATTCATAGTCACCAGCGTGCATTCATTCTGGAGGTCATGGGAAGGCATTGTGGGTAAGATCAGAGAAAGAAATAAGTCGGTGATATTCTCTTGGATATACCAAGCGAAAAAAACCACCTCTAAATATGGTGTGTTGTATATTTATGTGTTGTGTCAGTTACCTAGCCCTGGTTACTGCGCTGGCATGTGGTGCAGACTGGGTGTTTATTCCAGAGATGCCCCCAGATGACGGCTGGGAAGAACACTTGTGCAGGAGGCTGATGGATGTACGTACCCAGAGCACATACACATTTAGATTTTAGAATAAACATACATAGCTAGCCAGTACAGTAGGTGGTAAGGTGGTGAAGTGGTTGGCACTGTTGCCTTGCATCTCCAGGGTCCGGGTTCGATCCCCCTCTCTGTGTGCATGGAGTTTGCATGTTCACCCCGAGCTTGGTGGGCTTCCTCCAGGCACTCCGGTTTCCTCCCACAGTCCAAAGACCTGCACATTAGACTAATTGGGTGCCCTGTGATGGATTGGCACACTGTCCAGGGTGTACCCTGCCTCATGCCCCAAGTCTCCTGGGATAGGCTCCAGGCCCCCCGCGACCCTAAATACAGGATAAAGTGGTATAGACACTGAGTGAGCTAGCCAAAGTTAACCTATGATAATACTTATAATCAGTTTACTACACATGTAAATTCTGTACATTATGTATACCCATACGTTTGAAGCAACAAAATGCAGACAAATTGGAAATCTTTCAAGAAATACTTCTCAGCTGTCCATGGTTAGCTTTGTATAGATATAATGTGAATTTTTAGATATAGAGTGGATTTTCTTGTATAACCTTTTTAGAAAGTCCAAGGTGCTTTGTTGAATTCTTACAATGGAGGATTTCCAGTTATATAATAATAATAATAATAATAATAATAATAATAATAATAATATTTATGGCTTAGGTCAAGCCAATAACCACCCAAAATATCCTTAGGGTTTATTTAATGAGTCTCCACATGGGTGTTACAGTAGTTAGTTCATGTATATGAAATAGAGCAGATCTTGAATCTAGTTCTGCTGGCCTATGACTTAGCAGAAGGTTTTACACTTTAATCCGGACATGACATTTTATTTACATGGAACATTGCATTGTCTGTAAATAAACCTATTATTTAACTGTGCACTATATAGGCAAATATGCAACAGGAAATATGTTTAAATTAACATGCAGTCCACTTTGTTACCAGGTATTGACTGAAAATCTTTAGTCCTAAAACTTTCAGAATGACTGCAGTCATAAGCCATCACATTTAATTTTTATTTTTTTTTTGCCCTACTACAGTATAGTTAGTTTCTGCCTATAAGATTGTATTAAACAAAGTGATTTTTCCTGATTTGCCTAGGTCTGCAAAGATCATGGTACATAAAATAAGGAGCCAGTGTAACAAACATGCAAAAATGACTTTGTGAATAATAGTGCATGTTAAAAAACGGATATACAGGTGAAACTCGAAAAATGAGAATATCGTGCAAAGGTTCATTTATTTCAGTAATGCAACTTAAAAGGTGAAACTAATATATGAGATAGACTCATTACATGGAAAGCAAGATAATTTAAGCTGTGATTTGTCATAATTGAGATGATTATGGCGTACAGCTCATGAAAACCCCAAATAGAAAATTACATCAATAAATATGTACTCAGTGCTTGGTTTGTGCCCCTTTTGCAGCAATTACTGCCTCAAAGCGGCGTGTCAAGGAAGCTATCAGCCTGTGGCACTGCTGAGGTCTTATGGAAGGATGCGTCAATAGTGGCCTTCAGCTCTTCTGCATTGTTCGGTCTCATGTCTCTCATCTTTCTCTTGGCAATGCCTCATAGATTCTCTATGAGGTTCAGGTCAAGCGAGTTTCAAACACAGTAATCTCACGGTCATTGAACCAGGTTTTGCCGCTTTTGGCAGTGTGGGCAGGAGCCAAGTCCTGCTGGTAAATGAAGTTCGCATCCCCCAAAGCTCGTCTGCGGAAGGAAACATGAAGTGCTTCAAAATCTCCTGGTAGACGGCTGCGTTGACCGTGGACTTAATGAAGCACAGTGCACCAACATCAGCGGATGACATGGCTCCCCAAATCAACACAGACTGTGGAAACTTCACACTGGACTTCAAGCATCTTGCATTGTGTGCCTCTCCACTCTTCCACCAGACTCTGGGTCCTTGGTTTCCAAATGCAAAAGTTGCTCTCACCAGAAAAGAGGACTTTGGACCTCTGAGCAACAGAGCAACAGACCAGTTCTTTTTTTTCTTTAGCCCGGGTAAGACGCTTCTGACGTTGTTTGTTGTTCATGCCCATGCCCAGGATCCGTCTGTGTGTGGTGGCTCTTGATGCACTGATTACAGCCTCAGTCCACGCCTTGTGCACCTTTTTCTTCCACACTTTTCCCTTCCACATAACTTTCTATTAATGTGCTTTGATACAGCACTTTGGGAACATCCCATTTCTTTTGCAATTACTTTTTGAGGCTTTCCCTCCTTATGGAGGATGTCAGTGATGGTTTTCTTCATACTTTTCGGGTCAGCAGGCTTTCCCATGATTGTGCTTCCTACTGAACCAGACTGAGAGAACATTTAAAGACTCAGGAACCCTTTGCAAGTGTTATGGCTTAATTAGCTGCTTAGAGTGGGACACCTTGAGCCTAGAATATTGAACCTTTTCACAATATTCAAATTTTCTGAGATTGTGGATTTGGGGTTTTCATGACCATCTCAATTATGACAAATCACGGCTTGAACTATGTTGCTTTGCATTTAATAAGTCTCTCTCAGATATTAGATTCACCTTTTACTGAAATATATGAACTTTTGCACGGTATTCAAATTTTTGGAGTTTCACCTGTCTTATGAACATAGTTATGCTCAATTAAACGGACATTTAACTGAAACATACTGTAGCAGCTATTTTTACACTCAATGCATCAACCTGTTGGTATAAAGTCTCTAAATGTGCTCTTCTCCCTTTTGACTTTTATGGATAACCAGACTGTATCATAAATCTGGTTGTAATTGATGAGTGCAAAAGAGACATTGTGTGCAGTGTGTGTCTATATTTATCTCTGTTACTTTCCTGCATGTTGTATGCCTCCTCTTAGACCAGAAACAGAGGATCTCGTCTGAATGTGATCATCGTTGCCGAGGGAGCCATGGATCGGGCCGGCAAGCCAATAACTTGTGATCAGATCAAAGAGGTAAACAGCCGATCATCAGATTTCCACCTGAACCCACATGAGTAAAAACACTAACCACTGAATTTGTGAATTTATTATTATTATTATTATTATTATTATTATATTATTATTATTTATTATATTGTGTGTGATATACAGTGGATTTCCTTCTTTCATATTTTACTTTCTCTTTGTATAGTTAGTATCCAAGAAGCTGGGCTATGACACCCGTGCCACTATTCTAGGCCATGTACAGCGAGGAGGCACTCCGTCAGCCTTTGACAGGATTCTGGTTAGTTTTCTTTATATATTTTTTGAAGGTCTCGCTAATGTTTTTTTTTTTTTTTTTTGGTGTAGATTTGTCCTTGCAGTGTTTGTTTTTAATCCTTATCCTTTCATGCATCCTTATGGACAGTCAATTTTAGCCTCTTTTTTATTATATACTGTATATTTAAATAAATTAAGTAAATCACGACAAAATCTTGAGAGCATTATTGTGAATTAATGTAAACCGCTATAGCATTCCACACTACATTTATTTATTTTTGGCCAGATTTCTTTGGTCAGAAAATCTGAACAATAAAAAATTTTAATTGTATAAATTAAAAAAATATCTCAACTTATTGCCTTCGGCAATATGGATTTTAGACCTGAACGTTAAAATATTTGTAATTTAGACATTTGTTCAGTGCATACAGTCCTGTTTTATTTATTTATTTATTTATTACTCATGGACAATTAATTTATTTTGGAATATTTTACATGCATGTATTTTGACAGAATCAAGTGTTACGTATTGGTTATGTGCACTATTATTATTCCATGAATGGGTTAATTACATATTTGTACATCTGTATCATTCTCTCTCTCTCTCTCGCTCGCTCGCTCGCTCTCTCTCTCTCGCTCTCTCTCTCTCTCTCTCTCTCTGTGGGCAAATAACAGGGCAGTAGGATGGGCGTGGAGGCTGTTATGGCCCTGCTAGAGGCCACTCCTGACACACCAGCCTGTGTGGTCTCACTCTCAGGGAACCAAGCAGTCAGACTGCCCCTGATGGAGTGTGTACAAGTGGTAAGTAGCTCCAGTGATTCAGTGACTAAATGGCAGTTTGGGATTATGGGACATGCAACAGTCTTACTTTGGCAATAAGTGAGCTTAGTAATGTTATTAATTAATTAATATGGCAGCATGATTAAAGAGGTTGAAATTTACGCTGATCTCTTACATTAACTTCATTATTAATTCTCTTTTTTTTTTGAGTCAGAGAACATGCAGCATTAATACAGATCTTCTACTTCCTGCTTTGTTATGTATGAAATTATGATCTATGCCGCGCTACAAAAAAAGTTTGGACAAATACATATTCCGATGCGTTTACCTAACATTAATTAAAAGCATAATTTAATATCAACACAACAAAAACGTCAGCAATAATAAACCATAAGTAATATCAACCCAGAAAGTTGTATTAGTTGTGGGGGGCACGGTGGTGTAGTGGTTAGCACTGTCGCCTTGCACCTCCAGGGTCCGGGTTCAAATCCTGGCCAGGCTCGATTTCTACCTCTGTGTGCATGGAGTTTGCATGTTCTCCCCGTGCTTGGTGGGTTTCCTCCCACAGTCCAAAGACCTGCAGGTTAGGATGATCGGCGTTCCCAAATTGCCTGTTGTGTGCATGTGTGTGTGCATGTGTCCTGTGATGAATTGGCACCCTGTCCAGAGTCTCCTGGGACAGGGTGCCAAAGACGTTTGCTTTAATGTTAACAAATCACACCTGCACTACTAAAGCTCATTCATTCTATGACTAAAAATCTGCAATGAGCAAATATCTATATTTACATCATTTTCCTGAATGTTGACAATTTTCGGAATTCCTGGCTGTGTGTGGTACTAATGGAACCACCTTTTAATTTTGCCAATTAAAATCCACAAATTAAGGTGATTAAGTTGTTGGTTACTCTCTCCACCAGACCAAGGATGTTACCGTTGCTATGAAAGAAGGCAGATATGAGGATGCTTTGAATCTCAGAGGAAGGTATGCATTTGATTTTAGTTCCTTGGCTCCAGTCATTTCATTAGTGCATTGTTCACATTTGTCACTTGAATGCTGGTTTTACATGTATTGAGCCGATCATGTTTGGTTTAATACATTGCAATGCCAATAATAACATTTCTGTGTTTAGGAGCTTTGAGAATAACTGGAACACGTACAAACTGCTAGCCCATGTGCATATCCCTGAAGTCAAAGTAAGAAGGATTGGACCTCATTTATATTGCTTATTTCTAAGTTATAGGAATATGACCAGGATTAATGTGTTTTCTTTTTTTCAGAGTAACATTAACATAGCCATTCTAAATGTGGGCGCGCCCTGTGCAGGCATGAATGCGGCTGTGAGATCTGCCGTCAGGATCGGCATCCTGCAAGGCCACAGTATGCTAGCAGTGCATGATGGCTTCGATGGTTTGGCCCAAGGAAAGGTAAGGAACTGCGTCATCATCACAATGCCACAAACTATCCTGAAGCGAATACCATTTTGATCTATTTCCATGAGAAAAGTCATAAAGTCTTAACACCAATGGACCTTCTCAGATTGAAAATATCAGCTGGAACTATGTTGGCGGTTGGACAGGCAAGGGAGGTTCTGTTTTGGGAACCAAAAGGTAACCATGTCTAATTCCAAATGACGTTTTGTCAAATGCTAACTATTATCATCATCGATTTGAGAAGTTCTCTCAATTGACCCCTTTCTTACTTTGGCAGAACTCTTCCAGCAAAGTACATAGAAGATATCAGCCTGAACATTGCCAAGTTCAACATTCACGCTTTGGTCATTATAGGAGGTTTCGAGGTGCGTAACGTGAAGATTCTCCATCCAGCAGCCAAGAGCAATATTATCAAGATGTAATTCTTTTCTTATACAGGCAGAAAATCAATAGTTTTTTTTTTATTTTTTTTTTTCCACCACACAGGCGTTCTCAGGTGGTTTGGAGTTAGTCCAAGCCAGGCAGAAGTATGAGGAGTTGTGTATCCCTATGGTAGTTATTCCAGCTACTGTCTCAAACAACGTTCCTGGATCCGACTTCAGCATCGGAGCCGATACTGCCCTTAACACCATCACCACGGTCAGATCTGCGACTAACGCACAAATAAACGTTATTTAATGTTAGGTCTTGTGTATACACAAGTCATTCACTTCTCCCTAGTCATGAGGGAGAAGCCACTGATTGCTGCAAAAATGTAGCTTTCTATGTTGACATTTTATATATATTTTTATATTATATTTATATTTCATTTATTTGATATCTTAATTTAAAAAGTAAAACAATTGAACAAGTAAAGCAAAAAAATATTCTAGATTCTTTACATGTAAAGTAAAATATTTTAAGCCTTTTTTGTTTTAATTTTGATGATTACGGATAACAGCACATGAAAATAAAATGTGCTTTAATGTATTTTAATATTCTTAAAATATTAGAATTTGTTTTAAGTTCAATCAAAAAAGGCTTCACAATACAGAAAATCCTTAAAAATTATGTTTATTTATGTACTCAATTCTAGGTCCGGCCTGCTGATTGGGTACTATCTATCTAACTATACTTATATAAAATATTGTAAACATACACAGTCTTACTGATAGTAAAACAAAAACAAATATCTATCTATCTATCTATCTCTCTCTCTCTCTCTCTCTCTATATATATATATATATATATATATATATATATATATATATCAGTGAGACTGTATATGACTTCAGTTGCTGTATTTAGGTATATTTTAAGGAAAATTGTTTTTCCCAATGCATGTGCAGTATGTTCATGTACAGTATATGTAGATGTCTTATTGATTTTTTTGTTGATGGTTGCTTGCTATAGACTACTGAATTTCCTGTTTGCGTCCCAAGGCTCAGGCCATCTTACAGTGAGGACAATACTACAACTGTATTTGTTGTTGTTGGTCTTTTGGCTGCTCCCGGCAAGAGGTCACCACAGACAATCTCGGCCCAGGTCTTACGTCGGATGCCCTTCCTAACGCAACCCTCCCATTTTTTATCCGGGCTTGGGAACTGGCTGTGGCTGGGGTTTGGGCACTGGGAGGAAATCGAACCCGGGCCTTCTGCATGGCAGGCGAAACACCTACCACTGAGCCATCAGTGCCTCAATACACTGTATTTCTAAATATTTGTAATTGTAAAGCTACGACCTGGCTTTTATTCCGTCACCTTTGGCATTGATTATGGTGCGACCTCGGATCATAACACTGCCTCCAGAGGCTTTTACAGTGGGCACTATTCATGATGGGTGTATCACTTCCCTACTTACCCTGACGCGCCCATCACTCTGGAATTGGCTCAATCTGGACTCATCGGACCGCACAACCTCTCCCTTAATGCAGGGCAATAATTTGGCCTTTTTAAAACAAGTGTACAAGACAGATGTAATATGATCAGAATTTAAATGAAGTGTTTTGTTACATAAGTAAACGCTTTTATTTCACTATGCTACCTCACCAAGTGAATTTTCTAAGTTTTGGTTATTACATTGAATTTTACATCAAACCCTGACAGAACATAGTGCTCAGACTTTTATGTGTGTTTGGTTTGGTTATGTAGACCTGTGACAGGATCAAGCAGTCAGCTGCTGGCACTAAACGCCGTGTGTTCATCATTGAGACTATGGGTGGTTACTGCGGATACCTGGCCACCATGTCTGGCCTTGCTGCAGGTGCTGATGCTGCTTACATCTATGAAGACAAATTCACCATTCATGATTTGGAGGTAAATATATGAAACTCCGACCTGAAAGTGATTTCAAATGGGGTATAATCAATTTTACAAACTTTTATTTAAATTTTTTATTATTTTTTTTATTCGGGCTTTCAGATGAATGTAAATCATCTTGTAGAGAAAATGAAGACAACAGTTAAGAGGGGTCTGATTCTCAGGTTGGTGTCATTTTTCTTTTCAAATGCTACAATATATGAACGATTATGTGCGTACCGATTTTAATTGCAGCCAAAAACTCAACAGGTGATTTTAGAATGAATCCTTTCGAACATCTTTTTTTTTTTTTTTTTTCCTTTCTTGTTTTCTTAGAAATGAGAACTGCAACGCCAACTACACAACTGACTTTATCTTCAATCTGTACTCAGAGGAAGGAAACGGGGTCTTTGACTGCCGTAAAAACGTCCTTGGACATATGCAGCAGGTAAGGGATCAATAACATTTCATGACCACTATTCTCTCAGATGCTTTTTAAGTGTTTACTTAGAATTGACTTGCCTCTAGGGTGGTACTCCAACTCCATTTGATAGGAACTTTGCCACTAAGATGGGCGCCAAGGCTGTTCTCTGGCTAACTGAGAAGTTGAAGGAATGTTACAGACATGGTGAGTGTCAAAACCGAGATCCTACAGTTGGATGTTTTTCATTTAGTTTAGTTTTTTTTAATTTTCAAATATTAAATGTAACTGTAGACCCTATGGGACATTTTGTTTATCTCTAAACTTGGGTCATTATAATTGAGAAATACAGTTTTACTTGACATCATTACATTATTTCTTTTAGATTTCATTTGAGATACATATTTTGAAATAACTTGGATGTGAATTAAGGTGAAAATCTGTTTAAATAATGGCAAAGCCATTTTAATTCCTAGCTGCAATTTTACAATCCTGAGAAGTCTCGAGTTTTGAAAAAATACTATAGATGTTCAGATGAATTCATTTTCCTTGCAATCTATTCCCCCTACATTTAACATATGCATGCTTATTTAAGTAACTTTTTTTTTAGCTACCCTTAACTATACTGTATGCTTAATGCAAAATATTGCAATACTATCATGATGATCCACCTTCATGTGCTATAGAATCATTTTAGAAATTCAAAAACGTAATCTAAATATTTAGCCGTTGCTTCTCTTTACATTCCCACCCACTCTTACTGTACATAAGGAAGGTTGTATGACAAATAGAAAAGTAATTCTAATCTAACTAATAAGTAAGTTAGTTTCTTCTGGTCCACTAACTTACTGAGTGCCTCAGGGATCCATATTAGGTCCTAATCTTTTCTCTTATTTTATGGTTCCTCCAGGGTCAATTTCTAGAAGCCACAGTCTCCATTATCATTATTCTGCAGCTGATATACAGGTTTATCTTTCTATAGAATCAAATAGGAATATTCGACTCTCCTGATTTTACTTGCACCAATAATGTTAATACAGGTCACATAGGTTCCCCGATAAAGCCATCTGAACGGAATATGGGAGTAAAGTGTCCGTCAAAGGTGACGTCCAGATTTTGAGAAGGCTGTACATGCCTTTATAAGTGCTGGGTTAGATTACTATAATGCTTTATACATTGGGGTCCCACAATCATCCCTAAACAGATTACAGATACGTCAAAATGATGACGCACATCTGACTAATACTTAAACAAGAGTAGATATCTCTACATCACTTTGTTTTAGAGTTTGTTTTAATGTCTTATCTTTATTTTTTTTTGAAGGTTTTTAATGAATTGTCTCCCATGTACATAGGACAAAATAAAAAAATATAAGGTTTATGATCCTTTTGCAGCTGTAGAAATCTCTCAAAAAATAGCTTTAAGTCTGCCTATTTTTGAGAGTTTGTTTAAAATTCTCTACTTCTCTCTGGATTTTAATAAAAGTGAATATGTGTATCATTATAGGTATGGAATAGTAGATTGTCTTGTTGTATTTGGTGCTATAGAAACATTTTGCTTTGATTTGATTTGGTTTGATTTGATTTGATTTGATAATTGCTCCTGGGAAAAATGCAATACACTGGCTTTAAATTTGGGACATGAGGTCAACATACTGAATCACACCGAAAAGCAAAACCTCTATTGCATAACTCTTATGTTGAGTGAAATCTTCAGTTTAAAAAAAAAAAAAAAAAAAAGATCAGAGATTTTTATCTTGAGATTTTTATTTGAAGAATTTTATCCTGACTTTGTATAAGAAGTAAATATGAATCTTGTTGCATTGCTACACTAAAACACAGTTACAGTCCAGACACCGCCCTATGCCAGATTTAGTTGAAGACCAAATGTGTGGTGTTGCTGATCAGATTAAGGAGTGTCCTTATACTTTCTTATTGCCTTTGTTCACCTTCAATAATTAAGCTTTTCATGACTATGATAAAGGTTTTAAGGCTGCTTAACCTAGGGGTTAGATGTGATAGGTGTGATTGCTTGTATTGCATTGGTTTACAATGATGATAAGTTTTATATATTATATTCATTGCCTCCCAACTTGTTCATAGAAATATGCTTTATGTCCTTCCCTGTTTTTCATCACATCACTCCATTTGTACAGGGCGCATTTTTGCCAACACCCCAGACTCAGCATGTGTGCTAGGCATGAGAAAGAGAGGACTGGTTCTCCAGGCGTTGGGAGAACTCAAGGAGCAGACTGATTTTGAGTAAGAGTCCGGGTTTCTATATTGAACAAAAGCATGCCTTGAGTAGTAAACCGTATTATACCACATGCTTTACCAGCAATATCTGCGTAAGCACTCTCTACCCGTTTATCCTCATGCAGAAGTTTGTATTTCCTCTTCCTCTCTTACCTTCTCTATCTATCTATCTTGCTTCCTTTTCTGTTTAGGCATCGTATTCCAAGGGATCAGTGGTGGCTGAAGTTGAGGCCTATTCTGAAGATCTTGGCCAAGTACAAGATAACTCTGGACACCACGGAGCATGCTCATATGGAGCATATTATCAGCAAGAGAACTCCAGTCTCACCATCTGGTAAAATGCTATAAGGACTGAGAATGGAGATGCTGTTTTACATTTACATTACACTACATTATTTAAACATTAGGTTATTGAATCCATAATTGATAAATTAGTGAACTATACATTAAATGGTTGTTACTGCTATGCATAAAATAACTCTTAATTAATCTATCGACTAATAGGTTATTTGGCCAGTACTAGCCCATTTATAAGATTATTAACTTTTTAACTAATAACATTTAAGATCAAGATCCAGTTGATGCTGGTTAATGAGCATATGAACTATTAGGTCTTGATTAATTATAACTTACTAGGCAACCCATCACTATACACTATCTGATATCATATTTGATATTGATTAATACACAAGGAACAGCTGACTAATATATAATTTAAATATGGAGAATCAACATTTTATCATTTATTCATTATTACTATTATGTAATCCCTAATGTATTTCGTTAACAGAAGGGTTAATTAAGAAATTAAACTTATGTACTGTCTCATAAGTCAGTAATCATTATAGTTCGTATTTTCCTCTTGTTTGTCCTCCCCTTTGCTTTATTCTGCTGTTACATTTATAGGGCCTGTGTTGTTGGCAATTTGTGAAATATTAATATACAATAAAGTAAATGTCCACAAATAAAACTTTGTCTGTACTTTTTTTTTTTTTTTATCTTTTAAAGATTATATTAGATTTAGGCTACTGTGTACCCTAACAAAGGGGATTTATGATTGTATCTCTTTCTGTCTTTTCAACTGTTGCACAAGATCTAGACACATAATTTAGACTATGTTACTAATATATTGGGTTGTGCTGTACTTTTCTTATACCTGTGGACAAAGAATCAGTTTTCTGAAGCACAGTTACATGGAGAGGTGAGCGATCTGGACAAGAGTAAAGGACTAAAGCACTGCCGCATTGAATCTCATTGTAGTTTCACAAGATTATTATTAACATAATGTAAGGCATATTTAGCACAGCAGATTAAATACATTTATTGTGCAGCTACTACAAATTTTTTTTTAAACCTAATTGATAATAATAATTCATAAGTTCAAGGTTAGCAAAGCTATTAGTGACAGCACCATTTTAGTATTTAGCACTGTCACCTCGCACCAGGGTCTGGGTTTGATTCCCGCCTCGGAGTCTGCGTGCATGGAGTTTGCATGTTCTCCCCATGCTTGGTGGGTTTCCTCCCACATTCCAAAGACATGCAGATTAGGTTAAATGCCGTTTCCAAATTGCCTGTAGTGTTTAAATGCATGTGTGAATGGTGACTGGAGGTCCTACTATACTAAACAAAAATATAAACGCAACACCTTTGTTTTTGCTCCTATTTTTTTATGAGATGAACTCAAAGACCTGAAACATTTTCTACATTTCAAATATTGTTCACAAATCTGTCAAAATCTGTGATAGTGAGCACTTCTCCTTTGCGAAAGATAATCCATCCCACCTCACATGTGTGCTTTAGACTGGCCACAATAAAAGGCCACTCTGAAACGTGCAGTTTTGTTTTATTGGCGGGTCTGGGGACTCAGAAAACTTGTCACTATCTGGTGTGACCACCATTTGCCTCATGTAGTGCAACACATCTCCTTCGCATAGAGTGTGGTTACACGTGGTCTGCGGTTGTGAGGCTGGTTGGATGTACTGCCAAATTCTCTGAAACGTCTTTGGAGACGGCTTATGGTAGAGAAATGAACATTCAATTCACGAGCAACAGCTCTGGTGGACATTCCTGCTGTCAGCATGCCAATTGCACGCTCCCTCAAAACTTGCGACATCTGTGGCATTGTGCTGTGTGATACAACTGAATATTTTTAAAGTGGCCTTTTATTGTGGCCAGTCTAAGGTACACCTGTACAATAATCACGCTGTCTAATCAGCATCTTGATATGGCACACCTGTGAGGTGGGATGGATTATCTCGGCAAAGGAGAAGTGCTCACTATCACAGATTTTGACAGATTTGTGAACAATATATGAGAAATATGGTTATTTTGTGTATGTAGAAAATGTTTCAGATCTTTCAGTTCATCTCATAAAAAATGGGAGCAAAAACAAAAGTGTTGCGTTTATATTTTTGTACAGTATATGATCATAAAATGGTAATAAATACAATGTAATCACTGTTGGCCTATATGGGCTCTATGTGGACTAGAGAGGCTCCTAGGTGGATGGATCGTTGGATGGATGGACGGATGGATGTAGAAGTATTAGTATCAAATAACTTTTTGAATAGCTGTTACTGAAAACTATAAGGTTATTATGGTGAATTCCTGATGGTTACACTATCAGCAAGATGTAACTCATGACTCTCATGCAATGCCTGGATGATGGTAAAGCAATGATCTAGTTTTATTTCTCATTATTTCTTATTCCTGCAGTGTGAGGAAGCCACATTTCATAATTCCATCCATCCCTCTATCTAGGAACCTCTGTAGTCCAATTAGGGACCATGGAGACCAATGATGATTACCACTGTATTTATTACCATTTTTCGACTTTGGTCAACATTCACACGCTGTTGGCAATTTGGAAAGGCAATTAGTCTAATCTGCTCTGTCTCTGAAAAATATATCATAATTCTGCTAATCGGAGTACCTGGAGGAAATCACCAAAGCACGGGGAGAACATGCGAACTCCATGCACACAGACCCTGAGATGGGAAGCGGACCCTCAACCCTGGAAGTGCAATGTGACAGTGCCACCATGCCAGATTTGATAATTATCAGAAAATAAACTGGTTATTTAAATGGTTATTTTCAGCATTGAAAAATCTAACACTTCATATCTTGAAAGGGAACTTGTCAATCATTCGCCAATTTGTCAAGGGTCTAACAATTAACTACTCTAGCTATACTGTATGCTTGTTGTCAGTGATTGCTTATACTTTCATGAGGATTCACCTTCACCACCTTTGGTATATAAAGAAGGTTGTATTCCACATAGAAAAATACTTTCATAATTATTAGGAAATAATAGTTTTTTTTTAATGGTTTAAATTGTTTATTGCAGCATTAAACAATTTATTTGAACACTTCATATCTTGAAAGGGGACTTGTGAATCGTTCACGCTGCAAAATGTTTTATTTTAAATAAACAATATATGTATAATTTTCGTTTTTTTATATAAAGTCAAATCAAATTACTTAGTGCCGGAATAACTGTTCATTATTTGAATACAAATAAATACAAACAAAAAATGCGCTGAGCATATAATATTACTCGCACTTTTATTTTAGAAAACGTCTCTGGCAGCCATTTTGGTTTAACGGACACGGACAAACGCATACATTTATAAGTATAGTGCACTACGAATCACAGGAAACACTCATTTCTTTCTGTGATTCATAGGAACCCTAAGTAGAAGACATCGCGCCATGTTGGATTGAACCGTTGTAAGGAAAAAAATAGAAACCGGTCGCCGTTAACCGGAAGTTAAAAAGCTACAGAGGGCATCAAGAGGTCGCGGTGGAAGTCGGGACGGCGGCGGATCGCATTAATGTCTGCCCACTCGTAGGCAAAGTGCGTGTCCCCTGCGTGTCCGCTTCGGGTTGCAGCGCACAGCATCGGCGCTTGCCTTGTTTGCGAGAAAGATCGTTTAGAATTAAACTTTTCCGCGTTTGCGTCTGTCATTGGCGTCGTGCGTTTCACAACCAGTCTGAGCCTGGTTCATATTATCGATGCATTGATAGTCAGCTAGCCTAGCGAGCTAGCAACACGGCTAGCCCATAAGGTGGCTGCGAGCTAGCATCTGTCTTAGAACTAGCTGAGTAAGTAGAAAATCGCAGAGTATCGGGCGATTATCGAGAGAGAATTTGGAGGAAAATAAGTAGACACACGCACACACACACACACACGTGGGAGAGGCCGGAGAGAGAAGGACGGGGGAGAAGCAGTGACGCCAGGAGCGGCCGATGAATTCAGACCAGGGCGGAGAGCCGCTGCAGGAGGAGGCCGAGCCGGGACTGAAAGCCCGCGGGGAGGCTGAGCCGGGACCGGGAGCCCGTGAGGAGCGCGGAGCTGCAGAGCCGGCCAGTATGGTGAGTCTGGGCCTGATCGAGGCTATCATTTTCCCCTTCCGCAGCACGTACGGTGAAATGATAAACGAGCCCTTAAAAAAAGCTTGCGTAGAAAAGCGTGCACCGCTTCGCCAAGCTAGCAGCCGAGCCAAGCCGAGCTAAATAAGGCCAGGTGTTAATTTCGGCTGCTAACCAGGTTAGCGCGTACGGCTAACTCATGACGTGAAGGCGTCACTTGCTAGTCAGGTTCGCTTTTTTTCCCTAGCTTGCTTTGCTAGCTCTGATTCTTGATGACTCATTTATTTTCCGTTGGGAACTTTGAGTTTACACCTCAGGCCGGGTGAATTTCACCCTTTTCATAACGCTGGCGTCAAACACGTCGCGTGTGTACGCTTCCATATGAATGTATTAAAACACGTCAGAGCTCTAGCGTCACTGTTGGCGGTGTGTCAGAGGATTTGGACTTTTAACTTTGGAGTTTAACTGTGTATTCGTCCGTTGTGTGTGTGTGAGAGGGAGGGAACAGGATTCAGTGGGAAAAGTCGCAGAATCATCGACTTGGCTGTCTAGCTAGCAGGCTATTGTCAGGTCGGCCATCACTGCAGGCCTGTAACTAAGCGTCGCTTTCCTGAGATCATATGACACACGGGACTCACCATGATTTAATTTCCACAAACGCAACAAAACTCTGAGCATTTTTATTATTTGAATCCTGGACTGAGTATTTGTGTACGGTTTGTCTGACCAGGCTTGAGGTTATTATTTTTTAATCCAACGGCAAGATTAACGTCTGTAGCCTGTGTCGGTTTTTTTTTTCCTCCGTCTAAGTCACCCAAATGAATTCAATCGTTTAATCAGTACCAGATCTAGAAAAGGTGATCTTGGGCAACAGCTGTTTTTGAAGCGACTTGTTGTTCTGTAGGAGGAGCTGAAGAGCTGAAGGTTTTTTTTTTTTTTTTTGAAGCAGGTGCTTTTACACTTGCGCCCCCTGTTCCATGTGCCTTTGTGCCGGTGTGCTAATAAATATTTCAGCATCACAAGCAGGAGCCAGGCTGAAACACCAGGCTGCTTTCCTTCAAATTAATCAGTTCTGACTTTGACCACCTGCAGTTTGTCTGGATCGCGTTAAACTCTGATGTATTCGCGTCAGGAATCTGTACAACATTGGCCCCAGTGTAAAATATAACCAGAAGATGCTTTTCAACCGAGCGGCTGAAAACCAGACGTCCAGTTCACGGTGTCTCTTAAATCCTTAATGCATGAACATCAGGACTAGTGTTGCCTCAACTATCTCAGGTTATATCCTTACTCGTTACTTCAACGTTGTGAACTCTATACCTGTTAAGTAAAGACTGGAACGCATTTAAAGGTGCGCTTGGCGTTTTGAAGACGTCTTTGTTTTGCTTTTTGCTCGCGCAAGATGTAAAGGAAGGTCTCTGTTAATATGAACTTGAGCAACAATCTTGGCAAGTGTGTGTTTAAGAGCATGTTTAGAATGTGCGATTTGGGAACACTGATGTGACGTGGGTATCATTTTGTGTCGTTAAATAGATTGTGATGGCGTTGGTCAGTTTGAGTTTTCCTTTACTTTGGTACAGTTGTTTGTTTTTGTTTGTTTCTTTAAGAAAACCATAATTGGTGTACTTTAAGCGCTATTAATTCCTTGAAAATATGGCAGATCTTTGGCAGAAAATACAAACAGCAAAATCATGGTCTAGTAGGATGCATTTTCTCACATTTTGCAAGATTATCATCAAACATGGTACACACAAATTCAGAAGAGTCTGTATGACGGGGCAAAACAGAAAATCTGACAAACAAGGGACCTCGTACTATCTCCAGCTACGGCTCTACCGAGGCTTGTCAACCCAACACGGCAAATATTTTTTAAATATTTGCATGTAAATGCTTAGTTCTAAGACTTGATCAATAAAAAAAAAAATACTGTCTTAGTAAAATAATTCATTGGAATTTAAAGAATCAACACACAGCATTTAAATGTATAGTAGATGCTTTAAGTTGGGTGTAATACAAGGGGATGAAAGTGAGAGATTTCAAGTGCTGCATGTTGATGAGGCTGCTAGCCGCGGCAAAACATTAAAATAGTGCAGATGTTTTTAAGGCCATATATCTGTGAATGACGATCCTGGCCGAGATGGCTCTGAGTAGTCTTACCGTTTAGAGAGTGGAACACTGGCCTGGTTTAATCACCAAAGGTGGTGTGTTCTTGCAGGACAAAGCTTAACTTCATATAGCCCTCTGCACCACTTGCATGTTTCAGTAACTTGCCTGGGAGTTATTGCCCCATCCCCATACTCACCTGACCTTGCTTCAAGTGATTTCCACCTCTTAGAGAAATTAAAGGATTTCCTTGGAGGCCAACGTTTCAGACAAGAAGCAGTCAGTCCGATCATGACTGCGATGTACTGAGAGAACTTTCTACCTTTTTTAGTCTCCAAGCACTAGTGAAACTCTGGAATAAGTGCATCAGCGTAGTAGGGAATTATATTGAGAAATAACGGGAGTTTCTACACTTATAACTGTTTGATACAATCAAAAAGTCATGGTTTGCCTTGTACCTTAGAACCTATAAGAAATATGGCTAATGTTGAACCTACCTAACTGTTAAAGGCTTAACTTTGCTAATACATCTTTAGGTAGGTAGACACTGTTGTGATAATTCTGATCAGCCTGGAATTCATGTAACAGCAGTGAATTTTGAGAGATTTAGATCTTTTTTTTAAACAATCCTGAGGCAATGGAACCGAGTGTGATCCCCACCCTCTTTTGGATCACACTGGATCGTGGGATTAAAAGTCATTACTTTTCTGCAACATGTGCCATGCATTCATGCAGTGCTGATTATAATGAGATGCAGATTTTTAGAAATTTTCATTCTAAATGGTCCAACTAAGAAGTTACCATGAGCGACAAGTGACGGATGCTTAACGTGCATCGCGCCGGACAAGTTAATAGACATGCATGATTTCCCAAAATCTAAATGAATTAGTAACTTAAACCAGGATGATCCAGCTATTGAGAATGAATAAATTAATCTGGTTAATGAAGCGCACAGCGACCTTGTTAATGTCGCTGACATGTGTGTCTGTGTGCACCTGTATGAAAATGTTGAACACCACAGCTTTATCCTTCTGATGGAAATCTTTCCTACGAACAGATGAGAGGTGGGTTTTGCACTTGAAGCAGGCGCGAAAAGCATGTACTTCTGTGTGTTTATCGCTTTCTGTCATCGGGTTTTTAAAAAAGCCGTGTCACTGGTGTACCAGTCAGACGTTAAGGTCGATAAGATATGTGGAAACAGCTTTTTGACCAGTGTAGCTTTTTATTTGTAAAAGATAGTCAGCTTCAAATTGCCAAAAAGCCATGAAAAAGTATGTTTAGAGAAGTAGTCACTGTACTTATTCAGCTGTTTGTTTATTGGTGCATTCAGCTGCCCTGCAACAGAACCCCCCCCCAATATCTAAAGTCATGCCTAATATAATGTACTTTTTTTTGTTGCTTTGTGTGAGTCTAATCATTAATTAGTGACATGCCCCTGTTCAACATGTGACTAGTTAAACCCGTTCCACTCAATTAGGCACTGGAGTTGTAGGCGATTCAAACACAAAGCACGAGGTGTGGTGCGACACTGTATAGAGAATTAACGACTGCACTTGCATTTTGACTTTGAGGCAACAGTGTGCATGAAAGGTGCTTTTTGTGCTAAACTACAGCAGTACAGTTAGGCAGAATTCTATTCAAAATCTTATTACATATATATATATATATATATATATATATATATATATATATATATATATATATATATATATATATATAAAATTGCTTTGCTCCACTCCACCCTAGTAGTTTTTTTTTTTTTTTTTTTGCGTTTAAGATGCAAATACTGATACTGAGTCGGGGGTGAGGTGAGGTAGAGACGGAAGCTGCAGAGACGTGGTTTCATGTTCATGCTGGTTTCCTGGTGGATGAGTAGATTTAACACCCTGAGAACCGAAAATGAGGAGGAACATATTTTTCTTTTTGTTTACTAACTAACAATAGAAGAATATGTGGCTCCGGATCCAACACCAATCAGTATCAGAAAAGTCTCTGGACAATCCCTGCACTAAAGGAGGAAATCATCTGCTTTGTTAAACCATTCTTGTTTTCAGCTTGTATGCGAGGGGTGCAAAGTCGGAGGCCAGTTAAATAAAAGATTTTCTGTAATTTATACTTTCAAATACATTTTCGGCTAAGGAACCAGACCTTTTGGGCCACCCTGTGTATGTAGCTGTGTGTGAACATGATGCACTTCAGGGTTCTGTGGTCACACTTCGAATGTTAGGACCTTGGTAGAAGGTTTGTGCGGGCTATGAAAATCATGGGATTTGTTTATTTATTTCGTAGCAGAGTTTTTAACCCACATTTTGAGTTTTAATGATAACTGGCTCCAAAACCAGTGCTTCCAAGTAATCTGTTCAGTCAGGGCTCTGGAAATGGAAGATGTATTGTTAACTGATAATGCGTTATTTAAGTATTGCTTTTCAGCGCAAAAGGATATTGCATGACATCTTTAATTTTACTGCAACCCAAACTCCAGTCTTTAATATCGTATTAGATTCAAATTTATACAGTATGTACTTTGTCCATCTGACCAGCCCTTAGTGGTGATGGGCATTGGTAACCATTCTATAATCTGTTTAATCGCACAGTGCAATGCTTCTTGGACTTGTGTCTCCTGAAAATCAATTCAACCAGGATTACTCGCATAAGCATCGTATATTCACATTACAGGCATGACACTGCTGTCAAACCGGAAGTACTTTGTCATTGTAGGCCAAATGGCATATTCCTGGGCGTTATGTTTTATAGTAAGCGTGTAATGGTGTATGTATGGAGTTATTTGTAGAATTCAATGGAAATCTTGTTTAAACATAGTTCTTGAGACTGACTCGTACATCACTCCTACAAAGGTAAACCTTAACATATCATTTACTTGTGTAATTTTTCAAAAAACTAAAGTGCACCTACATTCAGGAGTGTTTTTTATTGTTTATTATTTTTTGGGCTAAGGAAAATTGTGTATCAGGTCACCTTGAGATAAATCTTCTACCAGTTTACACACCCTTGTTGTAGGCATGTGCAGTTATCACCATTGTACGCATGCATGTCCTCTGACTTTGTATTTCCATTGCATGGCGGTTACACAGGACTACGGGGGGGGGGGGTCGTCGTCTTTTAGGAGTTTTTACCGATTTCAAATCGGTTATTTGAAATGCACAGGAAATCAACTATAATCAATGAATTGTGCTTTGGATTAAAGGTGTCTGTAAATTCGAAAAAGAAATGAGATGCACTTTGTGAATTATAACAAGCGATAGACTTGGTGTACAGCGGCAATCCGACGTGCTAATCCTGATAAAGTAGCATAAGGGAAATGAAAAGGATCATACCCAAATTAATATATGTATATTATTTATGTGTCTATTCAGAAATAACTGCACGCTAGGAAGCTTGTCTCAGTAGGACAGCAGTATGAAAATAATAGTTTGTATTGCTTGAACGTTTATAACTTGGATGCTTGTCTAAAGCAGATGGCACAAAAGCCAGCGTGACTCTAATAGAATGTGGAACGCTTGATGAATAAATGTCTGGAACATCAGCTTCCTGTTTAATTTAAAGGTCATGTCGGAAGGCCTCGGTGGGAAGGTCATACAGCAAAGAAATGAAGGCAGATAATGGCTTCCATTTTTCCCTGAATTTCACTGACAGTTGCCATTCATTCTGCCTTTCAGACTTCTGAAGCGCGCTCTGATTAGCAAACAAGCAGCGCCGTTACTTTTCTTCTGAGACATGTGTAGAGCAGATTTTCCTTGGATTGTGATGATTCTGTAGCTGGTTTCAAAGGTTTAATAATACAGTACTATTTTTTTTTTAATTTAATTGCATTCCTGTTTAATTCGTGTCACTGTTAAAATGTTATGTTGCATAAAAAACATTTGGATTACTTTACAAATTAAATTGTCTAAAGTTTGAAGGTTTTTTTTTTTTTTTTTTAATCCGCAGCTTTCGCAGAAACTGCAAACTGTTATTGCATTTTCTTAGCTCATCACTTCATCCTTGAACATTTTGGTGGTTTGTATTACTGCCACCTACTGGACTGGAGTATAGAGGGGATGATTTGCAGGGCAAGGATCATCAAATGAAAACGATCAATCAAAAACGTGATGATAGAAAATGGTTGTCCTGTAAAGCTGTCCCGATGGTGAATAATCCTAATTTTGGAAAATCCTCAATGAGACAAAGTTCAAAGTCAAAAAGAGCTCAGAAACAAAATGTTGTCTGTTCAAGCGTGCAGAAAACACAATGTAGTGTTTGCTCCCTTTAAATGCTGCGTATGTCAAAGGTGGATAAGATTCACCTTGTCAGACTTAAGAACGAATCCGACTTACGAATGTGCTCCCCGAACAGAACTCGTTTGTAAGTTGGGGTCTTGCTGTACTCTACCCATAATGAACATCTCTGCAGTATTGTTAAGGAACTGTAGTACTGTACTGTAGCTGTCCAGTTATTTGTTTTAATAACTGAGTGTTGTAGCTGAATGATCTATTTATTTTGTGGATTTGTGCATATATATAGTTTTGGTTACGGACTTGCATATCAAATGTATTTAATATTCTGGAGTTCTGGTTGTTGATCACTGAGCTTTTCTTTTCCTCCAGACCAATTTTAATTCATTACGCAAGGTGATATAAACTTCTGATCTATATCTAGATCCATGAATCAGGTGGTCAGATTCAAGCCCAGCCACCACCAAGCTGCCATTATTGACCAAACTGCTCATTACCCATTGCACTGGATGAGGGTGTCAGGAAAATTCAGTAACTCTAAACAGTTTGTTGCATGAAGTTCATTCTTATAAATGTCCTAATTGCATTTTAAAGCTTAGCTATCAGTGAAGATGCTCCAATGGATTGGCAAGTGATGGGAATTGGCTTGTTTGCAGCTACATCAGCCATGTCCTGTAATCACCAGTCGTCCAGAGGTCACAAGATCGAATCCTGATACAGGCATCGGGTGTCTGGGGAGCAGATTGGCCCTGCCCTCAGGGGAGGGTGGCAGATTTGCACTCTCCTCCCACATGCTCCACACGCTGATGGCACTTTCCTACAACAGTGATGGCACATTCCTCCCAAGCAGCAGTTTTGAAAAGATGAGGTTGGCTGGTGTCATTTGAATCTACCATAACAAAAATAAATAAATAAAAAATCACAGTGGCTGGAACCTCTGGTTATTAGTGATTTTGTTTTTTTTCTTCATAGTTATAAACAAGAGGATTCAAAATGGTTGTATGTTTCATAGTAGTTTGAGTTATCTTCTTATTTTTCTACTGGTGCTTCTTACTGGATAAATAAAGCTTGTTTTTGAATTTGAATCCAGGTGGATTCAATTCAGATTAAATTTTTTTTAGGATTAGGGAAGAAAGGCTGCATAAGAGTAAAAGTTTGACCTCTGAAACCTCCCCTGTAGCTAGTCTCCCATCTGATGAACTGCCTTCAGCTAAAACGTGTGTACACATGCATATGATTGGTTACATTGCAACAGACAAGCAAGTTGGATCAGTCCATGGATTAAAAGCTAGGAAAGCTGAACTATAGCCGCTCGCTCAGTTTGGTCCTTTGCTACTGTCGTTTAGGATACCAAGGGCCAAAAAAACAACAAAAAAAACAACGACCACTAAAACTAATCCTAAAGGTGAGACATGAACTTTCAGATCCCACACAAGGATGAAAGTGGGTGTGTTCACACAGATGGGCTTGCTTTGTTTCTTTAAGCCTAAATATTATAATTACACAGGTTGGATTAAACAGGTGTGTTTTTATAATGGACAGGCCTTGAATAAGTGGTTCCTGTATGTTGCAACCTTGCTTGCACTAGCTGAACCTTTTCTCAACGCTGTTTACTATACGTTGATTTAATTTAGTGTTATTTGTGGAAGAGAAGTGTACGAGTGGTCCACATCAGGCGGCCAAGCTATCCGCGAGCAAGTTGCGTGATCGCTTTAACTCAAGTTGCTTCCTATTTCTTCTCTTGTGATGTTGTATAAGGTTTGCAATTGTTACTGCTATATAAGATCAGGCTTCACATGACTGGAGCACTGTAATTAGCTCAGTATTGTGGTGCAACCGTTTGCACAAAGGGCTGTATAATAAATAAATAAAATAACCATGTTTTATGCTGGCCTGATGACACAAACCTTGTACAAGGCTGACTTTTTGTTTGCAGAAAAATGTCATGCCGTACGTTCACGTAACGAAAAGTACTCACTTGAGCCTATCCGCCGTTTGAAACGAAATCTATGAAAATACAACCCTGTGGCTGTGCATCGTCCCTAGTGTTTAAACACCATGCCGAACGCACTTTCTGGAAACGTGTCAAGACACCTCGTGTTCCCACCATGTGTGAGGCAAGAAAAAAAAATGTTTACATGTAGTATTTGTTGAATAGTTGGTTTACACCCCCACCACATTCCAACAAAATTTCCGGGAACACGAGTCAGACGGATTCGATTAAGCTGTTTCTGATGCAATTTTTCAAAAGGTTTTCAAGTCAAACCAGGACTTGTGAGGAAATCTCTTGTGAATGAAAGTGTAAAACAGAGTCATTTACAGAAGCACAGTATGGTGAGGCTCTTGCCCACACTAAAACATTTGAATGGTTGCAGAGTTGATGGTTCATGGCAATGCATGTAAGCCTGTTGTCCGTGACCTTTATGGTCAACTGTAAGTCAGTGGTTGCTCAAACAGATAAGGCTGTGGGTTACTAGGTTACCGATCGGAAGGTTGGTGGTCCTAACCCCACCACTGTCAAGTTGCCAATTTTTTGAGCATTTGAGCAAGGCCCTTAACCCTATCTGCTCCAAAGGTGCTATAACCTGCCTGACCTAACGGATATGCAGAAAAAATAATTTCACTGTGCTGTACATGTGACAAATAATTGAATTATTAGTTGTTAATATTAAACTACATACTTCTATAGACCTCCATTAGCTACGTAAAGCCCGAGAGTATTTTTGTAGCTTGTGTGTAATGTGACGGTAGTATGCAGGATTATAAAGGGAAACATTCTAGATGGTTATCTGGCTATCTGGTTGCCGGTGCACTATTTTGTCTCTCTGGAGTGAGGATAAGCCGGCTCTTCGTCTGGTCCTTGAGTATGTGGCTCTTGGGCAATCAGGAATCTGCTTCATCAGTACCATCATGTCACTGAGGTCTATTCGGGTACAGTCGACCCTTGAAATTCAAGGGGGTTAACGTCCCTAGGGCACTGTGAGGGAAAACACACAAATTTTAGATATGGTAAAAAAAAAAAAAAAAAAAGCAGTTTTTTAGAGTTTAAACTCTAAATATGCTCCTAAAGCACTTTAATTTAATTTCAAACTTTGCGTAATTCATTACCTTAAAAAAACGTGGTTTCATAGCCATGTGCTGAATTTGTTTACCCCTGCAAGTAGGGCTAAAACGATTCCTCGAGTAAATCGATTACAAAAAACGATAGAGGAAAAATCTTCTGCCTCGAAGCTTCGTTTAATGAATTTTAAAAGCTTGCATTATGTTTTTATTTATTTTTTTTGTTTGTTTTTATCCTTTAAAGTCCTTGAAATACCTATTTTTTTTTTTTTTTTTTTTTTTGCATTCGAGTCAAGGCTTTAAAATAAGAATGTATGGTGCGGTAATGCACTTAATTAATCTCAGTCAACTTTAATACCACCATCTCACCTACGTGGTGGTATCGCGTGGTGGCCGGAAGTACGGTTCTTCTTGGTTCACCGCAGGTTTTGGCGCTGCGATTACGTTTCCATCTTTCTGTGTGAAAAATGAAACCTGTTTAAGCCGCCTTAAAAACATGTTTAATTTTTTTTGGCGGAGCTTGCAGAACTTTGCGGAACGTCGGCGGGCAGTCGCGGCGGATAACGGTGCCTAACACTGCATTTCACAGCGAGTCAAACCGCATAGGTGAGATAGGGGTATAAGGTATTACTTGTATTGTGAATAATGACTGTTTATTTTTGACAAAAAGCTGTATGCATTTAAAAAATAAAAGTAGATTTTTCTAAAAAGAAAACCAATTAATCTTTGTTTCTCTAATATATTTTACATTGCTGTTTAATTAAGCAAAAGTGCATTTTATCCGATTAATCGATAATTTGGGGTAGAATACTCGATTTACTAAAATATTCGATAGCTACTGCCCTACCTGCAAGCTGAACCAGGGTCTGGCTGGATCTAAAAATGCGGCAGATTGCCGATTTAATTAAATCGGTCGTTACAGGTTCATTTAATTATGTTGTAGGACCTTATTCAGTTTTACAGAGATGATGATGTCATGCACACAAGCTCTACAAAACAGATTTTGTGCCCTTTTTAAACTAGAATTAAAAGGTTAATGGGATGATGGTCCCTTGGAGCCTTTCTCATCACCTTCACTCATCCAAAATGGAAGTATAAGAAAAGGAATATGTTTGAAGTTGTTGCATCAGGCTGTGCATGTGACTGCTGTGTTGTGTGTCCAGGTGACCTCGAAGGGAGCGGGTCTGAACCCGAATGCCAAAGTGTGGCAGGAGATGCCTGCTGTACCCAGTGAGGCTCCTGTGGATGGCAGCGAGGCTCCCCCCTGGTCCCAGTCGAGCATAACTGAAGGTAAATATGAGACTTCATAACGAAAGTATTTGTAATATTTTTGTAGAGAATGATAAAGAATTACTTTGTTGATTTCCTCACTTTTTTTTTCTTCTTTTCAGAGTCCACTGGATGTAAAGCATACACGCCTGGGTTCCCAGTTCTCATGGACAACAGCACCCCAGCCGCAGCGGACGCTGTGGTCAATGGCATGGACCCATCTGACCCTAACCCTCTGACTGTGTGTAACGGTCAGTAAAACGCTGATTCAATACCTATAAAAGCTTTCCGAGCTCGGTTTGTTGATGGACTTGTGCTATCAGTTGTCGAACCAGAATAGCCAAACTTTTTGTGCTCCGTCTGCATGTTGTTCTTGTACAGAATCCAAACTGTCTGAAGATCAGCCTCTCTCTGCAGAAAACTTGCGCGAGTCCCTGAAAAAAGAGCTGGAATTCTGCTTCAGCAGGTACGGGGGCAGGGTTTTTTTTTTTTTTTAAGGCTTTGCAGTTGATTCTGTCTGAGCTTGCTTGTTTCAGCTTCTTTCTGTCCAACAGGGAGAACTTATCGAAGGACCTGTACCTGATTTCTCAAATGGACAGCGACCAGTTTGTGCCAATCTGGACCATTGCCAGCATGGAAGGAATCAAAGTTCTGACCACTGATATGGATCTTATCTTGGACGTGCTGAGATGTAAGTGCCGAGATTACATTCTCAATAACAGGCTTATAGATGATGCACGAGTTTTGCATGCGTGACATTTAGCAGGTTATTTCTTAGACTGCACCTTGCTGTGACACTTTAACTAGTGTCTATGTTACACTTTAAAATGACTTACCAGGTAATTTTCTATTAACTTGTGGTTTGGTTGGAGCTTTCTGTTTGTGGGGGAGGGGGTATCTTTATCCTATTTTGGAAGTCGGATAACCACAGTTTTACCAAATGAATGCATAATTAATTAGTTAATCATCTACTATTTATATGTTCTCATTATCATAATGCTGACATTCTTGGCAAAATTTAAACTTCACTGGGGTTTCTGCAACCTCTTCCTTGCCAGCTGCCTGCTACTTTCTTTGAAGCCCTCGGTTCCTTTCTTGCTGTTCCTCATTTTCATCATTTCCTTCTTCACACATTCTCGATCATGTTGTGCTCTCATCTATTCAGTGTGTGTGTATATGTATAACACCATCTAGACTGTATACTCCCAAATTTGGCCTTGCAATTATTATTATTATTATTATTTTTTTTTTTTTTTTTCCAAAGTGTGAATAGATTAAATCATATAGCAAACACTTTCTTACTTATTCTGATTAACATTTAAAGCATTTGCTGAAGATGAAGAATGAATGCAGAAATCAGTTTGGGTGAGGGAGTATCTTGAGAAAGTGGCTCCGGGTCAGTCATCGCTTGTTTTTTCCACGAACGCAACATGTTTATTTCTGCTTGTGCCACAGCAATTGGCATGTGATTAATTTTAATTAAAGAATTATTTGTTGTACCTTTTTTAAGTCTGTTTTGTTTTTTTTTCTTGTATTTTTCGTAAAACTAATGAGTCATCATTTGTATATAAAGAGCCACATATTGTTTGTGCCTATCATTCACTTGCTTCCAAGTTGAGGTGGCAAGTTTGAATCCTGCTACAGGAACTGTTTATTTATATAAAAACTGTTTGGCATGTATAAATTAGTGGTACAATTATAGTTCTACTTGCTTTACCTGTCCTGTCAGCCGAATAGATTTAATTTTTCTTCTTATGGTAAAAGTGCACTTTTTGATCAGTTTATTAATAAACTTTAATTACGTAAAGCATCAAGTCTACATAAATGCACATTTAATTGCATCCAGTGTATTGGAGCAGAGTGCATTAAGATAAACCTGTAATTTTATCCTGTAGCTGACAGTCAGAGCTGTTAAAGAAAATTAATCAACACCTTCTGACTATTCAGGTTGAAGGATTCAACAGTGCAGTATTAGAGAAGGTAGTGATTTGAAGCCTTATTTTTTGTGCCTCTCTTTTTATGTGCTCATCATCTCTCTGCTCAGCATCCCCTATGGTTCAAGTGGACGAGAAAGGGGAGAAAGTGCGGCCGAATCACAAACGCTGCATCATCATTCTGCGAGAGGTTCCAGAAACAACCCCTGTGGAGGTACTAATGTTGTTGTGGCAGAGTGTGTGGGTGGGATTTATGGATTTTCTGGATATGCATCGTGCCTAATTTTGCTGCGTTTTTAAAAAAAAAAATTATTAGGAAGTGGAGGCCTTGTTCAAGAATGACAACTGTCCGAAGGTCATTAGCGTGGAGTTTGCTCACAATAATAACTGGTACATTACATTCCAATCGGACACGGATGCTCAACAGGTGAGGGCTCTGATTTACACCCCCCCCCCCCCTTTTTTTTTGCTCCCATCTGTGCCACAGTGTTTTCGTCCGGGTTAAATCACTTTCTGTTTTTCCTCAGGCTTACAAGTACTTAAGGGAAGAAGTCAAAACATTTCAGGGAAAACCCATCATGGTGAGTTGTGTAAATATGTTAATTGGGTTTTGCGGTTTAAAAATGAATCACAGCATGAAACGACGCTCTTTTTGTTTACAGGCCAGAATAAAAGCCATCAATACCTTCTTTGCGAAGAATGGCTATCGCAGCCTGGATTGCAGTGTATATCAGCAGCAGTCTCACACACAGTCCCAGTATAGCTCGCCGCTCTTCATGCAGCCTATATACAGCCCACAGCAACAGTATCTCTACGGCATTGTCCCTCCCACCTGGACTCCGTCTCCAACACCGTACTTCGAGACTCCTCTGGTGGGACTTTTTTTTTTTTTTTTTTTACCAGATCTGAGCCGAGTCTGCAAAGCGACACGGAGATAAAAATATTTGGCTTGACTATATGAATTAAGGTGTACTAGTTATGTTTACTTGTGTGTCTTCTGTTTTCTTTCTCTCTCCCACACAGGCACCTTTTCCTAACAGTGGATTTGTCAATGGATTTGGTACGACTGCACACTACAAAACTAGTTCAAACTCTCTCAACATTGGACGGCCTTTCAACAGAAACCGGTTTGTCTTTTTTTAGTTTTCGTTATCTTGATGTTTAATGTGTCGTATCTGAAAGGATCCTTGTTTGCTGTTTTGCATTCTACCGAATGCAGTGCAATTGATGTGTAATATGTATTTTTTTTTAAATATAAATATAGTTTTCTCAAGTTATGTCATAACTGTCTTGCCTTTTTTCCCCCTCTTAACTGTTGTTGTATTATAAAAGTGTGAGGTATAATTGCAGAGGTGGACAAATCATAAATCCTTTACCTAGCCCAGTAGGCAAATGAACGCTCCACTGTGCTGCCCAGTCTTGTCGTTTGGTTGCCTGGAAACCGAGCAGAGACTAAAATGTTGGCCATAAGTAGTGAGGAGGGGATGAGTGTGTCTACGAGTGTTTTTTTTGATGTAGCACATCGCATTGTAATTTAGTGACACTTGTGCACAATTTAATAGAGATGTTGTGGGAAAACCTATTCAGTGATGATGATTTCATGTATCAGCACACTGACTCAAATATATGGATTTTTTTTGGTTTGTTTTGAAATAATTTATGTATACATGTTTGCATTTGAGTTGGTAATATGTTGCAGTACCTCTATAATCCTACAGGTGGTGGTTCACATATTGGCAGGCAGCACAGTGTCCTGTATGGTATAAGCAAATGATCTGCTGAGATTGTTTAGAATGTTACAGAATCCAAAAATAATCATGATACCTAGGTGATGTTTTTTTATTTTATTTATCATATCGGCTGGTTAAAACGATTCTACATGTGTAGAGTGGCAGGTAGTGGGGGTGGCGTGTCTTTAAGCTTTTAGCAAGTAAGGTTTATTGCATGGCTGTGGTTGTGCAAGCTACATGTCTGCCAGGCAACTATGACTAATAATAATAATAATAATAATAATAATTAGTAATGATTTATATAAATCTGCTAGTTCTAGGTTAGTGATTTGTCCACCCCATAACTACGGTTTCAGGTGGGGTGTTTTTTTTTTGTTGTTGTTGTTTTTGAATATGACTTGTTAGTTGTACACTCTTTATCATGGCTTTCTTATTGTCCCCACAGTGTCCCACTCTATTCAAGAAAGAATGTAATAAATGCCTTCAGGTACAGCAGTTAAAGCTTAAAATATTTGTCTAATCACTTCATCCTTCTCATTTCTCATGTCAGAAATAACACAACCATCCAATGAGCTTACAGCAAAAATCTCAATTATATCTTTTTATAGTAATGAATTGATCATAAAGTGATGTGGTGGGTTTTTTTGGCTGTGAGGTTGTATTGGTTTGATGATTGAACTTAAATTTCAACTGAGAATCATGCCAATCCTAGGGTTTATTTTTTTTTTTTTTGGTCATTTGACAAAGCATTAAAGATAAATCTGGCGAGTAGTGTTATTTTCTTGAATTTGTATCATCATTATAACTAACCTTTTTTTGGTTTCTGTTGGTGTCTCTTTCCTGTGCTTTTAAGAGGAAGTGGGTCTCTAAGTATCAGCCTAACAGTTTATTTGGGATGAATCATCTTCCTCGTCAGCGTTTTAACATTTGATTTGAAGAGCATTATACAATTAAAGTGCAGCTAAAGCAGCACTTGAATCCTCATCACGTAAAGCATTAATTACTGAGAAATTTTGCTCGGCTTGAGAAGTCAGTCATCCCACTGCCGGGGAATAACTCGGTGCCTCGACGCCATTCCATCCTTGCTTGCATTTTTATGTATGTGTAGTTAGTGCATGCTGCCTCCGTCAATTATTTATCCCTTGTCTAAATCTGCACAGTAACTTGGTGCAGTTGTATCTTACGCAAACTTTGTGTTTTTAAGCAGAAACCATGTGAAACCCCAGACAAGGGTGAATGACGCGCTCGCCTCCACCGTCTCCCCCGTGTCCGTGGTGGACGGGCTCCGGAGTCCACAGCCTGCTGTTAACAGTAGCTCAGTGCTGCCGACCTCTGAGCTGGGCTCCTCTTTCCCACACATGACCTCTGAGACAAACGACGACGGCACCGTGGCCGGTCGCGGACGGTACGATTCATGATCCAGTTTATCACAAGTGCCACATGAAGTCTGAACAAAACTTCAACATATTTAATAGTTGCTTGAAGGAGTAACACTTGTCTGTTTACAGGAGGAACACGTACAGAGCCACTCGGAGGAGGAGAGATGACGAGCGAACCATAGTAAGGCACATACTCCTGCAGTTTTCACACGTTATCATTTAAACAGAACAAGCTTTTCTTTTGAATTTCCTCATACTCTGCGCTTTCTTCCACAGAGGCCAGTTCCGCTCACCGAAGTTAAGGTCTCACCACCGAAGTTTGACCTGGCTCCGTCCAATTTCCCTCCACTTCCTGGATGCTCAGGCAGCCCACAGGGAGAGCCAGTGCTCGAGAACCGCATGTCTGACGTAGTACGCGGTCTCAACAGAGAAAAGGCGAGTTCCCTCTTGGCTTGTACTGGAGTCTCCAGTCACTGTCACTGGAGGGATGATTTTTCTCATGTTTCGCTTATTTGTCAGATCACAGATCATTAATGTTACTCAAGAATAACCAGAGTAAAGACGGTTTTTAAATGATTGTTTATTTAGATGTCGTCCGAACCTGCCGGGGAGAGAGTAATTGCCTTGGCAGCAACAACTGCAGTTGTGAGGAGGAATTTTGGCCCACTTTTCTATACAGAATTGGTTTTTGAGCATGAACAAAGTGTTTTAAGGTCATGCCACAGTATCTCAATGGGTTTTAAGTCCAGACTTTGACTAGGCCATTCCAAAGCCATTTTTATTTATTTTGGCACCATTCAAGGGTAGGTTTGTTTGGTGCATTCTCCTTCAGGATTTTCTGGTAGAGCGCAGAATTCATGGTTTTATTGATTTATGGCAAGTCGACCAGGTCCTAAAGCTGCAAAGCAGTGCAAAGTTTGCATGTTGGTGTTATGATCCTTTTATGATCCTGTTCATTTTCTGCCAAGTGGAATTGGACTGCTTTTTCTTGGGTTTTCTTTGTATTTGCTTGGGTTATCTTTGTGTAATAAAATTAGTCTGAAGGTATAAATCATTTGTGTGACCAATATGCAAAAAAAAAGATCGGGAAGTACTTTTTCATGGCACTATACAATTATTTTTTTTCTCTTTTTCTAAAGTGTTATGTACATGCCATCTGGTTGTAGAAGGGTTATAGCCATGCGGTCAGGTGCGTGTGTGTGTGTGACAATAACATGTTACACCTGTCCTAAAGGTGCAACAGTGATTGTTTTCTTAATCAAAAACTGAGCAGTCTTGGCAAAACTGCAGTATAGAGGGAAAAAAAAACAATTATCTAATTTTTGCTTTTTTAAAAAAAAATTTATTGCGATCTCTTTCCAGCAGTCAGACTCAAACAAAGAATCCACTGTGAGTGCTGCCGCTCCAGCCTCTGAGGAGACGGTCCCCAGACCCGCACTGACTGCAAGCAAGCCCACTGTTCATGCTGTAGAGCCTGCTAGCTACAGGTAGGCCTGAAAGAGGACGAGACAAGTGATTTTTAAATGTTGATTCTCCATATTGTTTTGTCATGTTGGGTTATTTTTTGCAGTATATAAAGTGCATAAACATAACGATGTGCGCGTCACACTGGGTGACTATGAACACGCTCACTGGGGACGCATCTAATACTCTTGGATATTTTCTGTATTTTTCTTGTGTGCTTCTTAGCGCAAGCGCAACCCCTCAGGAAAAGAAACTGGATAAAGTTGAGCCCTCAGTCCATAAAGAGACCCCCGTAAACCAGTGCACCACCCCGGCCGTTCCAGCAACTCCGACTCAGCCTGCTCCTGTCCCCAAGACTCCCCTGAGTCCCGCCAGCCCTGCAGCCGCCCCACAGGCCAATGTCAGCCACCCCAGCCCTGCCCCACTGGTAAATGCATTCGTTGTCTGCAGTGCTTGAACTGACTTTACTTACCTTCCACATAATCTGTACTTGGCCTGTATCTGGATTCACATGCTAAGGTATTAAAATAAATAAATAAATCAACAATTAAAAATAATTCAACAATGACTTGTAAGTCTTATAAAATGGCGGGCATCAGACTGCATGATTCTCATCAAAAAATTTAGTTATTTATTTGTTTTAGTTTTTTTTTTGGGGTGGGGATTGAGAGCAGGCTTTGAGATAAAATCTTGTCTCTTGTTCATTTTAGGAGCCTCGGAAACTGAGCTACGCCGAGGTGTGCCAGCGCCCTCCGAAGGATCCGCCTCCTCCTCCTCCCCCTCCACCACCAGTGGTCAGTCCCAGTCCTTCCAGCTCAACCTCACAGCCTCTGAGGGAGCTGCGCGTGAATAAGGTGGACGAGCAGTCGGGCGGCAGCGAGCGACCCGAGCGGCCCCAGGAGCGCGGGGGGGACTGTAAGAGCAGAGAGGGCCGGCCGGCTCGTGACTCACAGGGCTTCTACCGCAGCAACGGCCCTCCCAGGGCCAACACGGGGGGCTTCAAACTCCGCGAGCAGCAGAGGCGTCCTCAGTTCACTCGGCGCACTTCACCCCAAGGAGCCTCTAGACACGCTGGCAAAGAGCAGAACATCCCCCCTATATCGCCAAAGTAAAGACTAAATCCTTACAAATGTATGAATATATACACATTATATATATAAATATAAATATATATATAAAGAGATGAAATATATAAAAAAAAAAAAAAGTTTAAAAATCTAAGATAGCCACCTCTTTTGCCTGGAGCACATCCACAGGAAAATCTCATGAAATGACAATGCACAGACGGGGACGTCCTGGCATCGAAAAATATCGGAAGCTAGACGTAAGCTTGTTGATTTGAAGGAAGTCATCAAATAGGAAAAAAGTGCGCTTTTAAACTTGACAATGCCCCTTGAGAATGTTTTTTTTTCTTTTTTTCTTTTTGTTCTTTTCCTACTTCGTGATGAGGGCGTTTTACCCTGGAAGCTGTGGGACTAAGGGCATCGTAACAGCCAAGTGCTCAGTGATATTGTTGAGCTGAAACAATAATGGCAGTCTGCAAAGAACATATGCACTAAGAAGAAAAGGAACATGCATACCGTCATGTACCTATACAAAGATATCACTTGACATGCAAGGATTCTACTAATGTTTTACTTATTTTTATTATGATGAGTTGTTTTTCCCCCCCATTCGCATTGGCAGGTGACTGGGAATGCAACGTTATGGAGTGAGTAAAAGATGGACATAAGCTTTGCTCTTTGAGTGGAAGGATGTATTCTGCAGTAGTGTCGATGAACGAAACAGTTTGGGGATTTGGGTCCCGTTTAGAAAATGCAACGCCTGCTTGAGTGGATTGGCAGATTAGATAGGAACAGCAGTGAGGCTTGCCGTTGGTCTGGAATTGCGCATCATTTTTGTGACACTGCTGATGACAAGCTCCTCAAATCAAAAAAAAAAAAAGAAAGAAAAAGTAAAAAAAAAAAAGGAGCTGCTGTTTAGAAATGTGTAAAAGACTTGTAGCGCTTGAGTAATTATTCATATACATCATTTGATGAGAACGGAGCCTGACGATTATAATGCTGGATCACTGGTTTGCTTTTATTTCCCTTTCTTTCCTTGTGCTTTAATTTTCTTGAATTGTTTTTAGTTAGATTGTGTAATCAACAGCCTGTGAAAGATCACAATATCAGTCAGGTACATTGACACTCAAGTATTTTGTCATCTCAGTTTTTTTGTTTTTTTTGTTTGTTTCTCCTTCCTTTTTGTGTGTGAATTACTCTCCCAAAATGGCTTTCTGAGCGAGCTCATATTTCCTGATGATCAGTCAGGCGCTTGACTGTGTTTACAAGATTGTCAGCTTGGGACTAAGAGGCAGAGATGAAGCTGCTTTTGGTTGCGTTTTGGGCGACACACTATTCTCAAAATCAGGACCTTCACTATAATGATTAGTAGCTATTGTGCTTAGTGTGTGATAGTGATTTAGGTCAGGAAAACCCAAGGCCTGTTTTATTGACTAGTGATATCACTAAGCTGTATCGTTTTCAGCTGTATAGAAATGGGTTGATTTATCTTATTTTATTATTATTATTTTTTTCCTCCACTGTAAGGATTTTCAATTGGTTTAAATTGTGGTACATCCTAAAACAAAATGTTTTGGGTCATACAGTGCAAAGCACAACAACTGCAGGATGAAAGGCTGAAAATATGACTTCTTCTTTTTTCTTTTTTTCCCCCCATTATTGCGCTTCCAACATTGTCCACAAAATCTGATTTGTTTTGAACAGCTTTGACAGTGTGGGCAGTATGGAGATTACTTTTCTTCCTCTGTTAAATATAAGTAATGAGACATTTAGTGCAGGCCATTGAAATGTTAAGTGATTGATAGTCATATTTTCCTCTCGCATACCTTAACAAAACTTAGGTTTGTCTGTTGCATTTTGATGGTCTCGGGCATTTTTATCTTCCACCAGAGTCATTTCATGCAATTTTGCAAGATGAGTGAAATCTTTGAGAAATCTTTCTACATGTTAATCCTCAAAGACTTGTCCATGTTTAGATGGTTTATATCAGTAACCTTAAAAAAAAAAAAAAAAAATCTTGAATTGCTTTTGCCATCTGCACCATGAACTCACAAGATTTGCTTTTTGGATATACGAGCGATAGCTCTTGGACGATTTTCTTTTGTCGCCTGTGCTTTTATAAGTCACAACTGTCACCTACAGAAAGCATGTAGAGGGGAAGCAATGTGAAAATGAACTGGTGCTGTTAGTTTAAAATTGGAATCAGAGGAAGATGCAGTATTGCTGATGATTGAATTCATTGTAAGTATTGTGTTTTTTTTTTTTTTTTCTTTAAGTTTTTTAATTTATTTTAATCTTCCTGCCCGTATCACCCTCTTCACCCTCCCCAGTCTGTGTAGGCCATGTTCCTGACTTGTGTACAAAATGACATTGGGAGAGAATCACAGATTTAACGTTTGTATATTTTTGAGATTTCAGCAAAGAAAATACTTGACGCATTTACTAGAAGCTTAGTAATGCATTAAATAAATAACGAATCACTGGGGCTTTTATTGTTTTTTGTTTTGATTTTTTTTTTTCCTTTCTTTTTTTCTTATTTTCATTTTGTTAATGAATTTGAGCAGCTAGTGGTTTAGTGTAATGGAACAAAAATGCACTAACTTGTTAAAAAAAAATTACTGTTAATGTAATGTGAAATCATATTAGACGCATAAGATAATGACATTGATGTTGAGCGGCTTGCAGAAATCTACAGGAATAGCGTTTCCTAAATGTTTGGGTTCTTACTGTTAATTGGTTTTAGGGCTGCTGTGGTAAAGGGAAGAATTAACATAACTATGGATTGAAAGTGTTGGAGACAGTGGATTTTAGCTGTCTGCATAAAATGTCATTAAAAAAAATAAATTATTTTGTTTTGGCCTTGGAGTTTCACTGCTTTTATTGCTGTATGGTCTTATTTCACCTTTTATACCGAGTCCTTCAGTTATTGAATCCCTATTTTCCAGGACACCCTAGTTACATATCACATGTTGTACAGTGCACTGTACATGCACACACATCTGCTCTTTAGAGGCCCCATGCCATATATTTGGAATCCATGGCTCGGTATGTAAAGAATGGGAAGGTGACATTTTGAAGCTATTTATAGCCGTACTGTGGGATATTTTAGATGGGATGAAACTGATGCACTTATTTAAAAGTTCTTCAGAGAATTTTGGTTTTCTAAATAACGTACATGAGCTGTTCGTTGAACTGCTTGTATCCAAGCACAATTTCTTTACAATCACAGTAGAAAGTTTTTTTTTTTTCTTCTTCTTCTCAGCGCATTGGTGCATGACCTGCTTCACGTCTCAACCTCTGGCCTCCCAGGCACTTCTTTTAAAGGCCCGATCATTTGGAAATGGCTTGGAGTGAGGTCAGGATTGTGCGGGGTGGGTGGAGAGGAGAGATTTGGTACTCCCAAAAGTCCCCGTAATGTGCAAGTGATGTTCGGCTGGGCCTCGGCCGGGATCTTCGTTCACCGACGTCAGGCCTTCTTTAAAACGTCTTATTCTTTTCACAAGAAATTTCACACCAGGTCCTGGTTTGACTTGAACGCTCCTCATATTTATGGAGAAATTATTCTATAAACAGGTCCTCCTTTCACATTTATCCACCTTTTGTTTGTAACCTGTTTTTAATTTTTGTTTCAAGCAACTGTATGTAGATCATAAATAGAACTAAGATTTAAAAAATTAAATGTGGGTTATGGATATGTTGAGCATATTCTGTTGCCAAAGGAATGATTGACATGCACATGTGCCATCTTTTGGAGAAACTGTCAAATTAAATCTTTAGACACAGATGGTGCAACAAATTTCAACACAAAGATTCACGGTTTTATCATAATGCGAGGATTACCATAGTAAGTCTGTGCATGGGTTTTTTTTGTATTGGTGTGTATTAAAACCCAAGCAACATGGCACAGGTCAATGAGGTGCATTTGGGTTTTTGAAACGAAAGTTATCGTGTCAGTTTTACCACTACTAGAATATGGAAATGACATCGCAAAAGAGGTCGTCGAAACAACCGAAAAAAAAAAAAATCATGTGCATCTGTGCTATTTCTTTGCCTGTGACCCAGATATATATATATATATATATAATATATATATTTTTTTTCTCAGTCATGTTTGTGTATTTGGTTAATATGAACCAAAATTCAGTTCATCTTATTGCCTAGGTTGTGCTGAAAAAAACGTCCCTCTATACTGCATAATCCTGAGCCCTATATATGTTTATTGGAAGAGGAAAAAAAAAAAAAAACAGCGAAACAAAAAAAATGCCTACAATTTTTAAGGGATTGTGTTGATTTCTAAAAATGTGTGCTAAACATAGCCATGAGTTTTACTTTGTGTTTTTAACAATGTGATCTCCCTTCATGCTCATCAGGGATGTTTTTTTGACCACATTTCTTCTTCAAAGATGATGGTTCACGCCTATCTTTCCAGATTTACAGTGTTTTACAATTCTTAACCCAGAGTAGAGAAGAGAGTACCATGTTTGCCATGATCACAGCATGTCTTCTGACGGTAGTTTAAGAAATAAGAAACTACTCACTGCATCAGGTAGGGTTAAATGACGACTTGTTGCCAGCAGAACGGTATTAATCACTCATTCATCATCGATACCACTTTGTCCTGGATACAGTTTCACGGAGGGGGCGGGATCCTATCCCAGGAGACTAGGCGCACAAGGCGGGGTACATACTGTACTCCCTGGACAGGGTGCTAATCATTCGCAGAAAACATACACACACACACACCAATTAGCCAAATCTGCATGGCTTTGGATTGGGCAATAATTGTCCAACAGAAGACATCTATTTATTTTCTTAGTTAAATTCAGGTGGTGACTTTGTTTGGTCATCAAATGATTTGCTTTTATTGCCACACAAGTTTGCTGAGCCTAGACCTGACGAGCTGAAGCAACCCCAGATCGTACCACTCCCTCCAGAGGCTTTTACAGTGGCCACTATACATGATGGGAGCACCGCTTCATGCGCTTCCCTTCTTACCCTCACCCACCATCACTCTGGAGTAGGGTGAACCTGGACCTATCAGACCACATGATCTTTTTCCATTGCTCCAAAGTCCAATCTTTATGCTCCTACCAAATAGAAATTCTGATTATTCTCTCTTCCAAGTGGTTTTCCTATGGCCACCCAGTCCCAATATGTGCATGTGGAAATGCTCATACTTTGAATATTAAATATAGCTGTGATTGTCCTGGCAGTTTTTCACCAAGCATCTTTGCTAGCATTCAAATGATCTCCATTTATGTTTTTTCTGGCCACATTTCTCACCAAGTTGATGGTTCAGCACAGTCCTTCCAGGTTTTAATAATGTCTTGGACAGATCTGAACTCAATTCCAGACATTTTAAATCTCCTTAATTGTTTTTCGGTGCTTGATGCAGGCCAGTGATTTGTAAGGCAATAAACTGTAATACTGTAATAAACTGATAGAATGTATGGTAGAAGGCAAAAAACAAACAAAAAAAAAACTGCCTCACTTTTCAGTACTTTTAATCTCAGCATACACCCATTTACACCACCGTGAAGAAATGGCCGGAATTTGTCTCAAATTCAAGATCGTTTTGAGTACCGACTGGGATCGTTTTCGAGAGCTAGCACCTAGAGATACAGCGGTACTTGACTATATTAAGACGTGTGTTGACAAACGTATCAGTGTTTTCTCTAACCAGAAACCTTGGATGATGAAAGAAGTCGAGACCTTCATAAAAGCTCGTAATGCTGCCTTTAGGTCCAAGGACAAAGCTCTCTACAGTACAGCTAGAGCTAACCTCGGGAGAGCTATTAAAGGTGCGAAGGCTGAATATAAAAGGAAGATTGAGGATCATTTCATTTCAAAATTATTTAAAAAGTCCATGGAAAGGTATTCAGTGTCTTCCAAACTATAAAAAACAACTGTTACGGGGCCTCAAAGTGGCGCAGTGGTAAAAGCGCTCGCCCTATCATCCGGAGATCGCTAGTTCGAATCCCGGGTGGTGCTGTAACCTCTCGCAGCCGGAGGTCTAGAGAGAGCTGATTGGCCGAGCTCTCTCAGAGGGGAGGGACGAGAGGTACTTAGTGCTCCCACATTATTCACGGCTCTACAGCCAATCAGGGGCGTCTGTGAGCTCGCGCAGCGGAGGGAGCGGATAGCGCTGTCCTCCGAGTGTGTTACGCCGCCCCCAACGGTGCGCGAGCGAGCAGTTCGAAAAGATGCGGTCGGCTGGCGTCACGTGGTTCGGAGGAAACACGTGATAGTCTTTGGCCCTCCCGGCTGAGTGGTAGTAGTAGCCTTAATGTGGGAGCCCCCTATCGGGGGAGAAAAAAAAAAAACTGTTGCAAGATCTCTGATGTCAATGCTACATTAGCAGAGGAACTTGAACATTTATTTGGACGCTTTGAGATGGAAGCTACGAAGGCAGCTATCATCTGCACCTGTCTTGGACAGACCCCCTTCACTGTACAGGAGTACAAGGTGAGGAACATACTCGTGGCCATCAATCCAAGAAAAGCTGGAAGACCGGGGCCTCCGAGTGGCGCAGTGGTTAAAAGCGCTCGCCCTATCATCCGGAGATCGCGAGTTCGAATCCCGGGTGGTGCTGTAACCTCTCGCAGCCGGAGGTCTAGAGAGAGCTGATTGGCCGAGCTCTCTCAGAGGGGAGGGATGAGAGGTACATAGTGCTCCGGCATTAATCACGGCTCTACAGCCAGTCAGGGGCGTCTGTGAGCTCGCGCAGCGGAGGGAGCGGATAGCGCTGTCCTCCGAGTGTGTTACGCCGCCCCCAACGGTGCGCGAGCGAGCAGTTCGAAAAGATGCGGTCGGCTGGCGTCACGTGGTTCGGAGGAAACACGTGATAGTCTTCGGCCCTCCCGGCTGAGTGGTAGTAGTAGCCTTAATGTGGGAGCCCCCTAGTGACGGGGAGGAATTGGACACGACTAAATTAGGGGAGAAAATCGGGGAAAAATCCAAAAAAAAAAAAAAAAGAAAAGCTGGAAGAACGGATGGGGTGATGGGAAGAGTGCTCAGAGGCTGTGCTGATCAGCGGTAGTGGTAGTGGAAAAATGATTGACCGTCATCAGTGACCTCAACAACTACCGCCCAGTTGCATTAGCACATGAACAGTTATCATGAAGTGCTACAAAAGACTGGTTTCGACAACATATCAGAGCCATTCTTCCAGACACTTTTGATCCGTATCAATTTGCGTACAGAGCTAATAGGTCAACAGAGGACGCCATTGCTACAGCTTTACATCCCACCAGTGCAGACTCTAGGCGAGATCATGAGCACTGGGCCCAATCGTGTAAATAACTGTCAAAGCAGTTTCACGAGTTAGGAGAAAGCGCATAAAATGACACCATTTAAGGGTATAAATGAGCATTAAGTATAAAATATTCAACATACAATACAACACATGGTGAAACATTTAATCAGATTTAAACAAGTTTGCAAGTAAAGTATAGCCGAGTATTGTAATGCAAATATATACGTACGAGTGTGCTTCAAAAAATTAAACAAGATATACATGAACCAAATAAGATTTTATATAACTTAATAGTACAAATACTAATGCTATAGCAATAAATCATGTATTATGTATGGCAGAACATGCCTTTAGTTTGAGCTTGCTTTTCTTCTTCTGATTAAAATACCATCGATGTGTAACACATAAATTAGAAAATGCATCATGTAAAATTGGCAATGCGACAGTCGATGTTGTAGAGGCAAAACACAAATCAGTTAAATCCATATTGCCACAGAGATTCAAATATCTGGACCTTTATTTTTGACAGCACCTTTTCTGTCGTGCAACTGCCTAATAAGCAATGAAACATTAATAAATGGTGAGGGCAAATCTAGAATGGGACATTTTTAGGACATTTTTGACTTTCTATCAAACATGAGCAAATTGAACAGATATAGTGGGATCCATGTATACGAATACTATGAAGACTTTAATAACATGTGCAGGGCCCTTGTCGTAAGGTGGGGCCCTAGGCGTCCGCCTGTATTGTCTGTTGGACGGGCCGGCAGTACATACCACCACAAAGTCCTTCAGAGGGGGATCAAATCTGCACAGGACATTATTGGTTGTTCCCTGACCTTCCTAAGGGAACTATATAGAATACATCGTTTTTTTATTGTGATGATGATGATTATTATTATATATACACATAATGTGTATGTGTATATAAGAGAATATTTCAATATTCTTGAAAATTGTCATTTAAGCTATAATTTAAGTTGCACTGCACAAATCGCTTAAATTTTGCTATATACTCATATAGTGACAATAAAGAATCTTGAATCTGGAATCAAATTGTCCAGTGAGAGTACAAAATACACAGAAGGTTTAATGGTAGAACTAATAATTTTGTGTTGTGTAGTTTGATTGAAAGGGTTGTAACTTTTCTGCGTACTTTTCATGTTACAGCACATACTTAGAGGACTGCGCAGATAAAATGTTTAACTAATCTTTCACACGTTCATGTGTCTGCTTGACTTTAAGTGTGTGATTATCTCATCTTGTTTTTTTTTTCACCCCTCCTCAAAGAGGAAGTAAAGATTAAAGTGATAAAAAAAGCATTTGACCTTCACCAGTGAAGAAAACCAGCTCTGAAATATGCTTAAAAAGGTGAGTTGTTGCTTATGATAAAATAAACTCAAAACTCAAAAATTAGTTACAACTAACCAGACAAAATGAGTGCAAAATATCTTAAATTCAAGAACAGTCTTAATAACAAAATATAAGCTTAATCACTTAATCGCAAGCTTAAATAACGTGGAGCCATCAAAACAAAACACATGCATTTTAATATGCAATTGTCAAAACTCTCATTTAATCCTTTCCATGGCTTTCATCTTGGAAGGACTATAAGAGTAGAATAAAAATCTACATAAACATTAGTAATTAAATAATTTAATAGTACTGTAGTTTTGTATGACTATGCACCAGACACACACACACACACACACTCTCTCTCTCTCTCTCTCTCTCTCTCTCTCTCTCACACACACACACACACAGAAATCATCATATTACTATTATGGCATTTAAAAATTCATTTTTGAACCTTTTGCACCCAATCATGTAGGAGAAGCTACAAAGTCGAATGAAAAAACAAAACCTCTTCTTTAAATTGAGAATGAAATTACACAAATTGGGTAATAAAAAAAAAAAAACTTGTCTTTTAAAATCATTAAAACTGTCAGTCAAAAACTCTCGTATTAAACGGAATCCTTTGTTTTTATCACGTCTCCGCTGAGAGAATTTGTGTGTACAGTATGTATCACACCTTCAGTTCTCTTATTTTTGAAATATGTCAAAAGTGTTGTTTTTGTGACTCAGCTGCTATCCTGGCCATTGCAAAAATGCGAACATTGCGAAAAATGACGCAAACTGACTCAAATCAGTACAATCTAAACTCTAAAATATGCTGGGTTGTCTCTATAAACAAATTGTTGGGTTTTTATACTGGGTCAAAATCCTGGCACTTTAATCACACTATTGGGTTGCTATATGTTCGGTCAAATACGATCTATTGGGTCATTTACAAATGAACACCTAATTGGGCTATTTTGACCCAACAACTGGTTTATTCTTTATGGTTTCTCAAATGGTAGCCTGCACAATGTCCGAAATATTACTGTTATTGTGTCACAAAATAAGTGTAGTTTAAGCGAGAATATATGTGTGTCCAGCTCAAAACATCCGTCGGTTATTAAATATAGCGTCTATTTAAAAGATTTCCACAACGATTTCGGAGATTTGAGATCCAGGCAGGCGATACAGGTGCTCCGCGCCCAAAGCAGCCTCACCCCAGCAAGAACTTCTGAAAACTACCGCTGGCTGTGATGTCTCCGCAGTGGTTCAAACAGCGGATTTATTTCACTTTGTGTATTTCTAATATGCAATCTTTGGTATAATACAGTTATGGTGTAATATATCGTGGCTGTGTGACGCATCCTGTACAGTGTATATATTTGCATTATACCCGGTGTATTCCAAGTCAAGTCTGTTCTTTGCATTCTTGGAATTGAGAAACGGCATGACAAATTTTCTGGACTCTACACTTCTGAAGCGAGGGGCACGTCATCAAAAGCTGGCAGTATTTTATGGTAAGTTAATATGATTTTTTTTTTAACCTACATTTTAAATGTTGTAGTTGTGGTAGGAGCAAGCTCATTTCCATGTTTATTCGCTTTTCCACCATCGCACTTCTGGTATGATATGGGGTGCACTGATATGGGGTGAGGGGAGTTCATGTTTTTATATTCTCTGCCAATAGTTGACTATAGTGTATGAGAAAATTACGTAAATAGCACACACAAATAAAAACCTTAGGTAAATTATTAGTAATCTTCACTAAAGTTGTGTGTGGAAAGTGTGTTTGCATATTTTATAATATTTTATTCTTGTCAGAAGAAGCTATTGGGATATGTTTAATGACAGTCTTAATATATCTTCTGTTTCTGTCTGATCCAGGATCATTTTGGGGAAGAAAAAAAAATAACACAACCAGGTGTTTTTCTGACCCAGCAGTTGGTTTATTCTTTGTCGAACTTTCTGGATTCTTCACTTCTGACTGGATCATGCTCAGAGCACTCAGTATTTTATGGTAAGTTAATGTACATTTTTACTTATTTTGTAGTAAGTTGTGGTAGGAGCAAACATATTTTATTGTTAAAATTAAATACAGTGGAACCTTGGATTACTAGCATAATTCGTTCTGGAAGTGGGCTTGTATTCCAAAACACTCGTAAACCAAATCATCATTTCCCATAAGAAATAATGAAAACTCAAATTATTCTTTCCACAGCCCCAAAAAATAAATACATAAAAATAATTAATACAATCTATAAAATGAAAATAAAAAAAATAAATCTGCACTTTACCTTTAAAAAAAAGTACAAATATATCCTGACAGATAAGTGTTTCCGTTGGTGCGCGCAGGAGCCATGTGTGTGTGTGGAATTAGCCCCTTCCCTCGCCTCGTTTTACACAGTAACACTCCTCCTCCCTCTCCCCACCTCGCTTTTTAAGATTCACAACAAACACACACACAATGGAAACACAGTTTTAACAGGAAAAAACGAAATCTCTCTGAGACTGGCATGAGCGTATATTAACGGACTGACTTTTTAAGTTTCACAACAAGCGTATAAACTCTAAGCGGAAACACCGTTTTAGAGAGCATCTGTGCGTGTGTGTGTCAGTGTTAAATTGCGCGTGCACAAGCAGAGTTTCTGTGTGTTTGCGAAGCCGTGGAGGGAGGGGGGGGGGGGGGAGAGAGACGCTTGGTGTCAAAATAAGAGTCGCATGTGTGAAGCGTGATACTCGGCGCTCGTAAACTAATACTCGGTTTCTGAATAAAAATTTTAAAAAAATCTTTGCTCGGTTTGCGAAACACTCGTAAACCACGTTACTCGCAATCCGAGGTTCCACTGTACTTTAAAATGGGGGTGTGAGGTTAATGTTTTTTTCTTATTCTATTTTTTATTATTCAAAAATGAAAAATGCGTAATCATTAGGTTACAGTTTAAAAAGAGCTATACCTGCATCCTTATGAAATATTCATTATAAGTTGTAAATTCATCACTTAAATATCATATTCATCTAGTGTTTGTTGAGAATTTGAAAAGGGGTGAATGTTTCGTATTAAATCCAGATGGAGCGCCGTATCCTGTTATCCCTCACATGTTAAATAGTGAGGTAAATTAGTCAGAAATAAAACGGATCAGTCGTCCTGGTCCCTTTGTAGAAAAACAGCCCCAATGCATGATGTTTCTACCCTCATGCTTCAGAGTATGTATGGTGTTCTTTGGATGCAATTCATGTTCACATTATGTATTTTTGTGTATTGACAAGAGAAAACACGTTTTGCATTAAATTCATACGTAGCTGTACGTCCTTAACAAAAATGCTTGACTTAAATGTTGGTTATATTGCAACACTAATTGATGGTGTGTAATGCATAGGTGGACCAACATGATGAGAATGTTTTTCCACGTTTTGTGCCTTGGGGATGAGACAAGGAAGACCTGACAGATCTTTTCCATTGTTGGAGGCAATGCTATTGATAAAGACTCTTTGGTGGAGGATGTTGATGTCTGTTTTAAAGGGTTTGTTGGTTTGTTTGTTTGTTTGTTTGTTTGTTTGTTTTTTATGCAAAGCAGTGTCTTTTCACCTGGGAGTTTCTCCAGAATACTGTAGGTCACATTGATTTGAGGACAACCGTTTTTTCAGCCCATGTTTAATCAAGAAGATTTTTAAAAGATTCATTGTTTTTGTTCTTAATGTCATTTTTAAGGAAATGAACTAGTAATAGTTAAATAACTAATAGTTAAAATAAATAGTTAAAATATTAAGATGAGAATGTTTGATGTCATGTGGGCATTATAAGATTTGTATTGGAAACGTCTATATAAAAAGTGTCTTTAAGTGACTTTAATGGTACATCAATTTTATATTTAACAAATGGCCATCTTGGGATTATATGGTTCTGTCTGACATTTTTGTCAAAATTGAGTTATTCGCATTTTCTTATTCTGTGACAATCTATTTACATTATGTGCAGTTGTGTACATTTTATGTCTTTTTTGAAATAAAAGAAAAAGTCAAATGGAATGTGTAAACCCTGCAAGAGTGTCAATTTTACCCACTGGTTGGGTTAAGTAAAATAACCCAGGACTTTAACATTTAACCCAGCAGTTTTTAGAGTGTAAATCAATCAAAACATGCAAGTGAAAATTATTAAAATGTTAATGGCAAAATATAGAAAAGATTCTACACAAGTTTTCTGTATGACTCACACTTAACACTTTTTAATACCACAAAGATAAAACTGTTGCCAACACTGTTTCACTCTAATACTGACTAACAATATCAGATAAAACCAGTCAGCATGAAGTAACATAGGGTTATTTAACAGTTCTTTAAAAGTTTTTTTAACCCATTAACGTCCAAAATATGCAATAATCTCCTTTGAACAGTTGATATTGAGATGTATCTGCTACTTCTGCTCTGTAAAGCCTTCATAACATCTCTAATCTGAGGTGCTGTTTGTTAATTGGTGATTTCTGAGGCTGGTAACTCTAAATGAACGTCTCCTCTGACAATACTGCTCTTGCAAGAACTATTCGAGAACAGCAGACCTTTGTTTCTTAATATAACAAATAACAGTTTGTTGTTGTTGTTCTTACATAATTACCTGATTCCATATGTGTTATCTCAGTTTTGAAATTTCCATTCCATAGAATTGTTCTAGAACATAGAAAATAAATTACAAAAAACAATAAATTTCAAAACAAAAAACAAACCTTTTACTGGTACTGTCCAAATCTTTGACTGGTACTGCATTTTTGCACTGCACTGCACAGCAGAATCTAACAACATCCACAAAATCATTTTAGATAAGATCTGGAACAATGTTGCTTTGCGTATGAATTGTAATCTAAATATCTATATCTATATATTTTGTACCAGGTCTGTACTGTGGAGTTATAATGCTTAAAGAATGCTTAAAAATGCATGTGTGCGTGTGTGTGTGTGTGCATGGTGTGTGCGTGTGTGTGTGCATGGTGTGTGCGTGTGTGTGTGTGCATGGTGTGTGCGTACCTGTGAGTGAGAGAGAGAGAGAGAGAGAGAGAGAGAGAGAGAGAGAGCATGTGTGAGGAGAAAATGGCATTAGATAGTCTGAGTGGTTATTAACTCTTTATTTGTTTTTGTTTTTTGTTTGTTTGTTTTTTTAGATCTGCCTCTGCATCCGCTCTATAAATCTAAACCCAGAAATCATCCACAAAAAAATTATCCCCACCAATAACAAGAAAACCAGCTCTAAAGTACTCTACTGAAGAAGACGTTTTAAAGGTGAGTTATTGATGATAGCTTATATCATTATATTGATAATGTAACCCAGGATATAAGTAAAAGCTTGTGTATTGTAATACTGTATATTGTGCTTATGAGTTAGAAGATATCGTGGACGCTGTGAGGATGTTTATTATTTCAGTATCGTAAGTTATGTCCATAACTATGGATCGATGACCATCACCCCGGTCTCATTCTGAATTCTGGTGCCATTCTTCCGCCAATCCTCGAGACCTAATACCAACAACGTCAGGTGACTGACCTTAGGTTAGTGTAAGGTTTTATAATATTGTAAGACATTGTAATCTAATCAGTTCAGATTCCTGTGCCCTGAGAACAGACCCCTCACTGTGCTTCCTTACGCCTTCTGTGGTAACACCTTCTATATCCTGTACCCAGAAGAGTATACATCCAAATGGCTCTTGTCTGCTAGAACACTTTTGTTTAATCAGGAGAATGTAAATTTATTTCCTCTCCTGTCTGTCTCCGGGTCTCTCTGTCACTGACATGTGAATGACGTAGCACCGTTTAAATGTGCTCTCCTTGCTGAAAATAAACAGAGCTCTTCAGACATCATGCCTGCGTGTGTATGTTGGTGTTTGTCTCTCCCTGTCGATTGGGCCCGGACCGGTAAGTGTATCAAGGTGCAACGGACACAACGAGCTAAAACTCTTCTACTCTTAGCTTAAAACTGAGCTCGGACAAACCACTTCTTCATAAAACCTAACAGAGAGTCTAGAGAAATCTCCACAAACGGTGTCTGTTGTCAAGGACCTCGATTGCTTTCGTCCCAGTTTACTTTGAAACCGAGAGACTGGACATGTTGAATTACTATTCCAGTGTCTCTTATGACCTAACTGCGGGTAGGTGCGCAGATTAACCGGTCGTCCAGGTATGCTAGAATTCTTATTCCTGCACACTGGAGGGGATGAGGGGTTACCGAAACCACCTTGGTGAAAACTCTTGGAGATAAAGAGAGGCCAAATGGTAAAACCCTGAACTGGTAAACCCGATCCTGAAAGGCGAAGCGAAGGAATGGGTGATGATCTGGACAGATGGGTACATGAAAGTACACGTCCTTTAGGTCTATGGAAGTGAACCATTTCCCTGGCTCTATGGATTCTAGAATTTGTTTTGTTGTCAGCATTCTGTTGTTGTCAGGACAGGCCGAAGTCCACCATCCTTCTTCGGCACAAGGAAATATTTCAAATAAAGCCTAGTGGGCTGTTTGCTGGGGCTTATCTGGACAATTGTGTCTTTCTGTAATAAGGTTGGCTCGTTGGCAAAAATGTGTGCCTGGATTGGGTCCTTGACTATGGTCGTGTGGACTCCTGAAAAAGTAGAAGGATGCCGCCGGAACTGTGGGAATCCTCCACATCAATCCATCAGTCTGGGGAATATGGTAGGTTGGTCTGGTGCCCTTTTTATGGGGATGGTAACCTTTAGTTTGTCTCTTATCTGCCCCCAAGGATCGGTGGGAGTGTGGGGACCGAAAGAGCTGAGCACCTCTATGGTCATATCTAGTGGATGCCACATGACCAAATGTTTGTTGGACAGACTCCCTTCTGCGTTTTGCCAGGTCAGCGGCGTCCAACATGGACTGAGAGTCAAAGTGAAAAACTCCAACCAAAATCTGCCTTCGGGCTAAGATTGCTGAAGACATGGATGCGCCAATATCCCTAAGCTGTGAATGTGTGATAACTGCCGCATCAACCAGATTCACAACATCGCAATCTTCTGAGCTGATCACGTTTCTCAGAGCTGCCAAGCGCCTTTATGAACCGAAATGCTATTGCCAGAGAATTTCCCATTTGGGCTGCCTGAGTCAAGGCATTGTATGCCTGGCACATTAGCCGATCTGTCTTCTGACATTCTCTACCAGGACACCTAGGGTTATCTGTGACCCAGTCAGGCCCTAAGGAGGTTAATGCTGCAATCTCTCGCTCCACTGGAGGCATGTTACCCATACCACTCTCAGGGGCATAATTTATTTTGGCGAATCGCCTGCATCCTGCATTAAACTGGGGTGCTGCTTTTGGATTATTCCATGTTTTTCTCAATATCTGAGAATAATCATCAACCACAGGGATAGACACAGGGGGCTGAACGCGGGAAATACTTGCCCACACACCTTGCTTTGGGGCTGAGACATTAACCTCTTGTTAAGTGTCAAGACCCAATATTTTCGCTGCACTCAAAATGCGAGAAAGGATGTCAGAGTGTGGGCTTTCCTCTTCAGAAGCACCAGACCTGGATTCATCCTCGTCATCCTCTCCAGCCTTCCCCTCACTACCAAAAAGTGATTATTTGCATGCACCGAAATTATGTCTACTGAATCATCTGTCCCCTCCTGGTGTGATTGCTCATCACCCAAAGAGGTTGCAGGTGGTTGTGCACTCCCAGGAGTTGGATTTGTTTCAAATGTACTCGCTAAATCACGTAAAGCTGCTAAAATTTGTAACTGGGTATCATTCTCGGGTTTCTTACGTTCATTTCTTACGTTTATCCTGCAGTACATCAGAACGTGAGGACATAGAGATATCGAGGGTGCAATCCCTCTTGTGCTGGCAAGGATGTTCCCCTATGAAGGATGCCTTAGCCATACCATCCTTCTTGTTACCATTTGAGTGCCTGGCTCTCTGCGCTCTTTCCTGAAACGTTAACCCTACTGCTGCTGCACAGGGATGTTCAATATCATCAAGCAAATACTGTATACCCAAACGGGATTGGCATTCTCTATGTCCATCCTGTGGATGCATCTCAGCCTGACAAAAACTACACTTTGAGTGGCTCATTTTAACAAACCAGGCTGAGCTGTAACTAGATACAGTATCACAATCAGCTCTACATAGCTGCACTAGTACTCATTAATCGTTAGTCGAACAAAGTCTGCAGACAGAACTTTTCGAAAGCAAAATCATGTAAACAAACCAAACAAGTATGCAAATATCCGTCACCCTATGGGCGTACACGTGGTAAACGGGATGAAAATACTACCTCCACTGCGAACTGTAGACTCAAACACAAAACCCCTGGAAAAAAGAAAGAAATAAAGTTACATTTACCGGCACGCAATCCCGCGTCGCGTCCGAAATATTGGGAAGAAATCCAATACAACCCTCAGGGACTTAAAGCGCCTGCACAAAAAGACGTGGTGGATTGAACCTGTAATCTCTCCCGAGTAATTTTTTATTTAAACTTTAGTAGCAATCAACCGATCCGGTCTCAGATGAGGCGAGAAAGAGGAAGTAGTTAGTAGAAGTCTAACCGGATGTTTATATAACAGCCGACCACTAAGGTCAGTCACCTGACGTTGTTGGTATTAGGTCTCAAGGATAGGCGGAAGAATGGTGTCATTCAGAATGAGACCGTGGTGACGGTCTGAATGAGGTTGAAATAGATCTACGGTTCTGCTCTTTTTCACGTTCCCTCTGCACAGGTGAATTATACTGTTGAATAATTACTGTTTATCAAATGCAATCATGCAACCAGTTGAGAGCTAAAAAGCACACAATTAAGCAATATCACATGAGAGAGAAAGAGAGAGAGAGTGCTGTTGTACTGAATATCAGCACCGCTGTGATAGTAGGCACAAGAGTACTGCAGATATTACAGATAGATGTACTGGAATTTATCTCAACAGCAGAGCTGTTGTTTGTTTACTTAGCCAGTTACTTTGCTCTAACAGCACATATATTTCCACAACTGGTGGAAAATAAAATCAGGGTGCTAATGAGATTAATTGACCCACGCAGTGACATTAAAATGTGGCTTTCAAAAGACAAGATAGAAAACCGATTGCACAAATGTTATCATTGTCAATTATTTTCCTTTTATACCGGCAATGCTTTGTTCCCCTATGGCCCATCCTCAAATCATCCACTGCTTGGTTTGAATCTTGTAGGTGATTGGTGTGTTTGTATATACATAGATGCTCAAACTGCTGGCTTGTCCATGACAGAACCTAGTGCAAATGATTTCCCAATGACAATGACAATGTTCACGAATTTGATTGCACACAAATTTAATTCATAAAATGATCTAACATCATATTAAAGTGCCTCATCTATAATTTCCACTTTGACACTTTAACATTTTATATGAGATATTTGCAACAAAATTTACACTGAACTGAACGATCAATTCTTTAGTGTTTTGTAGTGGTCCCTTTTATTCTTCTGATGATGCATTAATAGTGATGATGAGCTTATTAAATCACATGGCTTTCTGCACACTGTTTCACACTGATTTAGAGATTATACAGAGAAACCAAAAACCTCAAAAAGCTGCATTTAAAATTAAGCCCAGCACTGTTGCTGAACTAAGTAATGGTTTAAAAATAATTCAGTTGTGATATTAATGGTAGGCTGGTTTAAACCTATAAATCAGTATGTATTGGTAATGATGATCTTAGAGTTCCAAAATGAGAAGGAAAGTAGCCTTTGTTTGCACTTAATAGAACATCTGTGTGTAAGTCTTCACCTATTCTCTTTGTCTCTATTTTACAGATTCAAACAGCATCATGGATTCAGTCACAGATTATACTTTTGATTATTCTGACTTTTATGAGTATTTCAATATAAACACGTCTTTTGAACCACTTTCAAAAGGGGAACTTTGCCAAAATGTGATGTGTATTTTACAGACGACCGTTTTTGTGATTACTACAGTTCTCGGTCTGATTGCAAATGGTTTGGTGATCTGGATTGCGGGGTTTAAGATTAAGAAAACAGTCAACACTGTCTGGTACCTCAGCCTTGCTGTGTCCGACTTTCTCTTCTGTGCCTCCCTGCCTTTTTTTATAGTCAATATGATTAAAAATAAATGGGTCTTTGGGCATTTCATGTGCAAGTTTGCATTCTTCTTCTGGTTCCTTAACTGGTTCAGCAGCATCTTCCTCCTTGTCATTATCAGTGTGGACCGCTATGTTGTGGTGATGTTTCCTGTATGGGCACAAAACAAGCGCACCATGCATAGGGCTTTGGTGATTGTTCTACTAGCCTGGATCATCTCAGCATTGCTTAGCTTACCAGCAGCCATTTTGAGAGATATGTCTACGCAATCAAAACAGTGTTCCTACAGCTACATGGGTGATGTAGCATTTACTGCTATACAGACATGCCAATTCATTTTTGTATTTGTGATCCCCTTACTGATAATCATTGTCTGTTCTGTCCTCATCACTCGTAAGCTGAAATCTAACCAGATAGTGAAGTCCAATAGACCACTTAAGGTCATGACAGCACTGGTAGTTGTTTTTTTCATTTTCTGGACTCCTTACCATTTTTTTAGCATGTTGGGAATAGACAAAGAATATGCAAGGACTGCCTTGATTGGGCAAAGAATTGGACTCATTCTCGCCAGCGCCAGCAGTTTTATAAACCCATTTCTTTATGCTTTAATGGGAAAGGACTTAAAGAGGAAATTTGGCGAACTTCTGGGTAAGACTAATAGACATCCGAGGAGAAATCCCAGAGTAAACGTGATGAACATTACGACCTCAGGAGACAACATACTTTCAAGTACTGTTTAAAATTCATATTTGCTTCACACCACTGGATGAAGTTCATAGCAGCCAGCTCAATAACAGCAAACTATATTACTATATAACTATATTAAATTCCCATTCCCAATGCAAAATAGTCTTTGCTTTAAGAGATTGTATTTAGAAAGAAACCGTTACACAGTAGTTTAACTTATACTGCAGCTTAGGAAAAGATGCTAAGCTTTCATTCAATTCAATTTTTTTTTCTCCTTCTTCATTAAAGTAAGGAATAAAACCTAATGGGATGCAATAAAAAGAGAGAATGTGTTGGGAACCAGTTTTTAAAGCTGTTGACAGGAACTTTTTTCAAAGAAAAATGTTCCACTGCGTTAAATGTAACTATTAATGTATTTCTAATATATATATATATATATATATATATATATATATATTTCAGTTTAATTTTATACAGTTTGTTTATTTGTTATGTTGTATCTCATTTTTGATCTCATGACTTTAATTCTATATTAAAATATTCCTGTTCAGTACATGTGCCCTTGACTATAATTTGCTGGTCTAATTTTTGTTTGACAATATGTAATTTTTGTTCATGAAATATGAGAACATCTTCAAACTTTCTGTCAAAGCCTTTGCCAGTTCTGTCCACAGTGATATAGTGTCTAGCAAAAATAAATAAATAAATAAACATGACTTAACATCTATGGTGGAAATTAAATTAACAACTCTGGAGACTTCAAAAAGTATCACAACAAGAGTAGAGGTTGATGTAAACAGTGCTGGACGTCTCTGTTTCACCCACCGCAAAAGTGCCTGCAAGAGAGAGGTTTTCGTGCACACACACATATTCCAAGTCTGCAACTCTAACTGATGTTCTAACCATGATTATGTAGAGTTACACACATAATTGACTAAAATTTTCTACCGTATATCTCTCCTTTTTGTCCCTCCTCGAATTTTCTATTGGAATGGTTTTTAGTTATGTTATTATACACTAAGGAATACCATACAGAAAGAATTATTCTGTGTTTTTTTGTGGGGATAGAACCTATATGTAAGTAAATTCTGTTAGACAGCATCAATTAAGACTTTATCAGAGTCATATCTTCAGTCATTTATATCTCCTCTTCTATTTCTGGTTCGAGTTCTGGAAAGTAGTCCTTATCCAGGGGGTTTGGTGGCTATACAGGTGTTGGATGCTCCGTGTTAACCAGTGGCGTCCATTGGTTCGTTCTCTCCCATCAGCGTTTCTTTTTCATTTCCATCTTTGAAATGCTTTAACAGAGTGGAGCTTTTACCTGTTAGTAAAAGCTCTGTCTTGTCATCAGGTCCTGCTTGCAATTTTCAGTGTGTCATGAGTAGAGTCTGGAACGGTCCTTGCCACCTCTTAGCTCTCCAGCTCTTTCTCTTGAAGTCCTTCTCCATGATCTAATCCCCAGGCTCCAGGTTGTCCATCCTTCACCTGTTTGTGGACTACAGACAAAGCGGAGGACAGGCCCGTGCAATAATTAAGCATTTCATGTTCACATTTGCCAGCGAATTTCCTCGGGACATCGGCTGGCCCTATACCTGTGTTGGGACATCTGCCAAACAGTATCTCGAAGGGGCTTAGGTTCGCCCTTACCCCTACTCATGACAAGAAGTGGGAAAGCTTTTACCCATGGCAGGCCTGCCTCTGTACAGCACTTTGTTTTTTTAGCATGCCATTTTCTCTCACCACTTGCTGGGGGTAGCCGCAGTGTTGGCTTAGGTCAAAGCCCTAATACTCACTCATTTGTCGCAGAGCATGATTAACAAATGGGGTCCCATTGTCACTGCCAATCTTATCAGGGACTCCCATGTGGGAATGGTTTAATATAGACGGGCCTTAACTACTGCACTCGCGTCTTGTTTAGAGGTTGGGAAAGCCTCATTTCACTTTGAGAACATATCCACTATCACTAGACAGTACCTTTTCCCTTTCGCTAGGGGGCACTTCAATGAAATCCATCTGTAAATGTTGGAATGGACGTCCAGGGGGGAGGGGGAGGGGGATGGCGTCCACTCTGGGAGGTTTTAACACAACTCCCTACATTGTTAATCGCACAGATGACACATCTTTCACAAAAACATTGGTAGTACGTAGTAAAGCCCTTAGTGAGATACTGTTGTGCATCTCTCCTTTTGACACATGGTCTAGCCCGTCTAGTGGCTGTAGTGTCTGTGCTCTGCAACTCTTCAAGATTAGCTTTGGGGGTGAGAGCATCACATACACACATATTATGGTTATAGGAAAGAGGAAGTTTGGCCGTGGCCTTGGCAGCTGTGTCATCGTTTGCGTTTCCCTGTTTGAAATAGCTTTGTTAGTGTGAGCCTCACACTTACAAAGCAATAGTTTTGGGCGAGAGGATGGCATCTAGAAGGGCAGATATTAGGGCCATGGTGTGTGATGGGTTTGCTAGAGGACGTTAAAAAATCACATTTGGGTATGAGAGCAGTTCTGCTAATTTTCTTTGCTTTTCATGTCTAATCGTGTTGTGACAAACTCCCATTTCTTTCTTTTTTAAGCAACAGCTTTACATGGATTATATTTACCTGCTTTTCCTTCCGGAGAGGTCCCTTTGCAGACTTTACAACGAGCTTGTCAGCTCAAGGGCGGATTTCTCCAAAATCCTGCAAAAAACGTGCACAAAAGAGTGATCGCCTACTCACGGGTCAGACTAACGCAGCGTGGAGTCCCCCCTCTCCAGTGCCTTATATATTCTAACAGAGCAAGTCATAGTGACATCTCATAAAACACATAATGTTTAAGAAATCAACAGAGCTGTTGCCATGGGTGCTGATAAGCAGACGAGTTACATCTTCCGACGCTGTTTTTGTCAATGTAAATTGATGGCATTTACTCCCTGTACATCTTGTTCTTTCTCGCATATTCCAAGTCTGCAACTCTAACTGACCCATGATTATGTAGACTTTTAGTAAAACACACAAAGTTGATTAAAATTTTCATCACACAGTGTGTAGTCATTAATAATCTGAATTACAATATATTCTTTCCATTGAAAATACAATCAGATCAGACTGGTGTTCTGTCTCATACCAGATTAAAGTTGTATAAAAATGTGTGTACTGGAAGCAATACTTGGCTTGCAGCCAGGTGTGTAACTTTGCACAGGGTTCATCTAGGTCATCTAACGTTTTCACCCATAATTCTAAATAAAATATACATTTTCTTAAGCATTATTGTTCTTAGCAAATATGAATGCAAAAAAAACCAAAAGGGAATATTTTCAACATAGTATTAATAAATTTACATATTCACATAAAACTTGTCTAGTATTACATCCTTTGCAAGAACAGCATGTTTACATCTTTGACAAATAATAATAATAATAATAATAATAATAATAATAAAATCACACACTAAAGTATATGAATATTTGTGATTAGAATGTGCTTGGGAAGTCAGTTTCTGTACAAAAATCCATGTTGTGCTGCTGAGGCCAAGGTATCAAATTCAATGTTCAAAAGGTCAAAATGGCTACAGGAATCAGAAACATTTTAGAATCAGTCCAAAAACATGCAGGTTAGGCTAACTGGCATTCCCAAAGTTCCTGTAGTGTGTGAATGCACGTGTGTATGTGATTGCCCTGCAATGGATTGGCACCCTGTCCAAGGTGTATCCCACAAGTGTCCTAAGATAGGCTCCAGGCCCCCTGCGACCTTATATACACTATATAGTGGTATAGACGATGAGACAATGATATGATCATTTAACTAACCACAAATGAATTTTTTTTTGAAAGATTAATAAAGTAAAGAAAATCACACTATTATTCTAACACATTGTTGCAGATATGTCATTTATTGTGATATAGCTGCCCTTAGGTTAGCTAAGTAGTTATGACTGGTTCACATGATAATAGCTTACTATAAGGTATTATTATGTGCTATAATACAAATATAAAAGCTTAGCACTGTTTGGATTCATTATTCCTCAATCATTTTCACAACATCAAAAGACTCCTAGCCCTCCCAGCACGTCAGCATCAAGTTCAGATGCCCCAGTGTTAACTGATGCCTCATGGCACGCCTATCAAAAATTAATTGTAAGATATGGTCTGTTAGCCCTGTCAGCTTTATGGAAGGCCCTGCTTGCCATGTCAGACTTGTAGAAGACCCTAGTTTGCACCAACAACTCTCTGGGGGTGCCAGTCTGCTCTGAAAATCCTGTTAAAAGCCCAGTCTTCTCTGAGAACTCATGGATTTGTGGTCACTGTGTTTGCTCTGCTCTTCGGGTCCTGAAAGGCCAAGCCCCTGCTCAGTTTGAAGGATGTCCCTGGACCTCCAATGGCACTTGTTTGAAGGATGTTCCTGGACCTCCAATGGCACTTCAATGAAACTTGTTTTGCCAGGTTGAGGGAGCTTGTGCTGAGAGACCTTGTTTTTGTGTGGGAATTTGTTTCCCAAAGTGCACCTCAGTCATGTGCTAAGTAAACTCACCTGAACCTAGTTAACTGATTACTATTTAGGTTAGAAATAATCTTTTCTTAATTTTTTTTATTTTAGTCGTGTCGAATTCCTCCCCGTCACTAGTCACATGCGAATTTGCTTGTGAAGGGAATGGAAGGGAAGAGCCAGTTTTGCAGCATATCAAGATAGGTTTGTCCTGTAATAGCCCCCAAGTGGCAGCCATTCAAGACTTAGATAACTCCTTTTTCAAATGGTCACTGAGTCCTTCCATAACAATGCTTGACAGCTGAAGCAATTAGTCATGAAATCGGTTCATTCTTTTTGAATGAACCTTTATGTAATATATACAGTGTGCAATCACATGAAATGCATTGCAACCTTGATGTACAGTGTATACAGTAGCAATTGTGCATTATGATGTTTTTACACACACACAAAAAAATAATAAAATAGGGGCACTAACTTTTACACATTACTGTATATAACATATATTTAACAAAAATGAAGCCAAAAAAACTTCTGGTCAATTCTAAGAACATCACTATGATTAAAAGATGTTTTTTTGTGTGTGTGTTTTTTCTCTAGAGGTGGTTGAGAAATGTTTTTGATATGAAAGGTGTGTGCGCACGCGCATGCGCGAGATAAAGTCTCTGCCCTTCAGCGCTGTGTTTATTACGGAAGGCTGCTTTGGACTTATAAAGCTTTAAAACGCAAAGGTAAAGCTTCTCATTGTGTTATTTTTGTTTTGTTTTATATCGTAATTCGTACCATAGCAATATAGATCAGTACGTTTAAATGCAATGCACACTCAGATTAAAAACGAGAAAATAACTTGCTGAGATCAGGTCAGTACCACTGACAGGCTAAACACCTGCTCCGCATATGTGTTCATAAATGACTTTATTTCTCATATGTACCACAATAAGACTGTTCAGCTTTTTTAAACGAAGAACCGAAAAACACTCGCCAAAAAGGGGTTAACTTTGTTTTATGTGCGTTAGCCGGTTAGCCTGGGAAGACAAGCTAGCAAAAACAAACCGAGCTAAGCAGCTGAGTGAGTGTTTGTGTGACAGCTCGGGAATTACTCAGGGCTTGGCTAGCTGCTTTAGCATTGACATGCTAGCAAAATGTGGTGGACAAAATATTATGAGCTTGTATTAAAATGGTTATAGTTATAATAATAATAATAATAATATAAGCAAGTATCAAGCTAGCTACCTAGCTAGCTTTGACTTGTTTATGCTACTACGTATTTAAGTAATAAACCGTTTATTTGAGGCTTGTGTGGAAAAGCGAGGACAGCCGTATTAGCTGTAGTTCTGTATAAAAAAAAAGACATTATTTTTTAATACTAAAGCCGAGAGCTGTATTTTATTGTTCGCTATTCCTAGGTGTTTTTGAGCTCTAATGCAGTTCATGGTTCCTCCAGGAGTACTACAGACACTTATTAGGGGAAAATATCTCATGTACGTTGGAGAAGGTTCTAGAAAACGCCACATGACGTCAGATTTGCGTGCCAGGCTGCGCTTTATGTAAGTCCAGACAGACACTGTGTCTGTGTGAGATTTAATGATGGTGTATGAGACAGCATGGTGGCGTAGTGGTTGCCACCAGGGTTGAGGGTTTGATTCCCACCTCAGGCCTGTGTGTGTGGTAACCTGTGCTAGTTTGGTTTCCTCCGGGTACGCCGGTTTCCTCCCACAATTCAAAGAATAGGTTAATTGACGTTCCCAAATTGCTTATAGTGTGTGTGTGTGTGTGTGTAGCCTGGGGTAGCTTAGTAATTATGATGAGAAGGTCCCAGGTTCAAGCACCACTTATTCGCCACTGTTGGCCCCTTAACCCTGAACTGCTCAGACTTAAAATGTAAGTCCCTCTGGTTGAGATGCTGTAAATATAAATGTTTTTGCAATGTTTGTGCTTTGTGATGGGTTGGCACCCTGTCCAGGGTGTGCCAGTCTCCTAGGATAAGCTCCAGGCCCCCACAACGACCCTGTTCAGGATAAGCGGTATAAGAGATGTACGAATGAATGTCCAGGTGCCAGATTATTGGCTGGTCAGATGATTAGTCTGACGTTGATGTTCCACTTACATTGATGTCCAATTAAATAAATATGGCCAAATCTGTAGCTTGTCGGTCCATTTTAAAAGGCTTACAGAAATAATACACCATGGGATGGTGTCTCAGCCTGTTGTGGGGTTAGTGTTAATGAACAACACATTCTCTTTTTTATAGACTGTAGCTGTCTAAAATTTTTACCCTTTCTCTTTTTTAATCTTAATCTTCTTCTATAGAAAATCATAAATCTTGAATTGTGAACCTTGGCATTGTTGTTAGTTTTTTTGTGTGTCTCAAGCATCTGTAACCTATATATCGTTTGATGTCATGTCCTTTTTTTTTTTTTTAAGCTTGTTAAAGACGTGAAGTGTCACCCGGCCCGGGTGCAATGTCCTTTCACTTCACATGAGCTCAACTATGTGGTACATCATGCAGAGTATTCAGAGTAAATACTCCCTTTCGGAAAGGCTCATCCGGACAATCGCTGCCATTCGCTCCTTCCCGCATGACAACGTGGAGGACCTTATACGCAAGGTAATGTTTATGAAGATCATCGTTAGTTACTGATGCAGACAATTTTATCTGAAGATTTCTCATAACTTGTCGTGACAGGGAGCCGATGTGAACAGGATGCACGGCACTCTAAAGCCCCTGCACTGCGCCTGCATGGTGGCTGATGTGGATTGTGTGGAGCTTCTGCTGGAGAAAGGTGCAGAGGTAGGACAAATAAAATACATCATCTGAGGCTGTCTTGTTTTTTTTTTGTTTGTTTGTTTGTTTTTGTGTTTGTTACGATAAACTGTTTTTAAAGACTAAACTTAGAGCTGTAAATTTTTCATTAAGTGTGTTTTCTTTCACAGAATAAAATGATGTGATTTTGTCAGTAACCCGATTTTGGTCAGATTTTTTAAACGTGTTCATGAATATAAATAGGCAGAGAGGAGTGACCGAGAACAGAATCTGTCTCATTTGTTTTTATTTTGCGTCGTCTAGTCCACATAGTCACCCTGTGCTGTGCTGTGCTGTGCACACAGGTAAATGCATTGGACGGCTACAATCGCACAGCGCTGCATTACGCAGCAGAGAAGGACGAGGGTTGCGTGGAGCTACTGCTGGAATACGGTGCTCAGCCTAATGCTCTGGACGGCAACAAGGACACGCCTTTACATTGGGCTGCCTTCAAAGACAACCCAGAGTGTGTGCGCGCTCTGCTGGAGAGTGGCGCCCATCCCAACGCGCGAGACTACAACAACGACACGCCTCTCAGCTGGGCCGCCATGAAGGGAAACCTGGAGAGTGTGCGTGTTCTGCTGGACTATGGCGCCCAAGTTCATGTGACCAACCTGAAGGGCCAGACTCCCATTTCACGCCTGGTGGCACTGCTGGCCCGTGGACTGGGATCCGAGCAGGAAGAAGAGTGCCTTGAGCTGCTCTGTAGTGCCGCAGGGAGGCTGGAGGTGCGCCGGGCTGATGGCTCCATGCCTAATGAGCTCAGCAAACATCCGCAGCTTCTGGCTCGCCTCACTGGCATGATGGCCCAGCCGGCGTTGCTGAGAGATCTGGCCCGCTGTGCTGTACGCGACAGCCTCGGCGCACAGTACCTACCCACAGCCGTGAACCAGCTCCCGCTGCCCGAGTCTGTTAAACAGTACATACTCCTCAGAGACACTGGGGATATACGAGGGAGAGAAAGTGAGAGAGAGGGAGCACAGACTGGCTGTAATACACTGCAGAGCAATTAGATATGTAATAAAATTAATCGCTAATGGCACACACCAGTCTGTGTATTAATAATGTACAGCCACCAGCCTCTTAATAGAAACACCTGTTCTTTCAATCAGCCAATCATGTGGCAGCAGCACAGTGACCTCACTGACTTTGCCCTGGTTGGTTCCAGACAGGACGTTTTGTTTATTTCAGAAACAGCTTATGTCCTTTACAGTCTTTACATGGAGTAGTGGTTTAAAAAAAGAAAAAAAAAAAAACAAGCAGCAGCAAGTCATGGGTGAAAAAGTTCTGATGTCACTGGAGAATAGCTAGACTGGTTCGAGATGATGTTATCTCAAATTTTCACCAGTCACAACAATAGTGATCAGAAAAGCGTCTTAGAAAATGCAATACATTTTATAAAAACAGCAACATCAGTTTTCACTACTGTCACACAAAGAACAGGAATCTGGTTGGGGACAGGCTTACCTGATTTTGTTTGCTGTGTGTTGCTGTCACGTAATTGGCTGATTGAATTAGCAATTCAGCAATACCGGGGTTCCTATTAAAGTGGCTGATGAGTTTAATATAAACAGGTTCAATGTAACCAATGTTTTTATTTCTCCTAATTTATTTCCAGTAAACAACTTACAAACAAATTGAACAAATTTGGCATTATGATTTGTATTGAACTTTTTTTTTTTTTTTTTTTCCCTAGAATCCTAAACGAACAGCATGTGTGTAAACGATTGGCGTTTAAACAAAACTAACCTATTTAGTCTTTTAATGTAAAGGAAAAGAAGAAGGAGAAAAAAACAGAATGGTCAAACTCTTAAAATAATTAAATAATTCTTCACGACCAGTTTTTTAAAAAATTTTTTTAACCATGACTCTTGCTTTGGCCATTATAATTTTCATTTAAAATGCACATTTTCTGTTTGTCTGATGCTATTTGTAGATTGTAGGACTGTAACGGGGGATTCAATGAGAAGACTAATTTCGAGGGTGAGTCAAAAAACTTCTGTTGGCCGCTCTGTCTTAACAGAAGAGCACAAAAAGAAGAGCAGCGTACAGTGATTCGTTTTTTTTTTTTTTTTTTTTAATGCAAGATGGATACCAAAACAATTCGTGGAAGAGCAGAAGCGTTTAGACGTGCAAACAGAATTTGGACTGATACTCTTATGGAAGGTGAAAGTTTCTAAGAGAGAATAATTTCTGGTGATGAGACAGATTCATTCAACTGACCAAAAAGAAGTTAAAAAGTTGACAATCAGCCGGAAAATTGATGCTTTACAGTTTTCTGGGATTTTCAAGGGCTAGTATTGGAACATTATCAGGAAAAAGGTTCAGCAAACCAACAGTACCCGTTACAGTGAGATGTTTATTGAAGGGCTGAAGCCTAAACTTGGGATTAAATAAAGAAGCGAAGACAGCAGTGCATTAGTGGCTCTCTGCTCAGCCTAAAACATTTTTAAATGAGGTAACAGGCAAGCTTTTGACAGATGGACAAATTATGTTGAAAAGCAAGGAGGTTATTTAAAACAATTATGTATTTGTCTTTTTGACAAGTTAATTTAAAATTGCCAGTGTGTGGATTATTTTGGACTCACCCTCTTACAGTACATTTCCATTTAGTGTGTATTGTGTCAGTAGGGGGAAAAGTACTACATTATAACATTTATGCTACAAATGCTGGTGCTATGCTTTTGTTTTAATTTTTTTTCCTTTTAAGGAGAAACACCTAGAGAATGCAGTGTACTTTGTCACTTTGTTTCCAAGGCATTACAAACAAAACAAAAAAAACACTGTCTTACCTTTGTTGGTACCTGAGGGAACAAATCCTATATTGTGTGATAAGAGGTTGTGAAATGCTTACTATTGGGACGGGAATGATAGCAGGTTCCTTCCCGATATCTTGCATCTCCGGATTTAACAAACTTGTACTCTTTCACTTGTTGAACTTTAATTTCTGAGGAAACCTTTGTAATGTTTCTGGTGTAGTTTGCTAGGTATAGAGTAATAGCCTGTGTAGAAAATTAGCCAGTGTGGTTATTGTGTGTATTGTGTCCAGTCATCCACTTAACACCACTTTTCTTGTGTAAATACAAGTTAAATCCACCCTGCGTCACATAACGCGGCATTTAATTTCATTGCCTGGGACAAAGTCATATGTTAAGGGTGTGTTTGTCCGTTAGTGCATGTGGTAAAATCTGCTGTTGGCCAGAAGGGGGCGATATATGATGAAACATAATGTATGCTGTGTTTTTATGTAATGTACATGTAATATACATAATTAAATTATGTTTTATTTTTAAGCATCACATGCATCCCAACATGGTGTAGAAGGGAAGAATTGGGACTAAGATTTCTCAGAGTGACATCATTGACCTTAATTTAATATGTCTATTTTTTTAAAACTCTGATTGTAAATGCCCATCTGTAAATCTTTATATGGACGGAACTTACTAAACAATAACCCCCTGTTTGGATGAGTTTTTTTCCCATATACATTAGGCATTAGGCTTTTTTCTTTCAACGTTTGCTTGTCCAGCTGTACACAAAGTACAACCTGGCTCAGACAAATCCTTTATTCAATAAGAAATGGGTCTTGTTTTTTTCCATCATTTCTATTGTGCATACGTAGATTTTTTTTTTCTTGACAAAGTACAGGACGTCCTTTTAAAGTGAATGCGAAAAAAAAATATTGCTGAGGAAGGAAACCATGTGCTATGGTTAAATAAAGACCTTTTCTCTCAATTAACTTCCTCTGTTCTACACACCTCCGTTTTGCTTTGAAAATCTGAACGTGTCTCCATATTTGGGAACAATACTTTGGGATGAGAAGGCGATTCTAGATTGAACATGCGCCATGCATGTACATTAACACCAAAGGACAATTTATCTTAAACGATCAAGAAGATAACATGGAGAGAACATGAGACACGAGACGCCACAAAGACAGTAACCCATGTACAAGGATTATGTCTCGCAGCTTTAAGTTGGCAACACTATTTGCTGCGTCACCCTGCTGCCTTGTTGCCCCTATTACCAATTTCAAAACCTATTTCACTGACATAATTCTATCCCTATTGTTTTCTCAGGATGTCTCAGAAGGTTCTGTCTTGCTCCCTTTACTATTTATCTTCTACATGTTCAACCCTGGTTATTTTATGCATCACAGTGGAACACTATTTTATTACCTCATTCTTCAACAAACATAATTCCTCCTCCTGTCAGGCGTCGGAGTGAATTTACAGTCCAAGCCTGGCTATAGATGACATTGTGTTACTCATGTTCTTTGCAATTACATAAGCTCCATAACTAAAACTGCTTCAGCTTCTTTCTTAGTTTTCAGGGCACTCGTTTATGTAGAATACCAACCAAACGTTTGGACACCTTCTAATACTGTGGTCTTTCCTGATTTTTCTTTCTTTCTTATAAAATAATCCAAATTATGCAATAATCTTCTCTGAACAGTTAAAACCTTTATAACAGCTCTAATCTGAGGTGATTTTTGATCCTGGTAACTCTAAATGAACTTCTCCTCTACAGCAGAGGTAAGTTTTGGTCTTGCTTTCCTGGGAAGGTCTTCATGAGAAGACCAGTTTCATCATGGTGCTTGATGGGTTTTGCAAATGCACTTAACAATACTGTTCTTGCAAAACCTATTCTAGAACAGCTGACCTTCATGTCTTAAAATAACAATAGACTTTTGCTGTTATGTAATTCCATAATTCCATATGTGTTGTGAAATCTCCAGTATTGTTCCAGAATGTAGAGCAATACAAAACAAAACAAAAAAAAAAAGCATTGAATTAGAAGGTGTGTCTAAACTTTAGACCGGCACTGTATTTATTACCTTTTATTTAAATATTTCTTTAAGCCCCTGTCAGGAACTCAGTAGTGTAGATGAAGGTGTGCTTTCACATTGTATGTATTAAAATATTTACAGTTTGCACACTGTTGTTTAGATTTACATTTAGTTTTGTTGTATTGCTGGAGCACATTAGCATCGAAATGCATTTAGCATCTAACCAGAAGTACGTAAGTGGCCTATTTACAATAAATAACAGTGTGAATGTAAATGAGGGTATGGGGTGGGTATATGTACAGGGGTGCAGTAGGTAATAAGGATAGGGTATATATGGTAATATACAGAAAACATTGCACAGTGGATAAGGCATGCCAAGAAGATAACATGCTAAACACAATATAAATATGTACATATATGAATACAGTATTCATTAATTTATTCATCTTATATACCACTTATACTTTGGACCTAAGGTCCGGTACATCCTGGACAGGGTGCCAGTCCATCACAGCACACAATCACAATCAGAGTAATCTACAGGCGATGTGGGATCTCCAGTTAGTAGCCTAATCTAAATGTTTTTAGACTATGGGAGGAAATGGTGGATCATTGGACAGGACACATCCTGGATGAGAAGCTAATCCATGAAATGCCTACAAGGCTTTATGATACAAACCACTGTATACATTTCGATATATCAAGTTGAACAAATCCCAAAATTAGCTTGTACATCACTATGAGAAATTCATTCAGAATATTTCATGTATTCCTGGTATCAAACTCTCGACCCTGGAGGTGCATGACCACAGTTCTAACCATTACGAAACCATACTAGTCACGATACAGTATATATTGTATCATGGTTGGCACAGTCTCCCAGTGCTTGGTGGGTTTCCTCCTGGTACTCTGTTTCCTCCCACGGTCCAAAGACATGCAGATTAAGTTAACTGGTGGCCCCAATTGCCCATAGTGTGCGAATGTGATTGTGTGTGTGTGTGTGTGTGCGTGACAGGGTGTTCCCTGCTTAGTGCCCAAATGTTCCTGGGACAGGCTTAAAGCCCCCTGCTACCCTATATACAGGATAAGCGATATAGAATATAAGTGAATGAATGAATCTGGATATAAAAGTTTGTTATATGTGCGTGAAAGTCCTTTTAATTGAAATCAAGCATGCACTTGCATTATTCACCAAATGACGCTTAGGTGATGGACGTGATACCGTGTGACGTTTGCTCTCGCGATACTTCAAGGGGGCGGGGCGTGTCAGATTCCAAAGGAGAAGAGAGTGAAGAGAGAGAGTGAGAGAGGGGTGCTTAGGTGAGTTTGTAAACATTTCTCCTACTGTCAGATTCAAGAGTTAACCTGAAATTCTGAGAAACAAACGCGAACGGACTAGACAAACGTTTCTAAAACATTTACAAAGAGTTTAAAGTAACTTTAAGAGACATCTGTTGTGTTGTCAACTTGTAGCTAGTTAGCTGCGACCGAAGTCAGAGCGCAAGGCCGCCCGTATTTCGACAAGTCCCACCTCCTGGATTAGGGTTGGCTAATTAACCGTTCTCACGGGCGAGGCTGGCAAGACGTTATCCAATGAAAATTGTTTTTCTGAACTGTTAACCAATCCGAGTGAAGAGGGTGGGATTTGTCACAATATGGATAGGATTGTGAAAATATTGCAGCTAGCATGGTAGCTAGATTAGTTAGTTGGTTAAAGAAGTCAGAAAGAGTGAGTAACAGTGATTGTGCTGTGTCGAACATGGGTTGAGGGATGAGTCTGGGCTGCGAAATGGCAGAAAGTGATGAGAGACTCGTAGCCATAACAAGTTTTCGCGACTCTCTCCAGAGCCGCTTACTTGTTTTGGCACCCACGGAAAGAGTTTCATAAAGCTAGAATTCGAGCGTAGTCTGATGAGACGTTGAAGAAGATTCTCGAACTTATTTGAGCGCGAGCGCCGGAGAGCTGAGATGTAGCCTCGCGACCGAAAAAGACTAAAAGTTTTTAGGGCGGGCGCGTGCGGGAAAAGGCAGCGGAATATTGTGTGAATCCTGAACCGCGTCTCGTTCACTACGTGAGTGTACTAGACAGAGGCGGAAGTAAGTTGTTCAAGCCCTTAGTAGTGTGCACTGTGGGTCCACAAGGGGGCGATTTGGCACTTATCCGTTAGTTGTGGCCTTGTAATAATGTTTGACTTTGTAAGTGTGTAATTAGTGAGGAAAATAGTCAAAAAATCCTGTAATGCCGACTGAGTCATAAATAAAAAAATATAAGAAATAAAAATAATTGTTGTTATTGTTAATATCATAATTAGATTATTAAGAAATTAGTAGATTGTTTTTCCAGTACATTCTAAACATTTACTCTAAGTTATTTTATTATAAACAGTGGTGGTTCATACAGTAAAGGCTGTAAGTTATTGGGTTTGTGTTTGGGGCTTTGAGCCCCAGTACCAACTAGCTGCCATTGTTAAGCCCTTGAGCAAGACCCATAACCCTATCTGATGCTGACCCCAGCTTTCTAACAGGGAGATGCGAAAATTACAATTTCATTTTGGGATTAATAAAGTACTAATTATTATTTTCTTAATAAATATTACACTAAAACAAAAAGTTAGAATTACATATATAGTTAATAAAATAATTTAAAATAAATAAATTATTCAGAGATATTTTTTATGAGATAAATTAAAATAAAATTAAACTTTTTTGTTTCTGTAAGAAAATATTCAGAAAATGAAGTGTGACCACAAGTTGTAGAACTACATCTGTCAAAATAAAAAACACGAACACTAGACCAATACAAAATTAAAATTTTGGTTGTTGATAATGAAATTCCTTTAAAAGAAAAAAGAAAGAAAATGATTATTAGTGTTATTACCTCTATGACGGGTGTTCAGGTCAAACCGGGACTTGTGATGAAATTTCTCGTGAGTGAAGACGTAAATTCGATTGACATTTACAAGATTACAAGCACAGTATGGTAATGAGACACTTGGCCGCAGCAAAACATTTGAATGGTGCAAAAGGTTTTAAAGAAAGCCGTACGCCCGTTATCGACGATCTCGGCAGAGGTGGCTCGGAGCCCAGTGCAGTTGCTCCCATGAACATTCACAAAGTGGAACATCGTTTCAGACATAAAGTACGCAGTCCGATCATGGCTCCGGCATGCTGAGAAATATTTCCACTTTGATGGTATCTAAGCATTAGTGAAACACTAGGGTAAGAGCATTAGTGTAGCAGGGGATTATATAGAGAAATAAAGGGACTGTTTACTCTCATAACTAGGGATAGGAATCGGCAGGGAGCACTCAATGCAATATTATCACAGTCCTTAGGTGTGATTTGATTTGTATTGCGTGTCTCTAAGTATTACGATTTTGTATACATATTTATTTTTAAGATTTGGTTATAATTCTAAACAAACTTCACAAATAAATTGTTTGTACCTGTGCTGCCTGTCAATCTGTAAACATGTGCACCATGTGTAGGATTATAGCCGGGGCTGCACAATTTTACCACCTCCAATGCAATCGTATAAATTAGAAATTTGTTCTAAAAATACGTTTTGGAATCAGTGTATTGAAATGCAAAGAAAAGAAAACATGATGCATCAATTAATCAAAATATTTTCTTTCCTCCATCTGTACTCATAACTGTGTTCTGTTTTTTTTGTACAATCAAAAGTCTTGGTTTGTCTTAAACATCTCTCATATTATTATTTATTAGTAGTAGTACTATTATAAAAGAGTTGTAAAGTAGACCAAACTAATACTAGTTATAACAACTGATTTTCAGAATCATCTATATCTGTCTATATCTATATATAAGTAATTTAACATTAAATAGTGTTTGAAAATTATTCTGTCATTTAATAAGGGCAAAACATTGGCATCTTGTAGAATATATCAGTAGAATTACATATTAACTCGAGTGGTTTTTCATTCTTAAACTTAAGCATCGATCAAGTTCTCATTCTGACCTGTTATAATGCGTCAGTGCATTTTCTGTAGCACTGGCTGAAAAGCAAATCACAGGATTATATTGATGCAGTCGTTCTAGTGCAGTATGGTTTCTATAGTAACAGTGACTTAGGCGGCATGTAATCCGAGAGTTGTAATAACAGCGTAAAAGAAGAGGCTGGTGGAAGAATGATTCTAGCTTCTATAATGTAAGTGAACAGAATCCTTCAGACATTAGGTGAATAATACATTCATCTGTGTAGAAGTGTGTGTGTGGTTGCACGTACAGCTATAAGTTGTAGCAGATGTTTGAGTCACTTTTACCTTAATAAACCGAGTAATGAGTCTGTTCTGCCGCATGTCAATGTCTGCACCTCGGGCATTTCACTAAAGCAGTGTTGAAGGAAGGAAGTTTATAGGTCACTTTCATGTATTTTAGACTGGTGTTGGCCCCGGCACCAGCTGTTAGTGGGTAGTTTTTTTTTTTTTTTTTTTGATTACTGCTCCGGTTTAATGTGTGCAGCAGTATACAGCTGCTCTCGCGGGCTCCGGCTTATTTGTCATTGACATTTAAAACAGCGCTGGCTTTCAACCTACTATGCGTCGTAGTACAGTCTTTCACTTAGTGGGTTTTGGTTGAATTCAGAATTTTATCAATACTGCTTCAGCTTTTTGTGTCCCTTCAACAATGCATACACACACACCCATGAACAAATCCCCAACACTAGGCATTATAATTGAGCAAGTCATAGATGTGTGGTCTTGTCTAGGATTAGTTTGTCTATAATTCTAAGGTACATTAGGTAAGAATCGTTTTTTCCCTTCTTGATTATGTCTCGAACAATTAAACAGATTGGAGATTTGCTTGATTCCCAGCTGCTTTTATGAAGCTTGTTGCCGATGAAATATTTGCGCAATATCAAAGTAAGAAGGAATGCTGTTGTGTTTTTTTTTTTCAGCTTTAGAATATGAGCTCCTGTCAATTTCTGAGTTTGTAGGGTTAAATCCCAGATAACGTTAGATGGAAAGCTAGTACGCTAAGTAGTTCCCTCGATTGGGGGGTTGAAAAGGGTTTTGAGATTCAGCCTTGGGTTAGAAGCTAGTTCGCTTTGTAGCTCGACATTAATAAACGATGATTGTTCAGTATGACTTAGAAGCAGTTGTTCATTGTTGTTTAAGATGTTGTAATGTTATCAGATGTGTTTTCTTGCTGAAAGTGTTCCCGTTATTGGTTTTAAATGTGGGTTTGGCCAACCAGCTGCTCTTTCTTCAGTACTATGGGCTCTACTGAACTACTTTAACCCAGGGCAATAACTTTATAGTGTAATTAACGTTTAATAAATCACCTGTGATACATATAGGTAAATGTCCCAGTGCTGTTAGTCTATTATCACCACTTGTGGAATGCCTCTCGCCCATTTAGATTATACAGAAGTCAGGTTATCTAAGCAGATTAATAGACTTTTTATAAGGTCAACAACATTTAACGCTTTAATTTTATTTAAACATGTTCTACAGTACATATAATTTGTCTTTAAGCAACGAAAGAAACAAATCGCTTATCCGATCTATAATGGGCACATTTCTCTTCCCCATGGCCCTTAGCTGAAGTTTAAAAGTGTAGATATTAAATAAGTAGTCAAAGATCCACTTTATAAATAGTTATTAGATTGTTTCCGATTTCATAGCAGAACGCGACCTTGGGTCGTGCAGCACAGAGCATTGTCTGCTGCCTCGGCACGGATTTCAGGCCGGGCATGCTGCTGCTATGTAGACGGCGCGTTTAGAGTTTCATTTGTTCCGTATACCAAAGCACGGGTTTACAAAGGTCACCGCAGTTCATACTGCCTGTATGTAGAGGAGATTTCTCAGCAGCGATAAGTTCGGGTTATTCTGCTATACATAGTCTTTACCTGATAGCAAATGTCCTCCATAACCGTTCATTACACACACACACACACACACACACACACACACTGTGGGGTCTCCCCTACCCTCTGGCAGCTCAAGCTTCGAATTCCTCATTCCTGGCTGCCGCAGGAGCTATTAATACAGTTTGTTTAGACAGTTTCCTAGCAGGAGGCATCAAACAGTGCGCTGATTATAGCCGGGGCCGCTCTGCTATCCACCTGCTGAGTTGGAGAAATCCAAGTTAACAGACATATCACCGTTTCTCCCCCCTCCCTCGCTCTTTCTAGTCATCTGAATCGAACTGGGTGCAGGGAGGATAGTGTCGGTGTCCACCAGTACACAAAACCATGTCCTGGATCGCATCCCTGCATTACTAATTCCCAGTGTCAACATGTTAATGACACACGCAAACACAGCTGTTCAACTCGCTGTAATAGCACAGCTGAGATGGAATGTGGCATCTTTTGAGGTGTAAATTGAATAACAGTTCCTCATTTCCAACCTAATGGTAGTTGGTTGTCTGTTTGTGCTGGCTAGACGTCTGGGTGAAAACATCTCCAAAACCGCACATCGGTCTCGCACATCGTTCCCAGTATGCCATAGTTAGTAGCTACCAATTGCAGTCAATTGCAGTCCGGCCCTGAGCGTACAGTATACTCTAAGAACATGCAGGCGGCATTATTGACGGGAAGCAGATGTTACAAACATTGCCAAATAAATACTGAAGCTTTCCAAGTCGGCCATGTTGGTTTGAAAGCTGAGTGGATTGATTTGTGCGCTTTGTTATTGTGTTTCTTGGTGTTAATTTTCTTTTTTTTTCCATACACTATATTGCCAAAATTATTCGCTCGTTTGCCCTCAAATGCATATGAACTTGAGTAACATCCAATTCTTAATCCATAGAGTTTAATATGATGTTGGCTGCTTCGCAGTCATGTTGGAACTGGTATGGGGTTTGTTTTTCAGGAGTTAGGCTCGGCCCCTTACTTCCAGCGAAACGAACTCTTAATGTTTCAGCACACCAAAACATTTTCCGAACAATTTCATGTTCCCAACTTTGTGGGAACAGTTTGGGGATGGCCCCTTCCTGTTCTAATATCACTGTGCACCAGTGCACCAGAGTCCTGACCTTAACCGGATAAAACACCTTTGGGATGAAATAGAGCGGAGACTGCGAGCCAGGCCTTCTCGTCCAACATCGGCGTCTGACCTTACAAATGTGTTTCTGGAAGAATGCCCATAAACACACTCCTAAACCTTGTGGAAAGCCTTCCCAGAAGAGTTGAAGCTGTTATAGCTGCAAAGGGTGGGTCAACATCATATTAAACCCTATGGATTAAGAACTGGATGTTACTCAAGTTCGTATGCATGTGAAGGCAGATGAGCAAATACTTTTGGCAATATAGCGTGTATATGATTGACGATCATCCTGAGCCTAATCAGGAGTTATTTTAAATAATACATAATTTTTTGTTAGAGCGTAGCGTCATCCCTAGACAGTAATTGTACACACTGGTAGCTAACTGTACACATTTATGAAGTAGAAAGGTGAATGCATGTTGCATTTGAAAGGAGTTACAACACAGTGCATCACTGCTATTTAGGTTTCTGCGTAGCTGCATACCGGTCATGGTTCCCATGTTGACCCTTGTTCACCCACACTGGGTAAGAGGGCATCAGTACTAGACCATGGAGCAATGGAAGAAGGTGGCCTGGTCTAATGAATCACGTTTTCTGCTACCTCATGTGGTGTGACGGGTGTGTGTTTGCCTCTTAACCTGGGGAAGAGATGTTACCAGGATGCATTATGGGAAGAGGAGTCAAACTGGCAGTGGCAGTGTTACATATAACACCTACCTGAACATTGTTGAAGATCACACTTTTCACAGTCTACCGTAATATCAGTGTCCTCTTTTAGAAGGATAATGCAAAACACACTGCAAACATTGTGTAGGAATAGTTTGGGGAAAAGTGTTCAAGGCGTTGACTTGGCCTCCAGATTCTCCAGATTTCAGGTCAGTTATGCATCTGTTGGATGCCCTGTGTAAACAAGTCTTATTCATGAAGGCTCCACCTTGCAACTTAGAGCTTACTTAAAGGATTAGCTTCTAATATCTTGGTGCCAGATACCACATCACGGGGACAGTACAGTTTTATTGACACCAGGGGAACACACACAGTATTAGGCGGTTAGAATGCATCTCAGTTCAGCTTTGCTTTAACAGTAAATCAGGTTGTTGGTTTAGGTCTTTAATGAGGTGATGGGGTACTCTCATGTTGGTGTAAGTGAAGTGCACAGTCAGATATTAAGCATGTTCGGCAGAGAACGTACAACACCGCACGGCCATAAAAATCGCACACGTTGTGATTTATATTAAGTCACCTTTATCTGTGATTACAGCACACAATGTGGTGGTCAGTTCACATGTCAGTTCACAAAATTGATTTTTCATGCTCCCAGAACCGCACTGTCGCAATTTGAGAATTAGATGATACCTGTTCTATCAGTGAAGAAAAAATACATGGATGTGATACTCTGGCCCTTCAGTACATTCAGGTCGTCAGCTAAATTTATTCTATTGCCACATAACGCTGAGCCTAGACCTGACCAACTGAAGCAACTTCAGATCATAATACTGCTTCAACACTTAAAATATATATATTTTTAAACCAGACAGTGTATATTTATTCGGTCATCCATTTAATAATTTTTAAAATACATTTAATTACCCCCTCCCCACTTCCTTATAGCTTCCAGATAGACTGTGATGTGATGTAAACTCAGCTCAACTCAAGTTTCCAAATTACTCATCATTCTGTGATTACTGGAAATAAACCACCATTAGTTAGGAGTTTAAATCTACTGTAGTTTCGCACCCAGCTTTTTTTTCTCAGAAGTAGCACTGGGGTGTGTCGCTTCTTGTTGCTATGAAAAAGAAAACTGCTCATCCGATGCGCACACAGTTGATCATTTGTTCAGTTAAGTGTAATTTTGTGTCATCACTTAAAGAAAGGGATTATGGGTAAGTGTGTACAGTGACTATTCTTGACGTGGATGCTGATTGGTTGGCGACGGGTCGCGTCCCTAAATATGAGTGTGTATGTGAAGAGTAAACTTAACTTAAAAAGTATTAACTGCATTCAGAGCTTTCTGTGTTCTATCAGTGAGCTTGTGCAATTTACATTTCTTTTTACAAATATAGTCTGTTGGTTGTTGTGGTGGTTTCTGTTCTGTAAATCCTGGCTTGATTAACGTCCCACTATGTGCAAGAATGAAGACTTCACTGTACATAAGCATGACGTGCAACACAAGCATAACATCGCTCTTGCCACCCATAGTTGTAGTAACGTACCTTTTAGGTTAGATTTATTAAAAGCTGTTTGGGAAGCTGTGTGATTTTAGTTGATTATGCAATTCAATCGATCTTGTGTCAGTCAGTTTAATGAGTTGAGTTCGTTTTTTAATTCAGAATTGGTCCACGATTTTAAACTTGCATACATGGTCGGAAATTGATGTTTTCCTTCTGAATGCAGCCCGTCTTCCACAGAAAATACAAACTTCTTGCATTTTTCTTAAATACTCGCATTCTGTGTGAGTACTCCTTCATCTTCAAGTTTATGAACATTGCTGCATTGCTGACATCTGCGGGATTGGAGTGTTAAGTTGCATTTTGTTGGAGAGATTTTAGCTTTTTACTTGGCATGACATACTTGGCATGTGACCTCAAATAGAAAGAAAATCACTACAATTTAAAAAGTAGATGCACTGGAGAGTACAATTAATGTAAAGATCAAAGTTTCAATAAATATATAATTAGGCTGTAATATACAAATTCACACTAGTTATAAAATGGGATTAAAATGATATCAAATATATAAAAAGTGTGTAAATAATGCAATTTACTGAATGTCTGAAATGTAATTGTAAACTGAGGTGTAAAACTACAGAAGAGTAAAAATATGGTATGTGGTTATGACAGCAGAAGTAGGATTGAAACATGAAGTATAAAATGAATTGATGTGTGATTGTCCATGTGCCAAAAAGTAAAAGCATTTCCATATGCACACAGTGTGATTCCATATGCACTCACAGGATTGGGTCTAAACAGCTGTGTGGCCATGAGAAAAAGACTTGTTAGTGAGACTAATCAGAAGAAAGGTGTCAGTTTGCTAGGGAGCATAAAGATTGGACTTTGGAGCAATGGAAAAAGGTCATGAGGTTAGATTTAACCTATTCCAGAGCGATTTGCGCTTCAGAGTAAGAAGGGAAGCGCATGAGACGATGCACCTGTAATGCATAGTGCACACTGTACAAACCTCTGGAGGCAGTGTTATGATCTGGAGTTGCTTCAGTTGGTCAGGTCTTGACTTAGCAACGCTATGTGAAGTAATAAAATTAAATGAAGTCAGCTAACGATCTGAATGCACTGCATGACCAGGTTATCACATCTATGGAGTCGTCTTTCCCTGATGCCACAGCCATTTTCCAGGACTCAGATTGTAAAAGAGTGTTTCTGGAAGCATGAGGAATCATTTTCACACGTTGTGGACACCACATTGTGTAGCTGTAATCAAAGATGAAGGTGAAGGAATTAAATCTTAGCATGTTGGCCAGGTAGTGTATAATACAAGTTAGACAACATTTCAATATTTATTAGAAATTATTGTTGGTAGGTTTTTTCTAATACTTAAAACTTTTTTTAAATTTATTGCCTTAAGACAAATCAGACAATAAACGTTAATGCTATTGAGTCAAGTAAAAAAAAAAAAAACTGTTGAATCTACAGCCTGGGTATGAGTTGCAGCTCCAGTAATTATGAGAAGGCTTTTTTTGTCTTAGCTGTTGCTTTAGAGGCGGAGCTGTTTGTGTGACACGACTGCATGAAGCCGCAGTTACAGTGTAGTACCGCTTCATGTCCCAGTGCATGTCCCAAAAATAGACATGTTGTTATTTTTACTCAGCATCTTGGGAGTGAAATATTTTCACTTCAGCATGTCGTAAATCATCTCAAATTCGCTCAGTAGCCAGACTGATTTTTCCACCCAGACTTCGTCTTCCATTTTGTTTTCTCGTGACCTAATTGGTAGGGGAGGAAAAAATGTGCTCCATGTTGCTCAGCAATATTTTTAGAAATATTGAAACTCTTGTGTTTGAAACTCGTGTGAGCTCGAGATGGCAACGCGTCGTTCGATATACAAGTGTGAAACTTGTGTTTTATACAGCTGTGAAGCAGGCAGCGAAGTGGAAGGCCGTAGGCGTGTGTTGTGTGCACGTTGCACTAAAAGTGAAGACACATGAAGTCCAGTGTTGGGTAATAACGGACTCGATGTAGTCTGGTTATGTAATCTTATTACGCAAGTCAGGTACTTGTAATTGCCCTCGTCTTTGTTTCCAAGCAAATTGTTTTCTTTAGGATTCCTCGATTGCAAACTTGACTTCAAGGAATTATATTCTCTTCAATGACCAAATTAATATTGTTTGTTTGTTTATTTATTTATTTTTATAGCTGTGTTTGTTTCCGTCTCATGAACCCATTATCTTTTCCTTCAGTAACTGCTAATAGATACCGAATGGAATGGCTTGTTAAACATACAGTAGCTAGCTAGGTAGTTAAGCTTGAGACAGCTGCTTGGAAACTTTTACTTGCCATCCAAAAAGTATGTCACTTAAAATACAATGTGTTGCATCACATTTCTCTGAAGGGGCATGTAGGTAAGTCAATGATTTTGACATTTTCTTAACGGGTATATAGGAAACACTTAATGTTCTTAGCATGAACTTAAAGTTCTTCGAAAAAATTTTTTTAGTTTAGAAGGTTCCTCTTTCTTTGTCTTGCTTTATTAAACCTGAACCAGATTAATATACATGTCAGAAAAAGCAACAAAACTTCCCCCCCAAAAAAATACAGCAATCAGATGGTTGGTACTTTGGAAGCCTCGACCACCTTTGCCTTCATCTACATGCTTAAATCAACAATCACCTGGATTATTATAAAGTCCTATTTGATAATATTGTGCTTTGGCTTCTTAAGTCATATTTGAGGTGCCAACATTTAGTCATAATATATTATAATATTTTTTTTATTAAGTATTTACGGTTACACTACTTGTAACAGAGCTGTGTGATTTAACTGATACAATTTGTTTGATCTTTTGTTGGTAAATTCAGTTCTTTAAATTAAATGATCAGTTTGTGATTCAAAACCAATTAACACTTTTTAAATTATTATTTGTGTTAAATTATTTAACATTAAATGGTGTAAAGGAGGTGGCGTGGTAACATAGTGAATAGCACTGTGTCGCTTCCACGGTCAAGGGATTGATTCCGGCCTTGGATCTGTGTGTGTGGATTTTGCATGTTCTCCTCGTGCTGGGTGGGTTTCATTCCGTTACTCTGGTTTCCTCCCACAGTCCAGAGACGTTCATGTGTTCTCTGCAATGGGTTGGCAGCTTGTCCAGGGTGTACCCCGTCTCATGCCCTAAGTCTCCTGGGATAGGCTTAAAGCCCTTCACCACCCTGTATACAGCATGAAGCGGTATAGACGATAAATGAATAAGTGGTCTAAAGTTGAGGAATTCCTTAAAACCTATCCTAGCTTTTGCAGGAAAAAACTTCATCTTGTCAATCTCAGGCCTTGTGAGCCTGTGGTTTCTTTGTAAAGAAATCTGCTGATTATCTTACATTTTTTCACATTTGCTTTTGTAGTTAAAACATTGTAATCTTCCCTATAAAATCACGCACACTAGATAATTTAGTTTTTAACAAAAAATAAGTTGGGATCAGAGTGAATGAAGTTGAAATTTAAGAACAGGGTAGGTGCTGTGGTGCATTTTAATATTTTCTTTCAGAAAGTCGGCTATAGTAATTTTCTTTCTTTTTAATATGCATTTTGTTTTTTACCCTATTTTTGTATTTGCTTGTTTTTGTCTTTCAAGTTATTTATGATGTGCCTCATGGACGAGACTGTAGAGTGGATGTTTTAATAATTGTATAATCACTTTATATGATTTGTTTTGTCAAGCTGTTGGCATGGAGACGTTCTGCCCATGTTGATGTTTCTTTAGTAAAATGTAGGTTTTTAAATTTTTTTTACTTTTTGTATTTCTACTTTTTAGGTGTTTAGGTATGAGCATCTTGGTCTTGAAGTGGTATTTCCGACATTATGGATGTGATTTCTGCCACTTTGCGTTTTTATGTTACCATGGTTGCAGTGATGAAAATATGATGGAATAAAACTTTTCTTTTTCTGAGGTATAATTATTATTGGAAAGATGGAATTGTACATTCCTGATAATCTAGCCTTAGTCTGTGACGTGGACCCACCTCTATTCGGATACAGACCGTGCATAATAGTTCAGCAGACTTGTTTTGAGCTCTCGAAAACATACAGAAAAAAAAGTTTTGCAGCTTTTTAAACAGAATTTAGCAGGAGTTTATAGGTTGCTGTTTTATCCAGTCATGTGTATTTGTGTACAAGATTTAGTTAAAGGCGGGTTGGCCCAGAGTTCAGCTCCAAGTAAGGCTGAAGACTATTTATTTTCCTCATTTTATTTAATATGGTCAGTCTAGAGAAATTACATGGCATGTTAAAAAAAAAAAAAAAAAAAAGTTGATGATGAAAACAGAAATACGGATACACCCTGAAGAACATGTGCAGAACTATATGGTGCTAAGTTAACGTGAAGTGTTGCTATGGAAGCAAACATAAATACATCAGATTTCCTCATTTATAGCCGTAAACTGATTATCAGTAATATTAATGTTAAATCATTTAAAAGAAAGCAGCTGTCGTTAGCCATTTTAGCTAAGAGCCTTTATAATCAAGGAATTTAATGCAGCTGGATGTGATCTGATTTCACTTGAACACCCTGTATCTAACGGATCTGTTTTAGAGAAAATTAAAACCAGGCCACAACTTGAGGCTCGGTTGGATGAGGCACCTCACCTAGGGTATAACGAGCGAAGAGGCTGTGGCCCATTTGTACATGACTTTCTCACACTTGACTGTCCGTGTTGGTTGAGAAGTCCCCGTGAGCATGCTGCTTGCTCTGCTTTGTGAGCTTGTGAGGTCTGGAAGGGGTCGAGCTGTTTGCCTCGTGTTGATCGCCGTTGAGAAGGAGGGGTCTCTTTACTGGCAATCCAGGCAGAGCTATTTAACTTTGCGACAAATAAAACCTGGCATCCTTTGGACCGGCTGCTAATTTCGACTTGGACTGCGGAGCCGAAGCTGTCAGTGACGTGGTGGAATTATGAAAGACAGTTGTTAAGGGGGAGGGACGGATTGTTCGGAAAATGATTGTTGATTAGCATTCCTGATCTTTTCTTCTTTATGATTCAGGTAGTAGGTTTCTGAGAGTATTGTCTTTTGTGTGAGTTAGAGTGTCAGGGTTTTAGGATTTACTATATCATGTGTGTGTGTGTGTATATATTTAGTTAGTTAGTTAGTTACCCTGCTCTCTGATGCCAGCTTTTTAGGTCAGTGGTTGTTCAAGCCCCAGCTCCATCAGGTTGCTACTGTTGGGCCCTTGAGCAGGGCCCTTTTCCCTGTGTGCTCCAGGGGCGCCATATAATGACTGATCCTGTGCTCCGACCCCAGCCGGGTAAAAAAGCTGGGATGTATACGAAGAATAAAGGCTTAAGTTTACTTTTTAAAGGCTAACAGTTTAACAGCTTTGTGAATGTTAATAAAATAATTAAATACATTAATTTTAAAGCAACATTTAAAAGCACAAAAACCTGTTATGAAAAAGAAAGGAAATGTTTATTACACATTGAGGAGTGTCTGTCTGGCTTCTATGTGTATGTTGATGTGAAGACAGATAAACAGACAGACTGACAGATAAACAAGTAACAAAAGGACAAACTGGCCTCACTCCGTCAAATTTATTTTCGGTAAAAGTTTTTAATGTCAATATTTATTACACACTTATGAGCTAAAGGTGTGCTTGTCAGTGAGAAAGGCAATGCATTTGAGCAAGAAACAAAACCCAAACATCTAACTCACAAAACCCCTTCTAGAATGAAGACAAATATTCTTAAAGGTCCCATATTTTTCTATTTCTTTCACAAGTTAACACGGGTCCCCGAGATCCCCCGAGTGTTAATGCTCCAGCTGACATACCCCTCAGATAATAAATTTCTCATACCTGAGGCTCACTGTATTTCACTCCTTGGCCACGCCCACCAGAGAACACCAGGTCTGAACAACAAGCCAGGGGAGGGTAATGTTCTTATATGAGATCAAAAAAATCTAATTGGCATATTTGTATGAAGAGAATAATTTATTTTGGACACGCACATTGATTAAGAAGTTATTAAGATAAAAAAAAAAATGCAGCATGTAAAGTTGAATTCCTGAAGACTTTCCCTTGGAGGATCATCTTCACCTGAATTGATGGATTATGAATCATGCCTGCGTCATATATTTATCAATGCTGCGCTGAACCGATGAACTGAAGTGTATCGAACTGTTACTTATTTGACTCAGTAGTTTTTGCATTTTATTTCTGTACATACTTTGTTTTTGTAATGTGTATCCTATCATTTGAGAGATTAACATCTTAAGCAGTAGTGCATTACGTGCAAAGTTCCAATAGTATGATTTGGGAAGAATTCAGTTGAATGAGGTTATAAAATCAAGCCTGTATTTTCGAGGTGTCGCAGCTGGACGATCCTTAATGCATGAATTTAGAAGCTAAAAAAGTGTTAGATGTTATGCTTACATGCTTTGTGCTACATCCTTTCAAATTTAAGTTACATTTATTTTTAGTCAGTTTCCATCCTCTCCACGCGTGTGATGAGAAGAATGATGCACGCCTGATCGTCATCTCCGCAAATGCATTATAGCCATGAGTACATGTCGACATAAAAGCTGCGTCAGAGTGCCTGGAAAGTTGTTTAGTGTGAGTGGAAATTGTGGTCCAGGAGCTCGTGTTGCTCGCTGGACTAAAAAGAGAGGAGTTTTTTTTTGTTTTATTTATTTTTTGTTGGAGAAAGCAGGCAGGCAATGCGCATGCAAGTCATTCTCCCGGATCGGCGCAGCTCATTTCAGAAATGTCTCTCTAGGATTAGCGTCGCGATGCTGTTCAGCCCCAGCGATATCGCTTACTCTCCTTACATTCCTCCCGTTACACGTCGGGACCGCTTGTCATCAGCGGGCTCGTTGATGAGTTCTGGGGAATTCGGTCTCGCTATCGAACCAGCGCTGTGGTTTTACTGGGAAAGGTGTTTAAGAAGTTTAGTGAAAAGATAGAGTGGTAGCGAAGGAAAACATGCAACAGAAAGTTCTTGGCGTAAACACATCCCCGTTGCCTTGTGGGATGTTTGTGTTCGTGGAGCGAGGGAGGAACACATTGAGGAGCAGAGGTGGGGTTAAAGCAGGAGGGGTGGAGAAACGGGCAGCGCGAATGAAAAAGGGAAAGAGGCGCAAGAGGTATCGGCATGCTTTGTGTGCAAATCCCAGCTGCAGACTTGTGTGTGTGTGTGTGTGTGTGTGTGTGTGTGTGTGTAAACTATTCCTCATTGGGCGGTCAGATGGCTCCTGTGTGAAGGAAGTATCACTAGGGAAACAACTTCTTGTGTTCTGTCATCTGTGCGTGTGCGTACAAGCGTGTGTGTTTTCTTCTCGGCTCGTGGTATTTTTAACCCGGCTTCCTGCGCTGACAACGGATACGACCAGAGAAGCAGCGCCGCTTTAGTAGAAGCAACTGGAGGCCTAGCACGGGCTTTTTCAGGCTTGAACATCTTCAACAATGTTCTCCTCTTCTCCTCTTCCACAGTTTTACTGCAAGCCATTTGCAAAAATGGGGGACGACAAACCTTTTGTGTGCAACGCTCCCGGCTGCGGGCAGGTAAGTCAGCTTTTTTTTCTCTCTCTCTCTCATTCTCCAGCTATCTTAAGTTTCATGTGTGTGTGTTCTGTTAGACGTTTGTCCCTGAGGCTCCTGAAGTTTTTTTTTTTTTTATAAAAAAAAATATATAAGAAAGGTTTAAACTGCCATTGCTTTCGATACGGACAAACGGTCAGCTCTGTTACTTCTGCCTCACTTAACTTTGTGCACACTTGTGTTTTATTTCATGGCTGTGTCACATTAGTCTCTGGCATTCCTTGTTAACGTTGTATGATTCAGCGGACAAATAACATCTGACTAATCACCTTTCTAAACATGTCCCGGACCGATTGACTCAGCGCACGCAGTATCCTGTAATTAAAACTAACATCAACCTTGAGTTTAGAGAAAAAAAAAAAAAAGGGAAGAAAGCAGATTAAGCAAAGAAACCCTAAAGCTTGTGGCTGCACGCTGAGCCAAGAGGGCATTGAAAACTGAAAGCGGAAGTGACTAATGTACGTCCTCGCACTTGATGCGAGGGTAGCCGAGTTCACACCGAGGTTTTGATTATAATATTCTCTCTGTGCGGTTACTAAACACGATTAACGTGAAAGTGAACAGTTAAACATCTGGAAGTAGAATTGCGTGTGCGTGTGTCTGTGCGTGTGTCTGTGCGTGTGTCTGTGCGTGTGTCTGTGCGTGTGTCTGTGCGTGTGTCTGTGCGTGTGTCTGTGCGTGTGTCTGTGGTCTAAATATTGGATGCTCATTTCAGCATTGTTTTGGATATTAGAACTCAAAAAGAACCAAGTCACAGAATTCTGTTCCTCCAAACTATTCAAGGCCGTGAACCACCATCATCTTGAAGTTGTCACTTCTGTAAATATATACATATATTTTTTAACAGTATTTGTATTGCGCCTATTCCTGGATGAACCGCCACGCTATTTTTATAAAACATCTAGCAAAAATGTCGAAAAGGGGCTGTGCCTGCGTGCGTGCGTGCATGCGTGCGTGTGTGCGCGCGCGCCGTTCTGTTGTTTATAAGACGCCTGTAGTAGTAGGTGTTGCATCATGTATGTCGTCTCTAGGGATCTGAGCTGTTTTTGCTCAGGCTTGTTCCATTGAAATGATTATAGTCCCAGTGAAGTGGGTTGTTTGCCGAAGTATCTTAGGCTTTCGATCATTTTAATTTACCCCATCATGTGTGGTGTGTTTATGGCAAGATTTCAGGTACACAGATAAGGGTGGACCGCTTATTAGGTTATTATTATTTAGGTCATTCAGTCACGCCAATGCTTCAGGATAGTGTGTTGCTTGACTGGGCATTGACAAGGTTGAAAAATGGCATCCTGTAACACAGCTAGCTAGGATTAATTAAGAGTTAGGAGAATTAATATAAACTACAATGAATGAGCAAAGTTATAATCGTGGCTAACGAAGCACACTCTAATTTCTGTGGAAATATTTTTTAAAAAAGGATTTTTTTTTTTTTATATATACTTTTGAGGTTCTTCTTTAATGAACTTGACGACTGTGGAGGTGCTCACGGTTTTTCCCCCACATTGTATGTCAAAACTATTATTCTGAGTTCTGATGTTCTGTTTTTGAGGCAAGTCAATTGCAGCTTTGTGTGATCATTATTTTTTTTGTTATTATTATTCTGTTTTGTTTTTAATTCGCTTATCGACTTACCGTGGAAGTAGGAAGTCAGAACTTTTCTTTTTCAATGTCCGTGTGTTTGAGCTATGAAATGGGAAAAACCACAGAAACTGTAATAGTGTAAGTGGCCAAAGGTTTTGCACATCTGACCTTTTATGTCCTTTTGCTTTGCTTTTGTAAGTTCCTCCACTCTCTTTGAGCATACAGTAGCTGTGGGCATTTGTGATTAATCAGCCATACGAGACTTAGACAAAGCTATTCAGTGGAGTTCAGGTCAGGACTCTGGCTAAGACACTCGGTTTCTTGGCATGACGCGTGTTCATAGAGCTCGCTTTAGGCGTACAGGGGTACTTTCATGCTGGAACTGATTTGGACGTCTTCTTTCTAGTAAAGGGAAATTGTAATGCTATAGTATAGACAGACTTTCTCGCTTTTAATTTTGTAGCAACAGTTTAGGTTAAGAACTCAATAGTCTGGATTAAATTAAGATTATATTCAGCCACCTTCGGTTATCTTTGATTACTAAACACAATGTGGTGTCCAGTTCATGTGTGAGAGTGATTCCTCATGCTCCCAGAACCAATCTTTGATATATATCAAGTCCTGGAAGTATACCTGTCACATCAGAGGGTAAAAGCTCTATAGATGTGATAACCTGGTCATTCAGTACATTCAGGTCGTCAGCTGACTTTATTTTATTGCCACGTAACATTGGCACATAACTGAAACAACACCAGATAATAACACTGTCTCTAGACGCTTGTACACTGACGGGTACATGTCTTTCTTTCACTTTTAAATATAGCTGTGGTTTGACTGTTGCTTTTTTTAAATAATTATTATTATTATTTATTTTTACCATGCAGTTTCAAGTCATCTCCAGTCATAATTTTTTGTCTTCTTTTTTCCCCCCGACGACGACTTTTTATTTTTTTTTCTTTGACTACTTTGATGGTTCAGCACTATCCTTCCAGATTTGGAAACGTACCCCTGTCCCAGTAATTTCAGATGTTCCTAGTTGTTTTCTTTGCTTGATGCAGGCCAAATATTTTGACCCTTCTGAAACAGTGACCCATTTTTTGCCTGGTGCATGCTTACATTTGCGGTGGTAAAATGTATTCTTAGTGATTCTCATCCCTAATACGCATCACATCTAAACTTTGAAAGGTTCATCTTAGAGATTTGACAAGTCACAATACCATTGTGTTGGTTAATCTAAAGAGAAATGTTTTTGCTGCTGTGTTTAGAGTTGAGCAGCCATGTTAATGTGATTCGACTCAGAATTGAGGAGCCCGTACTGAGTTTCCAAGTTGATGGGCATTATTATTATTATTATATATATTTTTTCTAGTCTTGAGAATGGTCAAGTTATGATCTTTAGTCGAATGCAGTGAATCGGAAGGATGTGCTGTAGTTCTGGTACTCGCTTCCGACTTGACAGTAAAGCGCTTTACATTTGACCATACATGCAGAAGTCAATAGGAAGTTTTTTTTTCTTTTTTTCTTCTTCTTTTTCTGGTTGTTGAACCATTTTTGTCTCTCAAGGACCTATGAATAAAAGTGCAAATAGCTGAGGGCACAATCTCACAAAGAGCATAGAGCGTGTAAGCTTTCATAGGCTGATGTTACGGGTTGCACATTAATACTGCTGCACAGTTCGTTTGTAGATTAATTCTGATTCACATAACTGACCGAAGCTTTGCTGAAGTTTAACGTGACTTGGTGTGTTTAATAATAAGTACTGTAGGAATTGTAAGGACCCGTGATTGAGCATTGAATCAAGAACTATGCATTGCTTTTAATAAACAGTGTATGCAGTGGTTTTATTTTCCTGTTCAGGAAAATGATGCAATAAGGCATTTTTCTTTTTTAACCGGAATTGATTTGCCATTTTAATATTGATTTTTAAAGTAATAATTATGATGAACTAATTTTCCCATTGTTCATGGACAGTATCCGTGTACAACGTGCATTCTCGCATCCAGATTCTCTTTCCGTTTTCATTAGTAATTATGTTATAAAGTATATTACATAATCTAATCTGCTGTAGCTGATCTCTGTGGCCAAGGCGGCGAGAACGGTGGATCTCTCCTCACCGAGGTTGCTTTACAGTGACTAAGAGACCGTCATGCAGTAACGGTAACACAATACCAGCCCATTTATACCATCTAGAATAACCCATTTGTTCCATTTCCCGAAAGTCATGTTATCCTTTCTTAGCAACGGGCCGACTTGTTAAATATGGTTTTGTGTTTTCTGAGAAGAGGAAGTTGTAGGGAAGTGTGCTTGTGTGCGGCGGGGAATGTTTCTTCAGCCGCTGCACTTTGTGCACGAGTGTTACAAAACAGCAGTGCTGCAGCACAACCTTGGAGTCGGAGGAGAGCCCACGAGCCACGCAGTTGTTGCATCGGTGATTCTGGTGCGTCTAAAAATACGCCTTTGACACTTGACTGTGTTTCCACTTGGTTCTTTCACGGGCCAGGCTGTGATGGGAACGGGTTGCCAGAAATAAGCAGAAGGAGACGGCAACAGCGAGAGACTGACGATTTCTCTCAGAGCTCAGCCTGAATCACCCCCCACGCGTGCAAAGCTCAGACGGCTGGAAATAGTACCGCGTCCATCTTGACCCCTGGCATTGTTGAAGAGCTCTACATTCTGCAGCTCCACCATTCTCAGCTTCGAGTGCTGCGAACACACACACACACACACACACACACACACACACACACACACACACTTAATGTATTGTTCGTTCATTATAAATCTACTTGTAGAGATGCAAGATAATGCCTAACTAAATTTCAAAAGTCTTGGCTTAGATGCTTGTTAGTCCCAGCTTGTGCATTCTAGCTCTAAAGTCGTGAACACCTCCACTTTCATCTTTTCTTAACAATCTAGCAAGCTAGCTAGGCCTGTTTGTGTTTTTTTTTTCAGTTCAGAATAGCACACTATGCATACCACAAGTGCCCCACTTACGAACGAGTGCTGTTCTCAGGGCACGTTTGTAAGTCGGATTAGTCGGATAAGTTCGATATAGTGACACTTGTACACCTTCAACACACATGTACAATGTAAAGCATTAAAAAAAAAAATGCACACACACACACAGGTTTGATATTTTTGTTTCACATTATACTGAGTCTCCAAAGTGAAGAGTATCCTAATCAGCTCATCTCGTTTGAAGGGAAGACATCGGTGGAGGACAACACTACACTGTGTTTACTGCACGCTTGAACGGATGCCATTTTTTCAAAATTAGGATTATTCACAAACAGGACAGCCATTTTTTTATCATCATGCTCCCAGACCGATTCATTGAAACCGATAGGCCCGACACATTTCTCCTGCAACCCCCACCTACACGTGCGCACATACAATATATCAGACTTTAGACATTTTATACATTCACTTACACACTAAAGAAAATATTGTATGTAATTGTAAATATTGGTATCTAGTACACTGCAGTGTGTATTTTTTTTTCTGCAGTACACGTGAGCTACTTTCCGTGATTTGTGCTCATCAATGAATACTTCTAGATCCGCGGTCTGTTCGCATTTGCGTAAATTCATAACTTTTCTCGAAGCACGTGACGCCACCCGACCGCCTCTTTTCGAACTGCTCGCTCACGCACCATTGGGGGCGGCGTAACACACTCGGAGGACAGCACTAGCCTCTACTTCCGCTTGCGTGAGCTCACAGACGCCCCTGATTGGCTGTAGAGCCGTGATTAATGTGGGAGCACTAAGTACCTCTCATCTTGCCCCTCTGAGAGAGCTCGGCCAATAGCTCTCTCTAGACCCCCGGCTGCGAGAGGTTACAGCATCACCTGGGAATCGAACTCACGATCTTCGGATGATAGGACGAGCACTTTACCACTGTTTTTTTTTTTTTTTTTAATTTTTATGGGTATTTTTAATCTGCTACATCCAAACAGGAAACATCTGTATCTTCTACTTCACAGTATTTCACAGCACTTGCATTACATATCCACAGTTAAGGCGTAGTATTTGAAGCAGGAATATCGCCACCTGACTGTTTTGTGTAATTGCGTGATATGCCTTCCTTCCATAAAATGCTCAATCATGTTGCAAACAGCAGTGAACTGCCAAGTTCAGACTCTGGGTGGAAGAGCGAGAGATTTTAATATGATTTATAGGCTACTGTTTGATCCTTAATTAACTTTGATGCAGAGAACTTTTGTACTTGTGGACTCAAAAAGAAATTTAAACAGAGGGTTTACTTGAGTAATATCTTACTTGCGATATCTCAAATTTTAGTCAATTACAGGAGCCTTGTACTTTGTCCACTACAGATTAAAACTTGTATAACTGAGTGTAAGTTAGAAGTGCTACTGTGATCACTGTTTATGTTGTGAGCAGTCATGTTGATTTGAGGTCACTTGCTGACCTTAGAGTTGAGTAGGAATTTTACCTAGTCGGAGGTGGGAAGTTCTGAGTAATGAGCAGTAGACCTGCCTTATGTTTCTTATATTGATCATTTCCAGTAACGTTGTGTTGTGGGTTTTTTTTTTTTTGCCACGTTTACCAAAACACATCTTACTGTACTGTCCTACACCCACTCATCAATCCCACACTATTAAGATCTCAGAAACTTAAGCCTGAGTAAATTTATGATGCTTTCAGAGATCTGGTTTATCTGTAGACTGCGCATGAGCTCTTGTTTCCATTGCTACGGTTTTGTCTTAATTCATTTGTAATGACTTCTGACCTGTTCCTGAACCACTGAAGGCTTTTTAATGTGTGTGTTTTTTTTATATACTGTATTTTGTTTCCTTTTTGTGGTTTTCTATTGGTCTATTTTATTTTCTCAAATGTGGTGTGTGTGTGTGTGTGTGTGTGTGTGTGTGTGTGTGTGTGTGTGTGTGTGTGTGTGTGTGTACGTACGTGTGTGTATAAAGACCCTGGAAATGGTGCACGTCAGCGTCGAGTAGCGCTTCTTGAAAAAAAAACATTTAACATCAATGGAAGTTCAGCGAAAGAGAATTACGAAAACGAATCTTTTCTTAATCTAGCTCGTGGGCGCATCAGGTTTCTCATCACACACCGCTTGTGATTCATTCTTTATTACACGTTAGCCACGACTCATTCTTTCATTTCACGCTAGCCTGGATGTTATTCATTAAGTGGAGTAGGGAGGTGGATTTCTCTGCTTTTTTTAAATTTATTTTTCACTTAGTAAGTAAATACCCTGTGCATCTAGTCTGATTTATTTGGGCATTTGTTAGCGTTGGGAAAATTTTACAAGCGTGATATGTGAGAAACCGCTTTCTGTGTAAAACAACAGGTTTTACATAAAAAAAAATCAAGATCATGATTCATTCTTGAGAATTAAACATCTCTTCAGAGTAGGGCCGTGATTATTTTGACCCTTATCACGATTTAAGCTGTGATCTGTCTCTATTAAATGATCTAATTTGGTATTTATCTGTGCTTCTTTATGTTAACAGCAAATAAAGGCACCAACCAAAAGATTTGCATCCATTTAAATTATGGACAAACTCTATGTAAATTAAATTTAAATTCAGAATTCTAATTTTATTTATTATATAGATACACAGTATGATATGAAGTGAAGTGCTTGTATGATTGCTGATGATCTAAACATTTAATATAGAGTTTACAATATAAAATTATACAAATATAGAAAAAATACAAAAATGTACAAAAAGAAGCAATACTCTTACAATGATTTTAATTGTAAAATAATAATTGAATTACTCAATCACTCACTCGTTGTGTCTACCACTTAATTCTGTATACAGGGTCGCGGGAGGTGCCCTGGAGACTTGGGGCAAGAGGCAGGGTACAGGGTGGACAGGGTGCCAATCCATCACAGGGCACACACACACACACACACACACACACACACACACACACACACACACATTAACACGCTACAGGCAATTATCCCAATTTGCATGTCTGTGCTAATTTGCAAACTGTGGGAGGAAACCAAAGTACCCGGAGGAAACTCACCAAGCACGGGGAGAACATGCACACAGAGGCGGGAATCAAACCTGGCTGGGAATCCAACCCAGGCCCTGAAGCTGAAAGGCGACAGTGCTTACCACTACACCACCGTGCCACCACCATTCAATTAGTTAATTAATCAATTAATTTAAAAGCTTGATATTTACATATACTGAATATATAAAATAAATATGTACTGGTGACTTTAACTGTCTCCCACGAAGTCCTTTGCCCCTGCTTGTTCATTTGACTATCTGATCAGCCAGTGCATAAAATCTTGCAGATACAGATTAGGTTAATTTTCAATTAAAGGATAAAATCTTTGAATAACTGTGATCTTAATGACTTTGACCATGATATGGTTTCTAGTGCTGGGCAAGCAGATGGGTAAACTGCTGATCTCCTGGGATTTTCAGAGTTATAAGAAAAACAAACAAAAAATGTAGTGCGTGTCAGTTCTGTTATTGGAGCTGACAGGGTGATTTAAGCAACTCTAATAAAGCATCACAAAACATTAACACCTTGAGGGGGATGGACAACAGCAGAAGAACATCAGTCAAGAAGGAAGGTGAATTTGAGGCTAGAGGGGATACAGGATCACTGAAACTAGACAAATTGCCCTGGCGTGTGGGTATTTACTTTTTTCTTTTCTTTTTTTCTTTTTTTCTTTTTCTTTTCATCGGCGCTCGTCTGGATATGACGATCACAGCGACTATAAAACACTTCTGTAATGCTTTCTGGATAATATCATCTGTTATATGCTGTGAACGTTAATACATCTTTGTCAGATGGTTATCAGTTTGAAATGTTTTCTTTTACCGTAACCGCTGTCGCTACATCGCAACGTCAGCAGTTCACACATCAGTGATCTGGGTTGTTATGAACACTTCTGCAACAAAAATGCAACACCGAGCCAACGCAGACCTCGCTGTCTATCAGACGATCTCGTTTACTCGCTGTAAAGACACCCTGTGCGCAGCTTTAAAAATCCGAGCCCGGGGACTCGGGCATCGTCAGGAAGCTGTCTGTGTTGCGCTCTGTCACAATTTACTCGACTCCCATTCCCACTGCTTGTGCTGACTGTGAAAGTGATCACTCTGGAAGAACTTTCTTGGCTGCACGATCATTTTCCTAGACAAATCATGTCTCAGTCCACTCTCTGCTGTTTGTTTTATTTTTACAAGCTTCTTCGAGTTCTCACCCCTGCTCATTCGCTTATCCTCAAGTCGACTTTCTGTGCTCTGTGTGTTTTGATCGTGTAGAGATTTACCAACGAGGACCACCTCGCTGTCCACAAGCATAAGCACGAGATGACGCTGAAGTTTGGACCTGCCCGGACAGACTCTGTCATCATTGCAGGTTTTTTTTTCTTTTCTTTTTCTGTTAAACCAGTTTCTCTTGAAGAGGTTGTGCAGTAGGACAGCTCGTTCTTGTATCAGAAAACAAGTATCACAATATGTCTGTTCTGTCTGTTCGTGATTTTGTGTTTCTGATGGGGAAATTACCATTTAAAAATTAAAATCTAGTTTTTCAGAACAGAAAGGAGAGGAGGAGATGGTTTAATAATATAACCAGCTGTGCATTCGGGCGCTTCTTGCAATCAGCAGCAAGAAAACTCAGCTGAATGGTGGAAATTTAGGTGATTCTCTAGGAATGTGTAATAAATTATTCTGTAGGATGCTTTTATAAACAAAGCATTTATGAGTCCTATAACTTTGATGAATCTAATTCACTGATGTTCACTATACAGTGGTAGACAAAAGAGAGCTTTGACGTTTTAATGCCATTCTCAATTTTTTAATATGATAAAAATAATATTTTTTAAATTTCATGCAATGAAAATGCTATTAAGCAATCTATGTTTATTATAAAGACCTTTTATTATTAAAATCCTCCTGGATTCGTACATCTGGGCGTAGAGTCAGAAAGATGCCTGCAGTACTCTGGTGTCACTCACTCAATCCATACCTGTGTGATTGCTTCCTGAAGATCATGTGCAGTCATTTCCTACACAAGTTCATGATTCACTTAAGAATTCGCTAGTTTTGGGCATTTATGTGTAGAGGTGGACACCTCGGCTTCAGAAAGTAAAAGTCCTGCCACATATTTGTTCCACCCATGAACTGAACTGGAAGATTCTAATTGGCACAATTAACTCTTCGGCCAGATAGGCAGAAACTAATTAGTGACATCACACTTTTTGTGCACCGAGAGAACTATAATACATGGCTTATGTATTGTCTTAATACTTTTGGCCACCACTGTCTACTTGTATAGTTTTGGAGAAGGTGAATGGATATTCATAAATTTATGTTTGAGGAAATTTGTAACTCAAAGTGTTGTTCATTTACTTTGAAAAAAATCATCCAAGTGCCTTAGAAGGCTACATTTTTGCACATGAGATGGCGGAAAAGGTTGGGGCTTACAGTAACACTAACCTGGAATTTTAGGTCAATATTAAATGGTCCAAATCGGTCATTCACCCATCAGTTCTTCTGGATTAATTAGTTGATTGGCTCTTCTGTTAAAAAAAACAAACAAAAAAACAGTGTTAAAAGTGCTGTTATTTTTTTAAATGCAACTCATACTTGAAAATAATGATGCTGATTATGGTTATTATGGTTAACATAAGTTTTGTACACGTCACTGGACATCATTTCTGTGTAGGGATTTTTTTTCTCCTAAATATGCGTCGGATTTAGTTTGATCTTTGCTTTTACAAACATATTATAAAAACTATGGATTTGGTTATATTTCTATAACTCTAAGAATAACACTGAGATTAAAAAAAGAAAACTCTGGACAAAAATATCGTCACTTGACATTCACTACTTGTTGCCGAGCGCTTAAACGATGTCAAGTTGGAACATTCAGGGGGACTTAAAGGAAGTGTATAGGGCTGTAATAATTATGTTATGCAATCAGCTCAGTAACTCTCCTCTTGAAATAACATTTTATATCAAAATACCCAGACATATGCAGAGTAAAAACTGAACTGTAACCTTATCTACCCTTAGCAAAGATGAGCGTGGATTTTTAAGCGACAGCTTATTTCGAGCAGTCTGGCCCTTCACCCCTTCTTCCTTTGTGTAATATTTCTAATACTTTTTGCTATGTGCTGAATAGGGGAATTGTACGTATAGGTATTATACGTAACGAGATCTGTTTTCCGCTCCAGACCAGACGCCGACTCCCACTCGTTTCCTGAAGAACTGCGAAGAAGTGGGCCTGTTCAACGAGCTAGCAATGCCCTTCGAGCAGGAGTTCCGTAAAGCCCAGGAAGATGATGACAAGAGAGCCAAGAACCCTGTGAGCACTGGGATTGGGTGGAGGGCTTCACTCGCTCAGACGGAGTTGATCCAAACTGAGCGACTTCACTGTCTATAGCCAGAATGTGGGGATTTATGGTCTGTGGACTGCTGTCTGCTCCCATGTCTAACATGCTCTCTCCCTTCCCCCTCTCCTTTATGCTATCTCTCTCTCTCTCTCTCTCTCTCTCTCTCTCTCTCTCTCTTTCTTCACGCTGCAGCTGCCTGCCCCTGGCTCTTCAGCTCTGGACATGAGTCTGCAGACGCCCTCAGACATAGTTCGAGTGAAGGAAGAGGAGCCTGTCGAGGTGGACTCCTCCCCTCCTGCTAGTCCAGACTCCATCTCCAGCAAGTCAGACAGCAACCAGGAGGCCACAGCCAGGGGAATGGTAGAGCACAATACAAACACACATACGCACAAGAGTGTAGAATTCCATTTTGAGTAAACACAAAATCCACAGAGACTTGCTTTGTGCTTCACTAAAGCGTGTGCAAATATTAAATCCCATTACACAGATAATGAGCTGGATAGGTGGATTTTTAAAATTATTTTTGTTCCTGCTTTTTACATCATTCCTTAATCACTTTTCCTTCCTTAATTTCCTTAATTGCATTTCTCCGCGTTTCCTGCCACATTGTTATTCACTCGGTTCTGCTGTAATTTTCCTCCAGGCATATTTACTTCTATCCTTCTTTATTACGTTCTTGCTTAATAAAAATCTGTAAAAAAAATTCTTCCACATCAAATTAGTACCTTCTCCTTTCCATACATAATTTATTTCCTTTCCTTTTCCTTTCTTCCTTTTGTTCTTCCTTCCTTCTGTAGTTCTTGATCCTTCCCAGAAATTGCACATTGCACATGATGCCTATTTCCTTCCACTCGTACATTTTTTATCATCCCTCGCTTCCTTTCTTCTTTCCCTCTTATTGCCACACTTCCCTTTTTTACTTTCATACTGTTTCTTTCCCTAATAAATATTTCATTTCTTTTATTTCATTTTCCTTCCTTCTTTTATTCCTTCCTTCCCTTGTCTGCATCTTTTGTCTTTTCCTCTTTTTTTATACTTTTTTTAATACTTACCTAGGATTACCTAAATCCTAAACCTTTTCTTGCTTAATTATTTGGCTTTTATCCATCTTTTTATTCTTCTTTCCTTTGTTCCTTCCTTCATCAAATCTGCACTTCCATCCATAGCAAAATGTACTTTTGTCTTTTTTTCCCTTATTTATTTATTTTTTTACTTACATTAATATGTTCCTCTTTCCTTAATTTTTTTCATGACTTGCTTTACTTTTTACCTTCTTGTTACAACCTTCACTTGTTTACTCAGACATTTTCTCATTTCAGAGGAAGGGAAAAATATTTAACGGCATACAAATACATCACAATACAGTACGTTTCATCTTACAATACAAGGGTTTCTTTGGTTCTTAACATCAGTGACATTATTTTTGTACATAAGATAACAAAACATAAGTGATGTAGACATAAACCATTACAACATTAAAACATGCCTCGCTTAAAACGTCATACCTTGCTGTCACTCAGCTTTTTATCGTATTGAATCATAAACAGTATATCGTGTATCAAGTCACTGAGAAGAAAATCATATCGTCCCATCCCTATTTATTTCTTTCCCTTTTAATTTCGGTATTGAGTCTACTCTGGCTTGCTGTAAGGCAGTGGCTGATGGGTGGCTCCACATATTTACCCGTCTGTACTGTGTTGTCAGGCAGCTGCGATAAGCAAAGTCACGAATGCACTTTCACAGTGTTGTGCCAGTTTTGAGGTACAGCATGTCCCTGAAGTCCGGACGGTCATAAATGACACATTGAAGCCGACCTAATATTAGTAATGTATGTGCAGGCCATCATATTTATTGCGGTGTAAAACAGAAGCTTTGTGGTATGCGACACACTTACTGTATTTTCCATAGTAAAATGCAATAATAACTTTTGTAATAATTACTCACTTTGTTTGAGTTAAATTAGAAATCTTTTTTTTTTTTTTTTGGAACGGAACCATTTTCTCAGTTTCATAATGTATTGATACTTTTCTTTGTGTCTTTGTTAAAAAAAAACAAAACGGTCCTAATGAAATTTTATTGACCTGCTGATTATTTCAATAACTTCCCTTCTCTTTACTTCTGTAATCTAGTGAGTGCCTCATTGCCCTTTTCCATCTTTATTAAAGTTTGTTAAATCATAGATGAGTAACCTTGTTTTAACCAGCTGCATGTTTTTTTTTCTCTCTCTCAGGAATCTCCACCTAAACCAGCACTCAGTTCTGCTCCTATGCCCACTATAGTCCGCCCTGGCTCTCTTCCCCTGCACCTCGGATACGACCCTCTGCACCCGACCATGCCTTCACCCACCTCGGTCATCACACAGGCCCCGCCCTCCAGCCGCACCCTTGGGTATGTGCTTACTCCTGCTTACCCTTTTAAATTTAAGATAAAGGGTTAACGTGATTATGGACATTATGAGTCATTTAGCTCGTTCTATGTGCTGTTCAGGACTGTTTGGTTCAGGAATATGTCAGACAAAACAAGAATCCTTTTCACATGCTTGATTTAAGCTTAATCGGCCTCCGCCCTTACGAGACCTGCTCCAGTCCACCTATTATCCTGCTCCATCATTTTTTCCACTCCGTTAAGCTTTCCCAGCAGCTCGAAAGGAGTCGTACACGTCCTCACTGATTCGTCACTTTTGCAGCTTGTGGACTGTAAAGAGTGTTGCATTATATCATAACAAGGAGAAAAAGAAGAAGTGACAGGGGGTTTGGAAAGTACATGGAAACTTCTCGTATTTAAATGTTAAAGGGATGTAATTGAATACAGTGTTTAGAATGAACAAGATATGTTCTAAAGCAGTGGTCACCAACTACTGGGCCGCAGACCGGTACCGGGCAGTGGATGATTTGGTACCGAGCCGCATTTTTTTATTTAACTTTTATTGTTTAGGGGTGTCAGAGTCTGCAGAGTTTTATTTAAAAACATTATCAGATCATCTCCCGTCTGTACCTCTTTCCCACACTTCCCTCTTTATCAGTTTTGATGCCCGATAAAATTACGCTAACGTTACAAATGTCTCTAGAGAGCTCCTTTAAAAAAAACAAAAAAAACAAAGGAAAGTACCCAATAAAGATACAGCAGAGGAGACTTTGAGACTGCCAACAAAAAAAAAATGCAACATGTAATTCCCATGCTCCAAACCCGCTCGGTATAATCTAAAAGCTGTGTTTGAGAGAACTTCGACTCTGCCGACGTTTTGGAATAAAATCAAGGTGGAATTTCCTGAGATCGCCGCAAAAGCACTGAAACCCTGCTTCCATTTCCAACAACCCACTTCAGGTGTGATTATCTCCCATCACTCCTAGATGGGACCATCTTGTCGCAGGGAATCAAGCTCAGGGCTCATACTGATTCTGCGTTATGGTAGGTTGAATTTATTATACACTTTAGTATGCTTTGTTACGAGCGTGCTATGGCCGGCCTGTGGAAGATTGTCTTGCATAAAACTGGTCCGTGGTGTCAGAAAATTTTGGAGACCACTGCTCTAAAGGCGATGAATACAGAGATAAAAGTCTAGGGTGAAAGTGGAGGAGGGCAGTCTTGAACTTGAGTGATGTTGTGGAGGCTGAGGAATCTGTCTTGAGGCAGAATTCACAAACCGCTGTGGCAGTGCTTGCGTTTCCATCTCTGTATAGTTTTTTTTTCTTATCTTCATTTATAGAGCTTCATAATGTGAACAGAAACATAGTTGACCCCTGAAATGTGAAAAACTGCTAAATATGCCCCAAATATGCTCTCAAAACACAATTTAATTTCAAACTTAGCTGCATGTTGTTGTTGCTTTTGGTCTTTCGGCTGCTCCCGTCTACATTACCCTTATAAAAAATAAAAAAAAACCTGTGTACTGTACGATACTGTACTGCTGTGTCTCCCGCAGTGCTATAATGTAGAATACCGATTTTATATGTACCGATTTTTTATATGTACCGATTTTATATGTACCGTCACTCATGCAAGCGCGTTTTCTTTGGTATAAATACTGTAGGGTAAATAAAATAATAATTCACCATCCCAAGCCGTGTTTTCCTCTACAGTTGCATTGTGTTCTCTCTACAGTAATAAAAAGTGTATACAAGGCTACATTTTCTATGGAAATTTAGCTGAATTTATGTTAATATTGACGTTCCAAATTGAGTAACGTATATTGTTCTTAATAGTTTAGCGATAAAACACATGAAAAATTATATATTGTCATGAAAAAAAGCCTTTAAAAAATTGTGGAGGATTTTTACGGTTACTTAGGTGCTAAGGAAAAATCTGCGAACTCTGAACTGCGACTTCACGGAGGTCGACTGTATTCTATAGTGTATTGTTCACATTTAATAAGGGTGGGGGGGGGGTGGTCATGGGCAACCCTTTGTAATTTGTGCTCTGTCTGAAGGTCTCCGACTGGTCCATACCCGATGATGATGCTCCACAACGGTCAGCCAGTTCCCGTGCTCCCAGGCCCAGTCCAGATGTCTTCAGTAATATCCGTAAGCACCGCTCATACCTATTCTCACTTGTGTTTGCAGTAAACTGAGTCTGTTGCCTTGCGTAACCTGTTGTGCATTTTGTTTTCTAGCTGGCCAGGCCCATGTGTATGGTGCCCAACATTCCAGGAATCCCAGGTCCTCCTCTAGGTGGAAGCAGCAGCGGCTCCTCCTCTCCATCTGGTTACAACCCCCACACCGAGGCTAAGATGGTGAGCGAAGCGTATGCCGTGTGTTGACGCAACAGTCCGTGAGGCAGGCAGACGTGCTCTGAAATTCTTAGCCTGTCTGTTAGAGTCTCTCGTCTGGGTGACACTTTTCACAACAAACAGACAAGTACTGGCTATAGTGACTAGTTTAAAAAGTGAAGCTTGTGTCGTACTTTGATTTAAGTTCAGCTCTAATAAATTTTTTTTTAAAAGCATTACAGATTCTTTTATAGCAGTTTATGAAGTTGCATGTCAGATATCTAGATCCTGTTAGGTAAGAGTTTGGGGGGTGTGTTTTAATGAAGTGCCACTCTAATCAAGCCACTCTGGTTTGTGTTGTACTTGTGCTTTTTCAGCGTCTGAAGGCGGCGTTGTCTCAGCAGACCACAGCGGCCTGTGTCAGCGTGGCGATGGGCTCCAGTGCCATGGTCCCACAAAGAATGGAGCAGAGCCAGCTGCTAGTGCAGCAGCCTGATGCACCGTCCCCTGCACAACCCCAGGTCCTAAATCACTCACTGCTAAACGTCGTTATACGTTGTTAACGTTCATCTGTCTACTCGTGGCATTTAGGAATTTTTTCTATTTTTATTACACACTGTGGACAATGGAAATTGTTTCGCTTTCCTAAGCCAAGAAAACCGCTGCAAACTTTATTCCTTAAATACACCGAACTATAGGTATATAAAAGCGTGTGCAAGTCTGATCAATGCTTTTCTGTTCAAAGCTTCTGTCTCGCTAATCACTGCTGTGCAGGTGTGAAAATGTTGCATCAGTTCATTTGTAACTGCGGTGCGAACAAAAAAAACGGATGCCCCACTTGTGATTTGCACAAAGGAAGAGCAGTGTGCAATGATTAGACTTTTTGCGGTCTGAGGGTGTACCTGGTGTCGTTATTTATTAAAGACTTTACGTGCAGTATGGAGATTATTTGGAAGTATTTGGATATCTGCGAACTATATTTGGGCCGATACTCTATGGAAGGTGACAGTTTCTCGAAGAGAATCATTACTGGTGACAAGACACGGATTCATCACTACGAGCCTGAGAGTAAACAACAGAGCATGGAATAGAAATATCCTCAATCGCTGATTGAGAAAATGCTCAAAAGTCGACCATCTGCTGGGAAATTGATGCTTACAGTTTTCTGGGATTCACAAGAACCAGTATTGGAACATTACAGAAAAATTCCAAAAAAATCAACAGTGTTTGAAACAGTAAGACACTTTTTGAAGAGCTGAAGCCTCAACTTCTGCCCACACTGTCAACACTCTGCAAAAACCTTAAAGCATCCTCCCTATAGTCCTGATCTCTCTCCACCTGTTTGGTCCTCTGACAGCAGCTATATGAGGACAAAGATTCACTTCTGATGAAGAAGTGAAGACAGCGGGGCATTTGTGGCTTGTAGCTTAGCCCAAATAAAAATAAATTTTTAATAAAATTGACTTTAAAAACGAGCATGTCTCATGTATCACACATGTGCTCTTGTTTTGACACCGAGCGTCACATGATCACAACTGATCCAATGATTTTTCTCACTCTCTTGCGCTGTGGAATTGTGGGTAATCGTCTCCCCTGCTAGGTCTTAGTACTCGTCTCTTATTGGTATAATCAACATCATCCTCTCTGTTTCAGCGTGTCTTCTATGTGTGTGCGCGGGTAATTCGACACCGACACACACACACACACTCTCTTGCCTTTACACCCCCCTCCCCGTCTTTTTTTTTTTTAAAGAAACTCTGCTTTGTCGCGATTCTTCTCAAAGGTAAAGTGCTGGTTCACTTGTAATTTTTTTTTTTACTTTACAGCAGTGATTCCGTTAGTATGCACTCATGCGAGTGTCATTAGAGAGATTTATTTTTTCCCGTTAAAACAGTGTTTCCGTTGTGTGTTTGTTATGAAACATAAAAAGCGAGCTGTGTACTAGGGCTGAAATGATTCCTCGAGCTTCTTTTAATTAATTTTAAAAGCTTGCGTTAAGTTTTTGCGCAATTATTTGTTTGGCGTGACACAGCGCACTTCCAGATGCAAGCCGTCAGTAAACACCGACGAAGAAGCGCTTACGTCACCCACAAAGCGGAAGGGGACATAAACAGTTAGCTGGGTATTGACTTGAGGGAGAGTTCTGTTGCAGGCTGCAAAATGGAAGGGAGCGTTAAAAATATCAGCGAGCCAAGAGAAGAAGAAACCAGCAAGAAAGTTTTTTTGATACTTAAGTCGTTTGAAATACCTTTTTTTAGTTTTTGCATCTGAAAAAAGGCTTTAAGAATAAGGATGTATGGCACTGTAATGCACTTAATTCATCTCAGTCAACTTTAAGCTCTTCCTTGTATTGTGAATAATGACGATGTTTATTTTTGATAAAATGCTGAATGCATTTAAAAAATAAAAGTAGATTTTTCTGAAAAGAAAACCAATTAATCTTTGTTTCTCTTATATATTTTACATTTAATATGGAAAATCTTTTAATAAAAAAATAAGTTTAATTAAGAAAAGTACATTTTATCCGATTAATCGATAACATTTTTGGTAGAATACTCATTTACTAAAATATTCGATAGCTACTGCCCTAGTAGGGGGAGGGAGCAGGAGTTTTACTGTGTAAGACGAGGGAAGAGGCTACTTCCCCACACACGCGCACACACACACACACACACACACACACACACACACACACACACTCGGCGCACAAATGGAAACACTTATCTGTCGGGATTTATTTTTACTTTTTTTTTAAAGGTAAAGTGCAGTTAATTTGTTTTAATTTTACTTTATTTACTGTATTAATTATTTTTATGTATTTATTTTTTTGGACTGTGGAACGAACAAATTGAGTTTTCATTATTATTTTTAATAAATTCTATTTGGTTTACGAGTGTTTTGGAATACAAGCCTACCTCTAGAACGAATTATGCTCGTAATCCAAGGTTCCACTGTATTAGCGTAATTAAAATAAATTCTACACGCAGAGTCGGATAATTTTTGTCTCATCCTTGAACATTTATTAGCTAGGCCACTATAGCATTATATGTCATAATTTTTCCCTAACATGTTTAACCAGGAGAGAGAGATATAACAGATTTTTGGATGCACTTTAAATATGTTTTGGTCAGAATTCTGAAAGCATAATCCATCATCCATGCACGTGAATTTCTGTGCCTAGTAAAATCTCATTTAGTATGCATGTAGTATATATATAGTGATGTAGAAAGGCAGATTTGGAAATTAATATGCATTCCCAAAAATATGACCTGATGCTTTGAGCGTTTTGTTTTTTCCCCTGTATCACATGAAGTGAATATTTTAAATGGACTTGATTTGTAACATTCTGGTGTGAAAGTTTTGAATACCTAAACAGTATGGAAATTCGCCAAAGCATTTGAATTGTAAAAAGTAACCCTGAATTGAACTTGAATGTGAACTCTGAACATGCAAGACATAAACAAGTGCTCCATTAATATAATAATAAAAAAGAGAGTGCTCCATTAAATAATGTTTGAGATTAATTTGCTGGTTCTTCATGGTGCAGGTTTCTCCAGCTCAGCCGACGGGCGGACGGCGGCGGCGCACGGTGGACGACGACCCAGACGAGAGAAGACAGCGCTTTCTGGAGCGCAACCGAGCAGCAGCGTCACGCTGCAGGCAGAAACGCAAGATCTGGGTGAACTCTCTGGAGAAGAAAGCAGAGGAGCTGACGTCCATGAACGTCTCACTCACGGTAAGCAGTACAACTCTTTAGTGATGGGGGGGGGGGGGTGTGTATCATGATTCATTTGAATATGTGATTTGTGTGGTGGTACACGTTTCACCACATTGATGCCATAATCGATATACAAATTAGTTATTTTTTTTTACTTTTTTTTTTTTTTATTACTACTTTTTTTACGTTTATAACAGAAATCGATCGGTCAGTGACCAGAATTGGCTGGTTTTCAGTTTGATCGGTCATCAGATATAAACAATTCTGTACTGAGTGCTGAAGCTTCTGAGTGGCACAGCAGAAACGCATTTTTATTGTGTTACATTATCGTAAATCGCTTGTGTTAAAAGCTTCAGATCTGCCTTTTTTTTTCTAAACTCTATGAGCGAATTAGACTTTAACCCGCTTAGTCTTACACACACAAGTGTGCGCAGAACGCCTCAAGTGCAAATTAGTCGAAAATTTTTATTATTATTATTTATTTTAAGTTAAATGTTAAAGACTTAAATGGGGGAGGGGGGAGTGTAATATAAAATCAGGATAATTATAGAATCGCATTTTGAATTGAATCAGCACCCAGGTATCATCATATTGTCGTATCTAGAGTGACTGATGATTTCCATCCCTACTACACATCACACTCTTACACTAAGTGTATGCTACACTGCCGGTCGTCTTTACAACCAAACGATCGACTGATGTCCGATAGCTTTAAAGGAAATCATGTCAGGAAGTTACCCTAGTAACTTCACTAGTGTGTGTGTGTCTAAGTTAAAGACTTTTCAGGAACCGCAGTCATTTCACACCTTCACAGGCTGAGCTCTCGCCTCAAGCGTGAGGTTTGTCTGATTCATCAAGAACATCTGGAAATGCCAAAAAAGAAGTTTCTGTTTGATCAACATTGAAAATGAGCCTCTCTGTTTGCACACTAGGGCTCATCTGTTCCTGTTTGTGTATGTGTGTTTGTGTGTCAGAATGAGGTGTCTCTGTTACGAAACGAAGTGGCTCATCTGAAGCAGCTGCTGTTGGCCCATAAGGACTGTCCTGTCACCACCTTACAGAAGAAGGCTGCCTACCTGGGTGAGTCACCACATGAGAAAAAGGATCTGTAAAAACCCGTGTGTGTGGGTATCCGCAAATGACATTTAAAATGAAACGTGATTGTAAATGTTTTACAAATCAAATTATGCTTTTGTGAATTAAAGCTCGTCACAGCAACACATTACCACTGCACTAGTTTCATAAATGGTGGGTTGTGTTTTATTTTCTAAAAAATTAACCGAAGAAAAATGCTGCATTGCAGTTTTGCAATGGGTGCAGCTCAAACTTTGGGAGGAACATATATATACACAAGGTCATGTAAAGGTTAGATTGTTTTTTTTTTTATTTATTTATTTTTTTAACCTTTGTTTGGCCATCTTCCCCAGCCAAAAAGTGCAAGAGGCGTGACGGCTTAGTAGTTTTGCTTCTTCTGTCTTTTTGTTGCATCAGCCAAATCAGCACAGAAAAGACAAATGAAATAGGAAAACCACAGGCACATTTTTATATTTAAAGGCTAAAAAACATATGTGAACCGTGTTCTGAATACATCCATCGCATACACATCTAATATTTGATGTTAGAATGATAAAGTTAAACATGATTCAAATAAGAAATGTTAATTTATCCCTCAATGTTTTATTTATTTTTTTCCTCAAAACTTTTTTTTGAAGACAAAATGCCATACAACTTAATTGTGTTCAAACTTTTAACTGGTAATTTATAGTACATGAATGTGGTATGTACATAGTGTTTGTACACCTAGCTGTCTTTCAAGGTATAGATACACAGTTATAGATGGACATTTTAAGATTTTGCTCAGGAGAGTCTTAACTTTGATTATGGTGGTGAACAGGCCATGTGTGAAAAATATTTCCCCATGCTAGAACCACTCTTTAACATCTGAGTCCAGGAATATGGCCGTGCCATATTAGTATCACAAAAACTCCATAGATGTGATAACCTGGTCATTCAGTACATTCAGGTTGTCAGCTGCCGTCATTTTATTGCCACATAACACTGCTGAGTCTAGACCTGACCACCTGAAGACACCCAAGATCATAACACTGCCTTATCTATTAAGTTTATTGAAAAAACAGAGGAGAGAAAAAAATACAGTTAAAAACAAAGAAATAAATATATATTTAGTTTTAAAAATAAATATATTGAAAAAGTCTTCTGGATAATTTCAGTAATAATAACTTTTGTCTACTGGATTAAGTATGTTATATAGTACTAGCTTTGCCCGCGACTTCGTTCGCATTAAATTTTATTGGACACTCATGAGCGCATTTTAAAAAATGTACAACGCGCACATCTGATGAATTTTAGGATGAACTAAAATTTCATGATTTCAACTGCATACTCATAAGCGCAATTTAAAGACTGTACAGTACCAAGGTCGATTGTTATTTGTTTTATTAATATTTTATTATATTATTATCGCGGGCAAAGCTAGTACTATATAACATACTTAATCCAGTAGACAAAAGTTATTATTACTGAAATTATCCAGCAGACTTTTTCAATATATCCAGCAGAGATTTTTCAATATCGGGCCGATTGCGATGAAACAAAGCCTGTATGTTACCTCAAGCGTGGCCAAATACATCTTTTGAAAACCTCATTAAAATTTCAGTATTTTGCATGTGATGCGTGCACAGACAGACAAATTATTATATTATAACAGTGTTATTATATTATATAGGATACGTTAAGTGTCACGTCACTGACCTGTGCCTGTTTTGTCCTTCAGGAGAAGAGTCCATGAAGGAGGTGTGCGAGGCCACGGGATCTCCAGCTCCGGTGATCCAGCACAGCTCTGTAGCGCTGAGTCCCTCAGGATCGTCAGGGCACAACGGTATGAGTTCACGGGCGGCCGCCGAGGCCGTAGCCATGTCTGTGCTGGCCGGCATGGGCACCCAGCGGGCAGAGAGCGGGCCCTCACACGTCATCATGACCACACAGGCCCAGCCCACTGCCAGATGATGAGACCAGCACTAGGAGAGGAGAGGAGCGAGGGATGAGGCCAGATCTTCCCTAACCTCTTTTACTCCTCTCTCTAGCCCTCTCTTATGCTGTCACACTCATCTGGCCCGGAGCTGGCCCAGAGAATTTTTTGGGAAAAATATAAACTTTGGAGAAAGAAAGAGCTTCCTGTTCACTATGCCATAGACTACAGGGGCTGGACTCCGATCCTATCCTCATCCTTATTCTCACCCTTACTCACTCCACTTTCGCACCATCATCCCTGCCCTCCTCGTAGTCCTCGCCTTCCATCTTTACTCTCCTCACTCTTCAGCGGAACTGTCTGACAGAACTGGGCTTCCTGAAGGACTGGCATGGTGACCTGTGATCTGATGCATAGGTATTATGCACACTCGTGTCTCATTTACATGTCCGTAGAGCAACCTGGATGGCTGATCAGTGGCAATAACGGGAAAGGAAGCACTGCCGCCGAGTGCGTGTGCTTGTTTGTGTGTATGCATGTGCTCGTGCGTACATGTGGTAAGGTTGGGCAATACGGCAAGAATATCATATCGGAAAGATATTTTTGTGATGCGTAATGCGCACCGAGGCATTATATTTGGCTGAGAGTTTAATTCAGCATTTCAAAAAGATCACAAGTATTGAATGAGAAAACTAAGGAAACTTGTCATTATAAATGATCGAGAAATAGATTTTAACAGTTAATCGGGTACAACTGAAGGGTCTATGGATGTGGCGTTCATTCATATTTCTATTCTAATTTTTTTTGGCATGAACTTAAATAGGAAATGACTATTATAATTTTTTTAATTAACAAATGTGTATAAGACTCACTTTCTTCACTTTTAATTCTTCTGTTTTTTTCCACACACACAAAAAGGAGCTAAATATTGATTATATTAAAAAAGGCGCCCCCTGCAGTACATTTTAACCTGGACCAAGTCAAGAAGAAACTCAAGTTAGTATGTGTAAAGTCTGGAAATTTATGCTGAAGTGTAGTTGTGTTTTTTTTTTTTGATGAAAGTTAAATATAACATGCATTATTTTTGCTGATTTTAAATATTCTGAAATTGCTGTGCCTGAAACATCCTCCATGTCAATCTCCTCTACCATCCTGCTTGCTTATTTCTAAAAGCAGAAGTGCATTAATTTCATTAATGTCATATTTTGAAAAAACAAGCAAAAGAAAAATCTGTGTTTTTTTTTCTTACAGTGATGATCACTATGAAGCAAAAACTCTATCACAATCTCATAATTGTTTTTTTTTTATTTTTATTTTTTTATTGAAAAATGAATGAACGCAACATACGCAGACCACAACCCTGGATGCATTCTAAAGTGTATTACGACATATTAATATCGCAATACTGATATTATGGCTGTATTGACCAGCCCTGGCGTGTGCTGTGACGGTCTGCATGCTCGCACTTACTGCCTTTCACATTGTACTCGCATGAGTGAGGCTAACGATTGCACCAGAACTCTGCAACACTTTTTTTTTTTTTTTTTTTTAGACGAAAGGAAAAAAGAATTCCCATGTGTGTGAATGTTAAATGGTTAAATCTGGTCCTTCGCATTTTGGCTCGGTTTTCATTTCAAGGAGACTAAGACTTTGCCTCGGCTGAACTTCTGCCAAGATCTGACCTCGTTTCTACCCCTTGATGATATTTTTTATATGCAAAGCGTTTATAATCTTTGAGAATATAGTATGCTTGTGTGAGTGTGTCTGCATATGTGTGCAGGAATGTACATCAGAGTATAACAGTTTATAATTCATGGGACTGATACACTAATGTTGGCGGGCTTGATTTTTGATGCTGTTTGCTACCGTATATTTTTTTGGCACATTCTCCTAAACTCAATCACATCTTTTTTTTTTTGTAGCTTTGTCTCTGCCCCTTTTATGCCATAAACTGGGTTATGGTTACATTTCATTGTTATTTGAAATTTCCTTGTTGGGATTCCTTGTTAAATGATCGTGCCAGCATGTCTGGTGAATGTTTTTTTTATTTTATTTATTTTCTACTTTTTTTCCCCCTTGTAAAGTTCACGGTTATTAGCGCTATTGTGCATACACGCCATGTTGCATAGCACAGCCACTGGAAACTTAATTTCTCCACCTTGATTATTTTCTGATGGTTTTGAAAGGAACGAGCCTCTTTGTTTAAAACCCAAACCGAACCGTTGTCTCATCCGACAGTTATGACAAAAGAAAATCCATTGTTTGTCAATAGAAGGCATGTGCCGATGGTCAGGCATGTGATGCATCACGATATTGTAGATGCTTCAGAGTGTCATTAATATCCGTACATTCCATTTGAGAGAAGACTACCTATGTAGGCTAAAATCATAGATTTAGCTCTGTGTGCTAAACAAGCAGTGTGCTGGTTTTATTTGACATTTTTATGTATAAGCTGTCATTTTTAAAGAAAAACACAAACAGGAAGGAAACATGAATTATTTCATATTTATTAACTCCGTAACCAATGTTCTTGTGCATTCTGTCATCCACACTTCAATCTCATCCTTTATTTAGTATATATAAAAATATTTTATGTATTTAGTATATATAAAAAAGGGTTTGTATACCCACAAGCCATAGCAACGGCCTTCGTTGATTTATTATTTTTATTTTTATTTTTTATTACAATGAATGTCGGCACATGCCTACTATATTAACTCCTTAAAGCGCTCAGGTCCGGAAACGCATGTAAATGCACATCCTGTAGTGTTGCTTGATCAAAATATTCTGCCTTAACACCTGCTGCTGTGCCTCTAAAGCCCTGGTCAGGTTTCATGGTTTTCTGGTCACAAAATCTCTGTGCCAAATATAGGAATCAACCAGGATATTTTTTCTTTCTTTTTAAAACAGCTTTATATTTTATATCGCAACCAATGTAATTACTGATGCCTTTGTAGATCTCGAGAACACAAACGGCTTGTGCTGTCTTTGTGTACTGTGCTCTTTACTGCCATCTAGACCTGGTTCGCTGTTACTGCGTTGTAATTCTTTACTATGAGGTGAAAGCTGACTGAATTGGTTTTAAAACTCTGAGTTCCCTTTATTATTTTTTTGCGAAAGGTATCGTTTAAATGGGACGTTTGGTTAAAAATGAAAATGTACACATTTTTATTTGTTGTTGTAAATGTAGTCGATTCGTCTGGGCATGTTTTAGTGCGTGAACTTTTTTCTTTTTTTTTTGGTAATGGAAGTCTGTCTTGGCAAAAATCTTTTTAGAATGTTGCGAATCCATGTTGTCTACAGAGCTTGCAGAGAGCCATGGGAGTAAAAAAAAAAAAAAAAAAACAGTTCTCTGAGTGGGAGTGGTTATACTGTACAGTATAGACTCTTTCCCTTTTCACTCAAAGTGACACTAGACAATCATCTGCATCTTATCTGTGATCTTATGTATGCAGAAGACTGTGGACAGCACTTTCCTATGATTGCGCATAGAGGAAATTAGGAAATGTGGTTAAGGTTTTGATTTGTTTTTATAGACTGTGATATTTCATACTGAAATTTACATATTAGCTAAAGGAACAAGAAATGAAAAAAATACATAGAGAAAAACTTTTGTAAAAAACAATATGTAGAAAAAAAAAAACTTTTTATTGCATGGTCTTGCAAAACACTGCACAATTCATAAACATCCTACTCGTATAAACTGCCCTTATTTGAGTCCCGTCTCATGCTCTACCTTTCTAACCATTCATAGACGAGACGGCATTCTTATAACCAGTCATAACGCAGAAGGTGAGGTTTCTTAACCGTACATGTTTTGCAATGGTTCTTTTATTATTTCAGTAATTTTATCTTTTATACATAACTGTTGTTTACACTGACACTGAGATTGAATAATTAACAAACTTTGTGTGCACTTCTGGGCTAAAACACAACAATTGGTGTTCTGTCTTCGTGCTCTAGAATTTTACTCAATCGTACACAAGATCAAATTCTACGAACCATCATAACGCAGAAGGCGGGATTTCTTAACCCCATACAGAGGCTTGCTAACAGATTTACTATTTTCAAAGAAATAAATTCATAGTATTTGGCTAGCAATTACTTAAAAATTTACCCAGATATAAATACAGCAGGAATAATGATGATAATATTGTCCCCTCCTACATCCTTTAAAGGCCTCAGCAGAAATCTTAAAATCTCTGTGTGACTTTCTTTTTTCTTTTAAACCATTTTGATTCATGGAAAAGATTCTGAATGGGACAGACTTGCATTACTGTCACCTCATAGCTCTGGTAAAGCCGTAAAAGCAGCAAACATCTTGTCTGAGTATATTAGGGAGAAATATGAATGTAGTATAAAGTCGACTTTTCACCCAGCTGTTTCTTTCAGTTGTACAGGGAATGTTCAGCAGTAACTGTGTGACTTGAATTTTTCCCTTTATTGTATATTTTACACAGGGTGTAATTAGCGGAGAATGTAATGTCACGTCGAAATGCACTAAAATGTCATAGAGGTTTATAGTTTTTTTTTTTTTTTCTTTAATGATCTTCGCTGCTGAGTTTGTCCTTTACACGTCATGAGCTTGCGCATGTTTTAATTCACGTTTGTGTAAGGGTCAAGGATTTTTTGCAGCAGCCATTTTTCACTTATCTTGCAGTACGATTGCGCTGTTAACGCAGGACTGAGCGCTCTGGCCTTCGTGCTGCTGCTGTCCTCGGTCTTGGCATTCTTGTATGTTAAAGAGGAGGGCAGGGAAAACTTTCAGCTTTCGTATGAAATAATAATGATTGCTGGCACTTTTTTTTTTTCTACATCTGTTCTTTATTTTTTGTGCAGCGAGGACTGTCATAATAAATACTCCTTTAACCCTCCTCCCTTTTTTTGTAATACTGAAATGTAGAACATTTTAGACCTCCTACATGTTTTTTCTTTGAGTGTCTCTTCTTAGTCACTATGTAATCATTTTCACATTTTTTTTTCTTTTAAAGAATAGTAAGAATGCCTTAAGAGAGATGTAGCCTTTTATGTTTTATGTGGTTTTTTGACATCCTACCCATTTTGACACCAGATTATTTTTTTCTTTTCTTTAAAAAAAAAACAAAAAAAAAAACAAAAAAAAACATTTTCAATGTTAATACAGGATTAATTTATTAAGGAATTAATGCAGAGTAATGAAAATCCTAATCCCTCATCCCTGTATGGAATAGTAATGGTTAACATGGTATGTAGTTAAAAAGGCAACTATTGAAAGATGTTCTTTCAGATTTTAATTGTAAAGACACACTCCCGGTTGGACTGATTTTTAACTTTCGTTTATCTTCTTTACTGTACATATGTGTACTATATATAAATGTATTTACTTTTACCATGCATGTCGAAGTGAAATACGATGCACACTTGCAGTGCTGCAGTTTTGATTAAAGAAAAAAAGCAATTAAACACCACTTCTGTGTCTTTGATCAGTTATAAATGTAATTAACCAAGTCAAGCAATAAAGTCTTTTATATGTTGAGCTGGGATCTGCTAGTGTTTAAAAGTTATGTCTCTCTCTCTCTCTCTCTCTCTCTCTCTCTTTCTCTCTCTATTTTAAAAAGGAAGCAATAAAGACATAATAGGAGCACTACATAAAGGACAAAAAAAACTTGGCTTTCAATGATAAAAGGCATTAAAGCCAATAAAAAGGAGCGAATTCTTCTGTAGCATGCCTAATAAAACATTCGGTTTTGATGCTAACAGATCCAAATAGAAAATATCACCATGAAAAAAGCAATCTGCTCAAGAAAGAGACCATACATGGACATACTTGAGGTTTGTGACAATAGCTTTGGGTAGGAGTTACAGTTTGGTCTGGACGATTTGTTTCGGCAGATAAGAATAAGAATGCGAACAATTCACACAGGGTTCCAAGATTAAATGCTTCGACCCCTAAGAAGGCATTTTAACCTTGTATGTTTGGACTACGAATTTTGATTTGTCTAAATATTACTAATTAAAATGTTTCTGGATTGGTCGTAGAGTAAAAAAAATAATTGAATATATTAATTAATATAAATTAATTAATTAAAGTTGGTAATACAGTGTAATCAGTGTGGCGACACACCTCCAGGGGTCGAGGGTTCGATTCCTTACTCGCGTCTGTGTGCATCAAGTTTGCACATTCTCCCCGTGCTTGTTCTGTTTTCCTCCCAGAGTCCAAAGACATGAAGATTAAGGCTAATTGGCGTTCTCAAATTGCCCATAGTGTGTGTGCCCTGCGATGCATTCACAACCTGTTCATGAGGCAAGGTGTACCCTACCTCATGCCCCAGTCCAGTCTCCTTGGATAAGTGGTATAGAAAATGAATGAATGAAAATTTCAAAAATAATATTGATAAAATAACATTTTATCTTAACATGCAGATTTAATGTATATAAAATGTTTTTAAAAAAAGTGAAATTCATATATAAAAGTAATTTACAGTGTATGGACTGGGACATGCTACGGGGAGGTAAAAAAATAATCTTTCCAAAGAATGTGACTAGTTTCTAAAAGCTTTTTTTTTTTAATGGTCATCTCGTGAACAAACTCTGAATGACTATTCTGGTAAATATGGACCCCTTTGTGGTCCTAGTCCTGTCTTTCTTTTCTTAATTTTCTTTCTTTCCCATATTTTTCTTTCACTGGACTGTCCTGCCCTTTTGCTATTCTATGGTCACTCTTTCATCCTAACAATATCTTGTTTAATGTGTTTAAAATGTCTGCTGTGGGTGTCAAGTGTATATTGACCTGGATCTGTTGTTTTGGTGTTCATATTTGTCTTTCGGCTGCTCCGAAAGACAAATATGAACACCAAATTGAGGGGTCCAAATTGAGGGGTCGTCACAGCGGACTATATGATCCGTACGCAACTTAGTTTGATGGTTTTATGCCAGATGCCCTTCCTGGGCAACCGTACCATTTTATCCGGGCTTGGGGCCGACATTGCATTCAGTGGCTGAGGCTTCGGCATTGCGTAGGAACTAAACCCGGTCCTTCAGCATGGCAGGCAAGAAACCTACCACTGAGCCACCAATGGCCACAGACAAATAAATAAATAAACTCATCTTGTTATTGTCTTTGGAATTTTGGGAAAACTATCAGTTGGATTCCTTAGGGATGTAGAGTCGCAGGGTGCCTGGACCTTACCCAGGAGGCTTAGGGCATGAGGTGGGGTACACCCATTGCAGGACACACCCACTACTGGCACTTTGGGAATGCCATTGAACCTAACCTGCATGTCTTTGGATTGTGGGATGAAACCCAATCCAAGGAGAACACGCAAACTCGACACACAGACCCAAGGTGGGACTCGAACCCGGATCCTGGAGGAGCAACGCAACATTGCTAACCATTAAGCCACTGTGCTGCCACTCTAAAAATCAATAGGTAATTTACGTGTTCTAGTTTTACCAAAGAAATAAAGGGAGATTAAAGCCCTAAACACAGCATGTAAGAAGAGTTCAGGAATGTGGCTCTGTGTTATTCTAAATTTGACCACCAGATAGCGCTTACAATCCGCCCGATATCGCTGGCGACAGCCAGCCAATCAGAGCGCAGAGAAGTCCGGCGAGGGCGTGTCTGTGAGGTGGGAGGGATATGGGGGCGACTAACTCCATTGTACGCCGAGCACGCGGTCACGTGACCACTCGTCGGCGAGTTGTTCCCACAGCATGGCGGAGCGAGCAGTGGCTCGGATGGATTCTTACTCGCGTTTCAATACCTGGTTCGTGTCCTGACCGACGCGCAGAGGGATTTAACTGGAGCGAAACGTGTGACAGAACTCGTAGAACAAATAAGAAGACACAATAAATATAAAAGAAGAACTTGGTCGTATTTGTTCAGCATGGCGGACCGCGGCGCGGATTTGGCGACTTTACCCAAAGAGGTGAAGGACCAGCTGGCGGAGTTGGAGCTCGAGCTTTCTGAAGGTAACCGTGGTGCGGGGTTTCGTCCCGAACGGCGTCTCGTTCACTCGTTTTGTGCCCTACGGGGAGTGCGGTGTGAGTGTGTGAGAGACAGAGAGGCGTTAGGGGTTTTTAACCGTCAACTCGTTTTGAAAAAAAGAAAACCGTTAAACTGTCGTAATTTGAAAAAAAAAAAAAAACCGAGTCAGTTTGTACATTCTCGGGCTTGTGTGTTTAATAGATGTGTGTGTGCGCGCGCGTGTGTAAGAGAGAGAGTTAACTCATAGCCTTTCTTTTTTTCTTTTTCTTTCAATGACACCCTGAAAAACAGCCAGCTAACCAGCTAACATTGATTCATCTCACTTTATTGGGTCTCGCATGTCTAGACATGAAAAACGGTGTGAAAATGTCTTCAGGGGAAATCTCAGTCTTCAGGAGAAACTGTCTAGAATATAACTTGCCATATAATCACATCATAATCCGTGACTCACAAAGCGACACGCTGGACTCCCCTTCAAGCTTCTTCAGTCTATCTTTTTTCCCCCTTCCAAGCAGATGTAGAAGCATTTAGAATAAAACACACATACACACAATGTATCATGGTGTGTGTAACGTGTTTTCAAGCTGGTTTGCTTTAGGTTTGATTGAGTGCCAGTCTACTGTCTGCCCTTCAGCCTGAGCTGCTCTTCCTGTGGGCCTTTTGTGTCTCATATTTCTAAAAAAAAAAAATATACTGGCTGAATATTTGAGGGGGAAAAAGAATAGCTTCATGTCCTTGGAGTGTATTTGTGTTTATATGGTATTGATGCCAAAGTTGAAATTCCCTTGAAACACCAGCATGCAAAACACCAGCAGGAAGCACAATAGCCCTTGTTGTCAGGTGTGTTTGTGTGTGCTCTTTTGAAAGGCTGTGCTTCCCATCTCAGTCCCTTATTATAGTACAATAGAATTAAGCAGCCTGAGCTTTCTGTGTAGAGTGTGTATGTGTGTGTGGTTTGTGTAGGGGGGTGCAGTGGGACGTCTGCGTGGACTCAGCTGAGTAATGCCGTTGGCACCGTTCGGCGTGTGGGTTACGGTCCGAGGCAGCACGTCGTCGCACCAACGGGAAAAGAAGCAGCCATGGCAACTGTACCAAGAGGAGCTGTAAAAGCAATAAACACTGTGCCGTATGGTCGAGCGGGGACGCACCGCGCCAGATTGGTCATCAGCTTGACGCCTGGCTCTCGTGATTCGTGCCTCGTCGAATGGTTCCATCGCTTCGTCAAGAAGCCGTGTGAACGAAGTGTCACGGTGCTGCGGGAAATAAAAACGTGGGCGTCGTGTAAATGAGAGCGGCTTTGGCTTTTAAGATCACAGTGAATGACAGGATGAGATGACGATGCACACGTTATGGCACACACCAGGGTCAGAGCTCAGGGTTACGGGTCCGACAGGCACAACTTGGTGGTCCTGGTGCTCGAACCTCAGACCTTTTGATCTGCTCGATAATTAGCGAGCTACATTTGCACCTGTGGACATGATGCATGAAGGTTCTTTCAATAATACGGATGGGAATCGCCATGGAGCACACAATACAATATCACGATCCCTATATGGCGATTCAGTTTGTATCGTGGGTGTTAGTATAACGATGTTTATACATTTCCAGATTTAATATGACTTTTCAGATTTTGTTGCAATTCTAGACATCCTTGGCAAATAATTTGCTGCTACCACAGAGAACACTGTGCTTTCTGCATGAGCACTTATGGATTATGGATTAACTACATTTTACCGCCTTCACCGTAAACACGTAAAAATTGCACATTTGTAGTTCCGTGATTTTGCAGTCAATATGGCGATACATGAATCATTTAGATAGGTTGGTAGACCCGTGATAAAAAGGAAATGCCCACATTCTGCTTACAACATCGGTCACCGTGATAATAAAAGGTGATTGCTTTTTGCCCTCTTGTGCATACTTGAATTCACACACAGCTTGAGAGCATGGGTGATAAAAAATATATATAAATGTCTATAAATCCAGACCTCCCCCCCTGTCCTCTGCACCTGCTGACTCTTCCCTGTGTTGAACTGGACTCCATGATAACTTGGACAGCTTCTTTTATGCTGATCTTCCAGCAACCTAACACACATGATGTCGTTATACAGTTATCTGTTGTCATTCAAATGAGGATGGGTTCCCTGTTGAGTCTTCTGGTTCCTCTCAAGGCTTCTTCCTATTACCATCTTGGGGAGTTTTTCCTTGGCATTGTCGCTCTTGGTTTGCTCATCAGGGACAATTCACAATACACATTTCCATAAATTTTCTTTTCAATTTGTGAAGCTGCTTTGAGACAGTCATCATTGTTAAGCGCTATATAAATAAAATTGAATTGAATCAAATATAAATGTCTGAATTTATAAAAATAAGTTTTTAATATTTTAAATATTTTTGTTGATACCTGATACTTTTGTAACTTTTATACATCAGTATGTCTCCCTTGGGCAAACTGATGTAACACAGAGTGTAAGTGAAGTGCCCGATGCTCACCTGTAAAGAGAGGGATCAAGGCTTAAGAGTTGTCAGATTTTCCAAGCCGCTGACGTGATACAGGAAGCAAGACGTCCTAAAGCACGCCGCAGTAACGCCTCAGAGTCTGTGCGTAACGTGGTGGTAATAATCAGTATCAGGGAACAGGCAGTACTCAGCGATGTGTCAGTGGAAAAAGGTACGAGCAGTGCATCCCTACGGTGATTCTTTCCTGGCTTGTTTTATGTTTACATGAACGCGACTCTGTGCTTTTTGGACACAAGTGTGGAGTTTTTCCAGATTATAATTATTTATTTTTGTGGTATTATAAATGGGGGGGAAAAGTTATGTTTGCATCCTAAGTAAATATTAACTAGGAAAGCGTCTTCATGTTTGGAGGGACAAAATGAAGATGGAATTTTCCGACATGAACGTTCCCTTCTGCGGTTTATTGCCAGGTTGAATAGTTGCATCTCTAATAAATTTAGAAAGAAATTTCTCTTCCCTCTTTTTTGAAACTTTTTTTTAATTTACAGGTAAACCTGTTTACCGTAACATCATGTGACTTTACAAATTCCATGACACACCAGTGTGACTCACACGCTAATGACTCAGAAGAAATGATGTACCTCGACAGACTGATCCTAGCATGCCCCGCTCGATCCAAACCTCTCTGAGCTGCCAGAGTTTGTCGTTTGATCATCGATCACAGATCATGCAAAATATCACACAGAATCGCCTTGTCTGGAAATCTTTCTGCTGATCTAGATTAGTTCTACTGAATTATGGGAAATTCCACAGCAGTTCTGTTGGTGTCTTGTTTACTTCACACTTGCGAAGCCAGAGAGACCATGGTTAGGAGGCGTGAAAGTGCTAAAATGTCTGCCGAGGCACTAAACAGTCACGTTATCATCTGACGTGCCCATGCCTAACGGCGTGGTTTTAACCCACCGGCGGTGGGGCAGGTGACCACATGAGAGCGTAAGGGTTATTTGGAGGGTCGTCTGAAGCTGCTTTGATCTCAACAGAGCTGATTGCATCTACAGCAAATCGGTCTCATCTTTAGTGTTTTATTTCCGTGTGGCTGACCTGCTTGATGTAATGAATCAGCCAGTCCTAGCTTGCATTGCTGGAACCTGTGTGCTTTTTCCCCCTACAGAGATTACAGGTTTGATGATATTGTTTAAATGCAGACAGATACAACTAAGAAAAGTGCAATGCGAAATAAAGCTAAAAGCTTTTTCTTTCAGTGTGTGATCAGTGTGGAGTCTAGTTAGGAGGCAGGTGCCAATATTTATTTTTCATTAATTCTCATAATCTAGCTTTGTTCTGTAAGGTGACATTTTCAGTCGTGTCAAAGGCTCCAGCATCGTCGTCTTTAAGGTTTAACTTAACAATGTGTCATGGTTTCTAGCACACAGTCGACGTGACCTTTATTTCACTTGCAAGCTAAACAGCTTGTATAAAAAAAAATATATAATGCGTGTGCACAAGGTCTTGCGGTGAAAAATAAGCAGAAGCATATATATTGGATGTAGAGCTGTGAATAATTTAATCAATTTCATGTTTGTAAGCTTACCTTAAAAGGTAACTTAAACTGTATAAGATATTTTCCGACTATACCACTTTACACAATCAATAAGAATTTTCATATTAATAAAAATATTCATGTACGTTAAAATGATGAGTGATTAACATTATTGTTTTGGCCTTGCATCCTGTATTTTAAGTATACTAATTTGGCCCAACCTCCCATCTGTGGCACTGGAATCATGTGACCTGAGACGTCATCATAGTTTTCTTCAAAACAACCGAGTACTTGCAAAAAAACGATAAAAGCTTTTTACCGACTCTGCCAAGAAAGAGTCTTCACTTGTTTGGGTTTGTTTTGACACCTTGTCACGTGACCGTTGCATTTGCATACTCATGTATGTTCATGAACGTCTCCAAAGATGGGCGTTTACATAGGATCAGCCTTGTCTGTGTTCAGTTATTTCAGTGTTTATACATGACATTTATTTTCTTAATTCCTTAATTAAGAAATTAAGAAAACATTTCTTAACCATGTATAGTCTGAATTAATCTGTAAGCGATGAAGGATTGCTGAATTCTCAATACTAAACATATACCAGAGCCTTTGCAGAAAAATATGTATTATCTTCTACAAATACTCATGTTTTGCGAGATTATCGACTCTGCTTATTTTGAGTTTGTTGGCATTTGGTGCGATACCACCACCAACAGGACTGGAGTGTGGAGAAGATTAGCAGGAATGAAAGATTATTGCTTTGTTTGTTTAAATCATCGTCATCGCAACAGTTACTCAGGATTTTGATGTTTATTAGAAACTTTAAGCAGTTTTGAATCCTTGTACGATTAAAAACTTGTGTAAGAAGTGTAACTGCCTGAGACAAATCAGATAATGGACATTAGTGCTGATGAATAATAGAAAAAAAAAAATCACAAGTTTAATCAAGTCGAAAGTCTTTCCATGATTCACAGTTCTAATACAATGATCATAAATATGAAGCAGAACTTTAAAGAAAACACAAGGAATATTTTTCTTATCTTTACATTCAACTCCAGCATAAGGCTCCTAAAAAATTTTTTTTAAATAAAAAAAAATAATAATTTTTTAGTCCATCTTGATGATTGGTTCTGCAGGAGATGAGCACTGAAGCTTCTTTAGCTGGTGTTTTGGTGATGATGGAAAGTTAGAGTGCTGGCCAACACCTCGCTCCAAAGTCTTCTCTTCATCTGAGCTGAGATCTGATGACTTTGAAGACTCGCCCCCCTGCAGCACAACCTGATTTAACTAATCAAGTTAATTAGCAGCCTTTTCTCAATTGAAGTGTGTGTGTGTGTGTGTCTCTCAGAGTTGGGACAATACTAAAATGTGCACCTCCATAGTATAGTAGGATAGGAACTGCATCATTTTCTTTAATATCAAGTCCTTTGGGAAAAGTCCATGCTGCTGCTTATGCTCTGTAAATCCTTCATAACGGCTCTAATTCGAGGTGCTGTTTGTTCATCCATGATTTCTGAGGCTGGTAACTCTAAATGAACTTCTCCTCTGCAGCCGAGGTAACTTTTGGTCTTGCTTTCCTGGGAAGGTCTCCATGCGAGCCAGTTTCATCATGGTGCTTGATGGGTTTTGCGAATGTACTTGACAATACCGTTCTTGCAAGAACTATTCCAGAACGGCTGACCTTCATGTCTTAAAATAACAACTGACTGCTGTTGTCATAAAATAACATAATTCTTTGTATGTTTATATATATATATATATATAATGTATGTAATCTCCAGGATTGTTCTAGAATGTAGAAAATAAATCATTTAAAGGAAACCCATTGATTTAGTAGAAGGTGTGTCCAAACTATTGACAAGTACCGCACATTGTTATTCTGTTCATAATTACTTAATAAATAATAAACTGGTGCTTGCATACACACACTTAGTGCTAAGAATCTATATGGCTTTTTGTGGCTTTCATCCAAGGAAGTGCCTGTGCGCGTTTGATGCAGAAGCGCTCGCTCATGGGCTGTTGATGCTCAACGTTACTTCTCATGACAGATACTCAGTGTTCGGTTCAGCCACCGAGCCTCGCGGTCTCCGTCTCATCTCGCCAAATCTGCTTTCCATCTCGGCATTTTTGACCCGACTACGATTTTTCCACTGAAGGCTGTCTAGGACGCAGAGAGCGGAAATGCCCCGCGTTAATGCGCTCGTCTCGGGTTGCTCGGAGGAGAAGAGAGGTCGGCCAAGCCGCCGCTTAAAGAGCGAACCGATTCTGCGAGCCACCAGTGACCCGCGCGACACAATGGGGACCATTGAGCTGATCAGGAGCACGGTGACTAGGAGCCGCGCTGGCATTTAGGCCATTCAAGTGAGGGCTTTGTAGCCTGGAATGAGCTGCTCTGAGCAGGCGGAGTTCAACCACAAGCTTGTGTGTGTGAGCGAGAGAGAGAGAGAGAGAGAGGACTGATCATAGATGTAATGTGCACCCCCTTAAAATATTCCTCAGAGAAGTGCACACTAAGTTAAGGATAAACTTTCTCGATTGACAGCATGTGATTTATGTGTAGAGCGTTTACCCTCTGGAAGAACAATACTTTTCAGTGGTCTTTCCATTGCCAGAGGATGGAGCAAAAATGTTAGGGTGTTTTTCCTTATTAAGAGGCATTCAAGTCAAACTGGGACTTGTGATTAAATTTGTAATGAATGACATCGTAAAACTAGGGCAGCAACTAACGATTATTATCGGTAATTATGTAAGACATTTAAAAAAAATTATATTGATGTCTATGGAGACTTTGACTTTACGTGACGAGACTTGTAGCCACAGTAAAACACAGGAATGGTGTACGTCCACGAATGATGTTCCTCAGAGCGCACTGCAATCATTCCTGTGAACATTCGGGGAGTAGAACACCTGAAAATCAACAAATAACTGTCTGTGGGAACTGAACGTGCATTCATTCAAAAACATTAAAGGGCCTCGTTTTTGCACATTAGAGGACCTCGGCTGGGAGTTATTGCCACCCCCCCCCAACCCGTACAGTCTTGCCCTCACTCTAAGCCATTTCCACATGTTTGGGCAATTAAAGGAGTTCCTGGGAGGCCAGTGTTTTAGACGTGAAGCAGGCCAGTATGATCATTGTCCTGGCATAATGAGTACTTTCTACATTGATGGTATCTAAGCACTAGTGCTTTAGTGTAGCAGGGGGTTATATAGAGCAATAAAGGGAGTTTTTTTTCATAACTTGGTTCTGTTATTCTGCACAATCGAAAGTCACAGTTTGACTTGAAGGTCTTATACTTTTAAGATTCAGCAAACATATGTATGAATGCTGTAATTAATACATTCTGTGTTATGTTTATTTAACATGATTTCTATTATTGTCATAAACGCAAAAGAGATGATGACATCATGAATGGATAGTTACCCAGTGTTTAGTAGGAACAAAGAAGTGAGAGCAGGAAATTATGGGTACCTCGACCAACCCACGCTACAGATGTTGCCTGAGCATCCGAGCCGATCATGTGGAGTCACAATCGTGTAATGTGTTAGAACTCTTTTACACAACATCGAGAGAACTGTCCCACGTTAGTCACTGGAATCTCAGCTCCATGTTACAGAAAATTAACAGGCGTCTGTGAAATGATTGCTTTCTAGTGTGAACTCAGGGGAGGAGGTTAATCACAGATTTGGATTTTTATCCCAGGCAGAGCAGCTAAGCTGGAATAAGTAGCTCAGAATTTGCTCAGAATAACGCACATAAAGTGTGCGTGTCTGGTTAAAAGACCGGATACTGGGTCTGTCTGCAAGACTTATAAACGTAGCAGACATTTTTAGAAGGCAAGTCTAAAGTGCATTTATTTGAAGCATCAGGTCCAGAGCTGTTAGTGACTTCCTGAGTGGTTGCAGTAATATAGAGTGTGTTCGTGTGTATCGATCGGGCTAGAGATTAAGTTTCTCGGCGATGACGGTCAGTCGGTTACGTAGGCCGCGGAATATTCCGGTGCAGCCCGAGACGTGCTGTATAACGGATGGAAATGTCATATTTTGCATAATGCTGTGCGCTGTAAATGTTTCAACCAGTGTCATGATGTGGTTCAGCATTAAAAAAAAAAGTGTAACTGTAGTACTGGCTCATCACTCGCAAAGTCCAGAGGAGAGTCAATTTCTGGCGGCCCGACCCCGGACGACAGGTCAGATCTAAAGTAAAATTCGGGAAGCCATTGTTCCCTTCTGTACGTGCAACATCCTGTTTGTGTTAAATATGGCCATGATTTTGCGTCTGGAACAGTTTGCATGTAGGGGTTTGATGCACTTGTCACACTTCCTCTTTTTAATAAGGCCAGGTTTGTTCGGTGAACGTCTTTTATGGAGCGGTAATAACTAGCTCAGCCTCGAGGCAGGAGGGGAAAAAAAAGTAATTTCACATGCAGGCCAGTGTGTTATAATTCGTGTTTTCATCTGTTCTAATGCGTCTACGGCAGTCTGAATCACGGCATCACTTGGATGAAGTTTCATATCCCTGAGGGTTTAAGCCCAGTTTTTAAAACTTGATTTAGCCGTTTTCTTCAGAAGTAGGACGGATTCGATCTCGCCTCATTCTCACTCGCCGCTTCGAAACAGGGTGTGTTTTACAGTTGTTCCAAGTGTGGGAACTGCGCATTCGCGCAGAGGTGGTCTCGAAAATTATGCAGCGTACTCGGGCATGGATCAAATCAGATACAGAAGCCGATGATACCTGTGAACGGGAGTAGATTGCTGTTTCGTCAGTACCATGAGTACACCTGCGAAATCTGTGTGCTTGTAGCACGCGACAATCCTATCTTCTGACTTACAAAGCCATAGCTGATATCCAAGGGAGACAAACGAGCGTCTTTCTTAACATTTTTCCCCGAAACATGCATAATAATAGGCATAGTGCGAAGGTTACCTTTCTCATGCTCGTCTTCTCTTGTATTTAATTGAGCCTTACAAACCAAGTAGGTACATCCTGCCACCTGCTGTTTCGGAGAGCGGAAATACACAAGCGTAACCGAGAAGAGCGAAAATGATGTGAACGTTGGAGAGCATAGGGGAATGATGCAGTCATGGTAGGGTCACGGTGCAAATTGATTTTGAGAATTCCCTAATTCTCAAACCTGCCTCTTAAAGTCACGCTGTCACTTTCCAAAATTCCCCACACATTGTTCAGCGTGCGGACACCACGTTGGTCCGTATCAGCCTGGTCTGTTCTTCAGCAGGAACAATCTCTATAGCTAGTGATCCAGGTGGTTCTTTAACTCCGTCAGCATTAGTATTTAAAACATCCACTGGCACGAAGCGTCAAATAGCTGAGCGAGATAGAGATCATGGGTCATATTTCAAGTGTAAACACACACACGCACGTCAGGGCACGTCAATCAAATTTTCATACTATGGAAGTGTGGAGTCAATGAAGCAAGAAACACAACTACCATGTATTTTTATATAATATAATGTATTACAACTCCACCGCGTATTTCCCACAGAAGAGCCTAGATTTTTGTTTGACTATCCGTTTTAATTCTCAGTGACGTCTATGTGTGTACCTAGCTGTCGCATTTGCAATGCAATTTGAAATTTTGCCCTGCTTTTACACCATTTCCCTTTTACCCTGCCAGTTCACTGAACGCAATAAGGATGTGCTCCTGGTTAGCCGTTACTTCCGCTTTTTGTGGATCTGGATGAACCTTGACCTCCGATTTCACAAGCCTGGGTCTTGTGAGTCATTCGAAATGCAAAATCACATGGCACAGAGAGCGAAGCGTTTGTGTAACCGTCTAGTTTTCGCATCGGTGGTGAGGAAAATAACGAATCATCAAAACCAACGGCATCACCTGATCATTCTACATGCTGCAGTTTTTTTTTTTTGTATTTCCTACATCATTGGCTCCAACTTTATTTACAGCAAAGAGATGAGATCCACCATACGTTCAAATCTCCTGGGATTATAATTTTTTTTTCTTCCTCTCTACGCTATAACGTACTTCAGACAGATGGGCGATGATCAGATGTCCAAGCTCGCAGATTGTCATTCCTTCTAACAAAGAAGCCGTGAGACTTGTGTCCCAGGCCCGGCGGGTCTCCTCCCCCTCCCCCAGCACGGCTTATGTAACAACCATATCTGTGCGGCTGTCAGGGCGTGAATAGTTAATGCCGCTTCTCTTTCAGCTGCAGGCTCTCGCTGAGATGCAAGGTTGAATTATTAACACCGTTTCATTAAAGGCAGTGGGGGCACTAGTTCCAGGCTCCCCCAAACCTCCCTCTCTCTCCTTCTCTCTCGCCCCACCCTGCCTTGGATCACGTGCAGTACAGTGATGATTATGTGAGTGAAAGTTGGTTAGCGTAGCTCAGCAGACTAGTCTTAACCCATTCCCAGTCCCTAAACAGCTTTCCAATAGAAGATTGGCTCCTGTTTGAGCTCAATGACTGTGATATACTGTAAACAGAAACCAGCCATGCCAGGGGCAATGAGGGTGGTGCCATTTTGTTATCACGGTAGCAGATCAAGTTTACAGGTCAGACTTGAATCGAGTAATGATTTAAGAGCAAGAGTAATTTTGCGGCCGATTATTTTATACGCCCTGTTTGGGTCTAGGCCATTTCTAACGACTATTCATGAGCCCAGGAAGTGATGTCGTTTTTCATGGAGCGTATTCCAGTCGACACAAAGCCTCATTTGAAAGCATAGACGGCGTTGCCGGTCGGTTTTGTAATGACAGGATATCCAAACGAAGATGAATAGCGTGTCGTTCAGACGCTGGATGTTCCTTCAGGCCAGGAACAACCCCGCATTTAAGAAATTAAAGTGCATCGATTTTTAAAAGACGAAGCCGAGTGAAAGGATCGGGTTGCCGCAGTGAACCGAACACCGGCCAACTTCAGGATCTGTAGCGCACAATTTGGAAAAACTCTTACAGTTGAGACGTTACATGGGCTTTGTTCACATTACCAACCAAAGTCGGCCATATCTGATCGTTTTCCTCACACTTGGCACAGATATTCTATTATAGCAGTGTGAACAAACACAAAACACACTGAATCTGTCAGGTATAGGTCAATTATATAGGGGGGGGGGGAAAGAACACCAATATGTGCAGCCTAACAAAAAATCTGGGCTGCTTGATTGTGGTCTAGAATTCTGCATTGTTGCACATCAACAAAATGCATCAGGATCTCTGAGATGTATTTTAAGCTTGGACGAAGCCGCATGTCCGTAAAAAAAAAAAAAAAAAAAAAAATTTATGCCGAAGTAAAAGGCTTGGACTTAACCGATTCTGTGCAGGGGGCAGAAGTTTCTGAGTAGTGTGACTGAAACTAATTTTTATTGCGTTACGTTATCAAAACACCATGTGCGCTAATTAATCTTAAAACATGTGTGTTGGAAGCTGTGTGTGATGACGTTAGAAGCTGCGTGCATTCGTCAGTTGCTCAACACACTCTGCAGAGGCATTTGAGGCAATAAAAACGTCAGTTTCTTTATAATCCTACACACTAAACTGTTCCCACACTGGCTACCACTACCCCATGTGGTTGGAGCGAGTTATTTGCTAAGTTTGTTTAGAAGTAACGATGATGGCAAATGGTATAACAGACATGTCGCTAGTAAAAATTAAACTAGGGTAAATGTAAAACTTTGGTATTTTAAGTTAGTTTGTGTTGTTTAAATGCTGTGCTTAGTTTTTTGAAGTGAGAACTGATACTATAAGGAATGAGCTATATTAAATGACTCAGGTTCAGGTCAGTTGTGAAGCTGTTAGTAAACCTAAAGTATAAAACTTTTGAGTTAACTTTATTATTTTAAGGGTTCATGGTCTTAAACTTGTAACGAGATTTGAAAAAATGTAATATGGATTTTGTATATTTTTGTTTAATATAGTGATAGCTCAGTGGTTAAGACTTTGGACTACGGCTCAGAAGGTCTTAGGTTCAAACCCCACCACCACCAAGTGGTGCCACCGTAGGGCCCTTGAGCAAGGCCCTTAACCCTCACCTACTCAGAGGTATAATGAGAGAAAACTGTAAGTCTCTCTGGATAAGAGCGTCTGCCAAAAATGCTATATTGTAAATGTACTTGCAGAATTGCAATATTAATTGAATGGATATTCTGGTAATATTGTATATTTTAGCATTGTACCTTACTTGGTAGTCACTTTTTCAAGGAAAAAGTTTACACATTTTCTTTTTGAAAAGAAGTTTTGCATGCGTCTTATTTGCTCACCTTTCCGGAGAACCACGAAGAACGAGCTAGCCGCTTTGTTTCAGGAGTTTTGTATTAAGACAACAATGGCACCAGAAATCGATACATAACAGATTTATGAACCCTTTTTGTGTTGGTAATTAGTTTATGATTCTGTGCGTGATGAAACATACTTTCTCTCTCTTTTTCCCCACGACTCCCTCCAATCACAGGCTCTGTGATGTCCAGCATGCAGAAGGGGGCAGATAAAGCTTTCCGTTAAGTGTATTTAGCTGCTGTTCACCTTAAGAAAGATGCGAAAGTGAAGAATCGTTCGTCTTCCGTTTATTAGGAAGCCAGCGAGAAATAAACTTCGTCATTTTTAGATAATACATCCTTTTACCCCAGCAGACAGGAACACATGTATTTCTTGAGGTGGGCTTGACTGCAGGTAGATCTGATTCCAGAGGTGTGCGTTGACCTTGAGTTTAGTGTGAAAGGACTCGCAATGCCTTTCTTTCTTCCAGTCTTCATAATCAGGAATCAAGACTACGTGTGCAAAGAAGACACCACGTCAGGGTTTCACCAGACTATCAAGAAGGTATTCAATGAATCTGCTTTAATATCTCACCCGTGAGGAGATCGGATCATCGCCCAAACCTCACACTGCTGACACAGAAATCTCATCCGAGTTGTGTTTTTTCTTTTTTTTTTTTTTCATCTGCTTCTTGGCTTCGTCTGCAGCTTGTTCAGGATGTGTGTCTGGTTGAGTTTCTCTGCAAGTCTCCGCCTCAGGGTTTCCCCCAGGGACAAGCTCCTCACATGCAAACTGAGAGAACCAGTTTGCTCTGCATTTGTTTTGCTCTGTTTACTTACTGTGTGTGTGTGTGTGTGTGTGTGTGTGTGTGTGTGTTTTAATCCAGTGGGACTTGCCTCAGTGCTCCTGTCGCACACAAAGCACTCGGCTCAGTAAAGGTTTCTATCTAAACTATCGCCACCACATTCTGGACGATTTTAAAGTCTCCCTGCACCCTCCGTTCGCTCAGTTTCATCGTTTCCTTGACAAGCCGAAGCTGCAGGGATTTGGATGCGGAGCTTTCTCCCACTGGCTCGCCGACTCGGCTGTCTCTAAATAAGAGCACCGAAACCTCATTTGTAAAACAGCGTATGGCTTATTAGTGCCGTCTAATTTGAAAAAAAAAAAAAAGATTTATCCGAGCTCCCATGTGGGCTTCAGACTGTAGGCAGATCTCGGTGTGTGTGTGTGCTTTTTCTGGTTGGAGCATCTTGCAATGGAGGTTTTTTTGTTGTTGTTGTTGCTGCTCTGTTACACGTCTTTGAAGACATTTAGACGATACATAAATAATACAATCACCAGGCGCGTGTCATCTTTGTGGTGTCGGAGTTCGTTCCTTCGATGTGATCTAATCCAATTTACATTTTATTCGTTACATGAGGTCATACGCAGTTTGATATGCATGTGAGAAATTAAATGCTTTTACAACCACCCATGACCTAAAAATGAAAGAAGATAGAGTATTCAGATAAAGAATATGAAATAAGAATGTAACAATAAAAAAAGAGAGAATATGAAAAAAAAAATATTCACATAAATGTACAAAATGAAAAACTATACATTCTAGAAAACACACAAGAACTTTTTAGCTGTAAAATTTACACTATGTACAAGTAAAAGCTATTAGCAGTTCAAGATAACGGGATCATGTGTTCATGTTCTACCTCTGCTAGATCCTGTGACCGAGGAGGCCACGAGGTGTACCTTGCCTTGTTAACAAACCAGTTCAAAACGCGTCGTGGTGCACGACTCTGCATATTTCTCTGCGTATTCTAACTCGACGGGGCCATCGTGGGTTAAGGATAATACTCCAATGAGACATGAGTGCTGTTAAGAGACACGCGTTGTAAGGAAGACATTCCTCACACCATCACACCCCCCCACCACCACCCCGACCTGTTCACACGAGACAGGTTCAGTCAACGGGTTCCTCCAGTCGACACCAAATTCTGACCCAATCGACTGCAAGGCACAGCAGAACGCGAGCTTCGGCAAACCAGACAACGTTTTGTCCATCTTTAGTTGTCCGGATCTGATGAATCTCTAATACGTAATGCATCCTCTGACTCAGATCTAGACCACTTTTTTTTTTTTCTTTCCTTTTTCAGATGTTCAGGATGTGCCTGGTTGAGTCTCTTTGCTAATCTTAGCCTCAGGCTTAGGGTTTCCCCTGTAGCCTCAGACTGATAAGTGTGAAGCAGGATGTTCGGCTTCTGCTTTGTAGCTTGTTTATCAGAGATGCTCCTTTTTTTTCTCTCTCTCTCTCTTCCTCTTCTGCTCACCGCGGTTATCAAGAGGTGACGATTAGAGTTCTTGTGGCCTTCTTGTCAGTTTATCTGTTTCTCCTCCTCTGACCTCTCCTATTCACAAGGTGCTTTCTCTGTCCTCTGACATTAGCTGATACGTTGTCAAGGGGACAGAGTCACAGCAAGGGCCCAAAAAAAAAAGCCAACGTCTGTAGACTCGTTGGCGAAAATGACCAAAAAAGAAAATCATTTAAAGTAATGTTTTATTTTGGGTTAAGCCAAGGTGCTCGAAGAAGCACTACTGGAGATCATGTCAAGGGTCGTTCAAGTCAAGCCGGACTTCCTGTGAATTAACGCATAAAATCGATCGTCATTTACAGAAGACTTCCGTCACAGTATGGTGATGAGACTCTTCACCGCAGTAAAATGTTTATTTGGTGCATTTGTTCCATTTTCCAATTTCCATTCAGCGAGTGGAACATCTGAATAAAAAAATAAAAAAACAGCACATAACTTGATCCCACTCCAAGTCATTTCCACATGTTTGGGCCATTAAAGGAGTTCCTTGGAGGCCGGGGTTTCAGATACTAGTGAAACACTGGGATAAGTGCATTAGTATAACAGGAGATCGTATGGAGAAATAAAGGGAATGTTCACTCTTATACTGAGCCCTCAAAAGTCCCGGTTCGACTCGAACGCCCCTGATAACTTCCATGACCCAGATACTCTGTACTCGTACGCGAAGCTGGCCCCCGTGTGTCAAAGCGTAGGGACGTTCTGAAATATGATTTCGTGATCCGATCTGCTTTTCAGAGACTATCGTGGATATCAATATTTCTGCAACCGCAACCCACAGAGTGCACAACCCCAAGTAGCTGATTACGTCTACACCGATTTCTATTAGCCACGTTACACATTACTGCTACTTCCTCTTCAGTCAACCCCGACTGAATCACAGGACTCCAGCTCTCATCGCCCGAACGGACGAAACCTCATTTGCTGTAAGTGGAACAATTAGACTGGTGTAATTGTTTGTTTCCCAGACCTGCTCGCTTCAATTTTCGCAGAGATTAAAAAAAAAAAAAAAAACCTCCCCTGATAAATAGCTCATTTACTCAAGAGAGCATGAAGCCAATCTTGACACGCAGCTGGGACTGACTGACTGAGCTTAAAAAGGAACACGGTGTTTTACGTTGCCATGCAGGAGAAAGCATCATCTGGGCTCAACTTAGATTTATTCATTTATTCATTCATTCATTCATCTTGTATACCGTTCATCTTGTTACAGGGTCACAGGAAGCCCCGATCTATCGCAAGAGACTTTGGTCTAATCCATCACAAGACACACTCACACAAACACACTACAGGAAATTTGGTTACGCCCATTAATATAATCTGCATGTCTTTGGACTGTGGGAGGAAACCAGAGTACCCGGAGGAAACCCATCAAGCACGGGGAGAACACGCAAACACACACACACACACACACACACACACACACACACACACACACACACACACACACACACACACACAGCCCTAAGAAGAAGATTTGATCCTGGAGGTGCGAGGCCACAGTGCTAACCAGAACACCACCATGTCACCTGGGCTAAAGACGATTGGTGTTAAACTTTATACACAGTGCACACTCGGGCATGTGACTCGTATTTGCAGGGCTTTAAGGCTCTTAATCTCAAACTGTAATGTGATTGTATGGAAAATAATCAGCACATGCTGTGACTTTAATGCGATTATAAGGCAAGACACTATATAAAGCACAGTTTTGCAAATATAAACTTTTTTTGTTTATTTCTCTATATAATCCCCTGCTGCACTAACGCACTAAATCCCAGGATTTTACTAGCGCTTGGATACCATCAGGGTAGAAAGTAAAAAAAAAAAAAATTATTCATTAATTTATTTTATAATCTCCATTCTGAGAAGTATGGAATTAAGGCAAGTTTGGAAGAGGTCTGCTATTGCACTTACCGCTCTGCTAACGAGAACTCGCTCACAGCCTCAGTGGATCAGATTATTAGCGAGCCGATTGTTTGGAAAGGGCGTGAACTGCTTCAGATATTTTACCAACAGCCGGTCCAGTTCTAATTTTAAAGGCCGACGACGATCTTGTGTCGAATAAGAAAAGAGGATCGGAATATCCGTAGGATCGTTCGGTTTACAAAAGCACTGGAGTTAAACATTCGTTAATGGAAACCCCTAAAGGACGCGGGAAACACGGGGGCTTAGGATGCGCTTTAACGTGTCGTACTGTACTTCACCTCTTCGAGACCGCCCGCTTCCCTTTTAAGGAGTGTCCTATATCCGGTGAAAAGGGAGTCTGAACCTGTGTATACAACGAATAAGTGGGATTACTAAAGAATAAAGGCGGGAGTAATGAGAGTATGCGTGTCTCTTAGGTCTTTGTCATATCCTGTCTGGTCATCTTGTTTGGATTAAAAACGCTGTGTTAGAGCGGAGCAAGCGTTCCCTTGTGACTCATCGCCTGGGGAAGCGCTAAAGCCGTGAAGTCACAGAGAAGAGCGAGATATAAGCAATCAAACCTCTAAACAACCATCTCTCTCTTTTTCTTTCCCTCAGTTTCTTCACGTTCCTACTCCCACTCGCGACCCTCTGTGACGCGCCCCACCCGACTCATGCCTGGACTTGCTACATGTTTTTGGAGAGTAGAAAAAAGGAAAAAAAAAAAAGCGGATGGGACGTGTCATCCCCTGACAGCTCGGCTAATCCGGGGTTTGATGTCGAGTAGTGTAATCATCAACCATATGTAGCGTATGAGTCTGTATTTTATCAGCATAATCTTCTAAGTGCATACAAGCACTGGGATTTCCTGACCATGTTTGTTTATTTCTTTTTTTTTAAGCCTGAAATGATGTAATTGAGGAACCTAGTCATTGAGGGTTTCCCAGCAGCCTTCAGATGGAAATCAGAAACGGGGAGTGTTTTTGTAATTATGCGAGATGTATTTGAAGTGGAGAGTTCGATCAGAGGGGAACGTTTCCGTTGTCGTATTAATGTGTAATTATGATCGAGTTTTAAAGAAAGCTAGACCGCTAGAAATCTCCTCTGTTGCGTTAAAAGTGTCTGTCCCTCCTCCCCAGAGCAAAACTGGCTCATGTATGTGGAAGACGACAGATACCGCACAATCCTGGAAAAGACGTTAGGTTGGCACTGTCACAACAAGACTTGTGTGTTTCGGCTTCGTTTTTTTTTTTTTTTTTCTTTCTTTTGATCGATGCAGACGCTTCTGAACAGAACTCCCATCCAGCGCGTCTTGCATACCGTGACCTCCATCCGCCCGCGATTGGAGTAAATATTGCGTCAGCACAAATGCATTCGAGACAAAACCTCAAACGTTACACCTTATTATCTAACCCTTATCAGTTGTATTGCAAAGTAATCGGACACCACCAACAAATATCTTGCTCTCTCTCATTCTTTCTCTCTCGCGCTCTATTTGCGTTTCCTTCCCCACCACCGCTACTGTTTTTTTTTTTTTTTTTTTTTGTCACTTCGATAGAGTTGACGTTCTCGTTTTTGCAGAATGAACCACCACAGTTTGTAGGTACGCACTGCAAACCATCACCATGTCCAGTACCGTTATCGTGATACAGAACGCTCTAGAAGGACCAACACTCATTAACTGCATGTTCAATGGTGGTGCCTGTGTATTTTTTTTTTTTTTTAATTTTTTTTATAAAGTTTCCTGCCAGTATATTTGGCATACGCGTGTTCCAGTTGCAGCGTGTGTGAGGAAGTCTCATGCTGGGTAAATCCTTTTTTTATTTAAATATATAGTTCTAGATTGAATACATATCCACTACGTTGTCATGTGAGAGAGGTCAGATCGAGACTAGTTTGCCTTATGAAACTCCAGTCCAATCTGATGGAAAAATCAGAATCGAATAATGTGGCCTTTTAAAGTGAGCGTCCAAAGTCAATATTGCAGTAGTTCAGATGATATTCCCAGAGGATGGGATAAATAGAAGATTTTAAAAATATTGAATAATTTTAGTTCAACATCTTAACTACTGCTTGGCCACCCCTGCCCCCGGGGTGTTTCAGCTCCTATGTAGGGAATCACTTCAGTAACAGCATGCGGCGTACACAACACACAGGTGGATCGAGCGTGGCGCTTTTTCCATCAGTTCTGCTCATTCAGCGCAACGCAGAACTCGGCATTCAATCTCAGATCATGCACTTGAGCCGTGACTCAACGGGTGCCGCTTCCATAGATCTCGTTAGCCCGCTCTGACGGGAAAGTTTACAGAAGCCATTCCTCGCATGTGTGCTAATTAGCTCACCGCAGCGATACAAGTATACAGTCGGATAACACCGCTGTGCTAAATCAGCATGCCTCAGTCTTTAAACAGAAGCACCTGGCTATTGTTAGCACTCAGTATTTACGTGCAGTGTGTGTGTGGGGGTTTGTGTTTGAGCATTTAATCCGTTGCTTCACTGGAACCCACCGGTCAGGTTCTGTGTGTGTGTGTGTGTGTGTGTGTGTGTGTGTGTGTGTGAGAGAGATCCACTCCTTCATAACCACAGTGGCATTTGTAACCAGGTCTTAAAGCCACTGTGTGTGACTGAGGAGAAGTCATCGTTTGAGCGAGAGAGAGAAATGAAAGTATATTAGAGATTTTATTCATCACAATTGCTAGCTATGTTTTATAGTTCAAGTTTCAATTCAAGTCGAATTTCAGTCAAATCATATAGTACTACGCTAAATAGAGATTACTCATGGGTTCTGATGGGAACCGTCTCTGAAAGGGGAACCTTCTATGGAGTAAATGTATGCGTTTTACGTAAAACATCGAAACGGGAAGTAACGCGAGTTTAAAAATAAATGAATAAATGCGCAAAGTAAAAGTACCTCTAGTTTTATGAATAGTATATAGTAAGCCCTGCCTTTGTTTCCTTTTCATTAGCTGATAAGATCAATCAATAAACTATTGTCATTTATATGTTTGTTTTTATTTATTTATTTTTGGTCAGTGGACGTGATTTGATTGAGAGTGTGAAAGAAGCTTTGACATCAAACATTTCGGCAACTTGTCCAGTTTTTTTTATTTTTATTATTATTATTACTTATTATTTATTATTAAACTTCTGATTTAGAAACTATGTTTAAAGGGTGAGTCAGAAATTCTGCACTCTGGCTGTAGAATTTATTTTAATTAACTTTTCGAATGTCTTTTTTCAAATACACTTTACCCATCAGTCAGCATCTGTTTTCGACTGAGCTGCGAGCCACACATGCACCGCTGTCTTCAGAAGTCAATCTTTGTCCCCGTGCTGCTGATTTCAAGGGACAAAATGTGTGAAAGTCTGACGGGACAAAATTGGGGCTATAGGGAGGATGCGATGTTGTCGTCAGCCGTGGGCGGGCTTCCGGCTCTTTCTTGATGGCTGACATGTTAGCAGGATCTGTAGACACCTCCGCTTTCTTTAAAACACTTTCTCCATATTGCGCACAAATTCCTCAAATAAATAACGCCACCAGGTTCACCCTTTACTGTGTAGAAAGAAATCAAGACGTGAGGGACCAGAAGGCAAGCTTCTGTGTCTGGTCAGAGGTGTGTTTTTCTCACACATGCTCTTGAAAACGTGTCAAATGTAATTATTAGTCTTTTTTTTTTTGTACAAACAGATTATGTGCATAATGTAAGAAAAATTAAATGCCACTCTCTCTCTCTGAATATCTGTTTTATTGAGCTTTATTACACCAGCATTACATCACTAGGTGTGTTTGTCTTCCAGCAACCAGTGTTCAGTTGCTCTCTGTGTGTGGGTGTGTGGGTGGGTGGCTGTGTGTAAAGGTTTGTGTCACACATGAGTATCGCTTGCCTCTGGGTTAGAAAAGCAAGCTGGGCTTTCTGCCTTCTGTGTCTAGTTTCCCAGTAAGTTCAAGCCCTTTCCATAGCACGGCTCTCTGTTCCCATGAGCATGTGTCTGGTCGGGTCACAGGGGTCACTAGGGTTCATTGAGACCTTTATGCATCCAGCGAATCCTAAAGGTCCTCGGTCATGACTTTGAGGAGGGGCTTCTTGCCTGTTTAAACTGTTTCATTGATATCAAAACAGTTTAAAAAATAATAGAAAAAGTTGCAAAAAAAAAAAGTTCAGTGCTTTATTCAAGTACCTAGTTTGATGTTTGTTTGTTTATTCATTTGCCTGTAGGGTTTTTTGGTCGTTAATCAGGACAAACTCCTTGAAGGGGTTTTCTTTTGTTGATCTTGGCCAGATTAAAATGTCTCCTGGCTGTTAAAAAATAAATAAATACATGTGGTTTTTAAACTCCTCTTGGCTGCCTTGTGATTATATAGCATTGGTATTTGGGTCAAATGTGGCTGAATTCACATTGTTTCCATTCTGAAACTGCTTTGCATTAAAAAGAGGTTTTAATATCTCTGGAGTGAGCTTTATTACTTTACTTTATCCAGCGCATGTGTACTTTCATACAGATAATTACTCGCCGTTTCATGTTGTGTCCTCATTCATTTGTGTACACACACGTACACACACATGCGCTCACACGCGCAAGGTCTTCAAAAGCCACACCCTTTGAGCACGGCTTGATTATCGGAGTCACACTGAGAGAGCCACAGGGAGTCACAGTGTCCCTGTTTGCCAGGTTAAATGAGGCAGGAGCCCTGAGGGAGCGTCTCGCTAATAGAAACGAGCGTAACAGTGGAGCGCGGGGCGGTCGAGCGCTGGCGAACATGACCTACTTTAACTTCCTGCTCAGGAAGCACACGGTTAAAACCATAGCAGCGTTCCCCGACATCGAAGACGAACAAAGATGAACTTCAGACTTACATCATCGGTCACAAGCCAGGCATTTTATTCATCTAGTTTATTCCTTCTGTGACTTCTGAATAGAAAGGGTTGTATTGTGGCTTGGAGGGATCGGGAGCATGATGTCATGCCGAAGTGAGAGAAAAAAGCCAAGGCATTGAAGCTAGCATGTGTTTAAAAAATAAAACAACAAAATAATTTTAACCTGAATATGGTATTCTAATTAAAGAGTTGTAATCATAATATTGTATCTAAAACAATATAAAAACTCATCTCCTGATATCATCTTTTTTTGTGACTGTCGAGGGATTTAAATGTCGCACCAGAGCTCAGCTGGTCGATTTATAAGCCATGTATGTGTTTAGGTGTGAAATTACACATGCTTTTAAGTGAATCTGTGTTTACAAATTAATACACACTTGCGTTAAAGTACACAACTTTTGTCTTTTGAAATAGCGAAGTTTTATTTTAATCTTCAAAGTTGTTTATATACACACTACCAGGTTTGGACATTTGGAATTAAATGGAGAAATCGTTAATTGGAAAATTACTGCAGTGATGAATATGTTTCATCAAACAATTCTTTCACCCGTACGCATCTCATGGTCATGGAAAAGATGTTTTATAGTTCCAGCGTACAATCTTGCTGTATAATCTTCTAAACAATGTAAGATCTATGATGATCCAGGCTGCCACTGTTGGGCCTTTGACCCCCAAAATGCTCAGTTGTATAATGAGATAAATTTAGGTCGCTCTGGATACGGGTGCCTGCAAAATGGTGTCAAATGTAAAGTAAATGATCTGGGGTTGCTTCAGGTGATCGGCCTCATTCCCAGCATTTTCCTAGCGGAAAGCACAACAACAATAGCGAACTTTAAATTGGCATTTGCGAGTCTACTTTAGGATCAAACCATCATTACTAGGAAGCGTTTGTGCTGCCCAGTGCATGCAATCTATGCTTGTAGATACTACACTACTCTACACGTGATTAACTACTCCAGTTTCATGAGAGCAGTCAGAGCTTTGGCCATCTGAAAATACAGAACCGGTTTGAAATCGGGCACCGGCTCTGGAGCTGCCTTGTTGGAAAAAGGGTAAATGTTATGTGGCAATAAAATAAAGTCAGCTGACGACGTGAATGTACTGAATGACCAGATTATCACATCTATAGAGTTTTTTCTTTCCTGATGGCACAATCATATTTTAGGACTCACATTGTGAAAGAGCAGTTCTGGGACCACGGGGAGTCACTATTATACATATATATATATTTTTTTAAGTCCTTAACTACAATTAATGTCTTTAGGATGTGCTGGAGAAGACTTCACAGTGATTTGTCTCTGGACGGAATAAATATTGTGGTGATGTATAAGGTTGTCGAAACAATGGCGCATGCTGTGAACAAAGCCAAAGGCTGTCCAAGTTGATATCAGTGTGTATGCTTTTTATTTATTTGTTTGTTTGTTTATTGTTCCCGGGCAGGATAAGACGAAGCAGTCCGATTCCTTTTTCCAGCTCACTAAAACGAGCTTTTCTTTCATACATGATGAATGCCTTCGTAGTGAACGCGACAGAGCCAGGAGTGCCGTTGTGGTTCTAATTTGGGTACGTTTGTTCAAACGGTCCATTATCACACTGTTATAATGTAGGAACACGTATCCGACACATACTCCGAATATCAAAATATTATTGAAAAGTAGCAGGTAATACAAATGAAGCGCATTAATCTTGCGTAGTTACCCGGGGGGAAAACGTTTCAGCTGCCAAGATCAACTTTTTATCTTTACACAAGCCAAAACTGAGCTTGTTACATTCTGTTAATGTTCATGTGCACCTACATGCGCGATAGAAATATTAACTCGGAAGCAACTCGAGTAAAAAAAAAAAAAAAAAATTAATTTGTAAAACCTTTTAAGTGGTTGTGTAATTTTACATTTCCCTGCTGCGCATAGCTTTCGTGTCACGCCCAGGTTTAAGACCTGTAAATAAATTGCCCACATGATGTCAGTTCCTGTGTCTATATCTAAAGCCTGTTTAAACTCCGGTCTTTCACACCTTCCTGAAAGCGCCGATCTCTCAACCCCATAATTGGCGACCCTTCTGCTTCCGGTTCTTCGCCACGTCCTCGCTGTGTGCTCCTTCACCCAGCTGCTCTGTGAGCCGCGTTATGTTCGTGTGTATTAAGGCGTTTTATGGTCTCTTCTCACGTCTCTCATATTCCAGCTTGTTCTCAGCCTGGTGGATGATCTTGAATTGTTTCGTTCGGATGAGAAAATCTAGTGTGGCTTGAAGCCTTAAGGGGTTAATGTTGATTCACCGACTGGCTCGTGTGAAAGCTTTTTCTTTTCGACAGATGCCACGGAGGCACATGTGGATTGAGTGAGAATTATCTCACTATATAATCGTAAACAGAATATAAAATACACCTTACCTCAACTGTGTCCGCTCTCATTTTAAATGATGATTCAATGGTGATCTGTAACTACACTGTTACTATGGAACACAAATCACAATGAGACGTGCTGTTCTACATGACGCTCATGTGCGATGCATCTTAACGTTATTAGATTATTATTATTATTATTACAATAATCGTGATTTCTTTTTTGTATATCATGTTGTAAGAAGTGATTTATCACCCATTCTATCACAGCAATTCATTCTTAATAAACTCGCTTTTTTAAGATAATCACTACAGACTGTAATTGGTGGTTCTCTTGCAAAACTTCTGTCTCTTTCTGAGTTACTGAGAAGCATCAGTTATAAAATGCTAACACTGAAGACTTCTGTACATACGGAATAAACATGTGGAGCTCATTGCCATTGGAGTGTATGCAGACTAGCTTTTATTATAGAAACGATGAGAAATTGGGGCGGTAAATCGGACGTAATGTATCATGATTCTTTTTTTGTGATGTTTTTTTTTAATTATTATTATTTCTGCATTTGAGGTGGTAAAATTTTTATATTTATAAAGATAATATATAGAACCGGGATACTTATAGAATGCCAATCCAAAATCAACAATGAGGTATCGTGATCATATCATATCGATTTCAACTTCAGCCGTACTGGTGCAGAAAATAAATCAGTACCTTCTGACCAATCATATTTGAGGATTCATCAGCAGTGTACTAACACACTTCTAAACTCTTAATTTGCCTTTCTATGATGAATCGGCTAAGGTAGGCCGTAAGTTACTTGCTTTAATTACTTGTAAAATAAAAGGTGTGTGTGTGTGTGGCTGGCAGAAGGCGTGTTTATAGAGAGCAGACTGTGAGCATTATCTCTTTGCCTTCTGGACCTGGCTCACCTGCTGAACAGCTACAGATGTCATAGGATTATCCCTGACTTCATGTACTACAGCAGATTATCTCTCAGATTGTCTTTTTTTTTCTTCTTCTTCTTCTTTTTTGATTGTCTTCCCGCTCAATACACGAAAGTCTTCACTCTTGAGGGAAAAGTTGCACCAATATGTAAAATTGGTTGTTGGTTATTGTGATTCTTTGATGAGGACAGTTCATGTATTGTGATATAGACATTTTGAAGTCTACAAAAAAAAAACATTCCCTCACTTAAATAAAAATTTTTTTTTTGGTTTGTATTTGATGTGGCGACATGTTGCAGTGCCTCTATAATCCTACAGATGGTGCACTCTAAACTATTCATACAATGGTAGTAGCAAATTATTTGTGAAATTTAATTAAAATTTTATATGGAATCAGGATATTTTATAAAATTGTGATACAGAGTTGTAATGATAATTGAATCAGCACCTTCTTGATATCGACGGTAGTTTTCCTCTTCTTCCAATTATTATTATTAAATGTTATAACCACAGTCAGTGGTCCAAAAGTTTTACCATCAGTTGCTCAGATAATTTGACGCTACAAATCTCTGCATCTTTTTTTTCTTTTATTATTATTATTTTTATCTCGTGTGTATTTATTGCATCATTTAAGCATATGGTAATTTCGAGTCGAGTACGAATGTGCTGTTCTGCCTTTTGTGCCTGGTTATGTTCCGCTTTACGCTTATATTTATGAGCACATCACACACAAATTACATTCCCGCAGCCCCCGGAGGAAAAACACAGCTCGGCGTACTAAACATCTGAAACGAATCCTGCCTTCCAGAAACGCTGGCAAAGACAAGCACAGTCCTCGTGATGATATCTGGATTTAATAAACATTTTGCATATATTTTAGCAAGAAAATCTGTCGGTGTATATTCTCTGACTGAAGTTGTGTTCACAGCACATGTTTTAAAAAGCCCACTCACACACTGTGCTGCACCTCTACCTTCTTTCATCCTTTTTTTTTTTGGATCCGTCACCTCAAGGCCGTTGGAGTGGCTCGTGTAAAGACACTCGTAATAATGATGGATAGTGAAAGCAAATTGACATCAACATCGCTGGCGAATATCGCTCGTCTCTCATCGCTTGCAGAGCTCGTGCGGACGGACACGGAGGAGTGAGTTCAGATTCCTTCGTTCTTGCATCATCTTAGGTGTTGCAGCAGCACTTCTTTTGTTTCTCTGTGGAAATATGTCTCAGATAGCTTCTTTTCAACCTGTTTAAAATCTGTAGATCAGATTTAAACACCGTGACATAGTTTACTGTAGATAGACTTGTATATAATATACACACACACACACATATCTCTATAAGCATTGTACAAATAATCTGACTTCTTGTCGTCTTTATTTCATATTATATATGTATATTTTTTTTCCGTTTAATCTGATTTACAGTATATATTGTGTATACACATGTATCCGGCTCAAATTTATTGACATTGCCTGCTTATATTCCTTTTTTACTTTATAGCATTATCTATTATCTAACCAGCACTTCGGTGCCACTGCATGTGAAAAATTACTTTCCCGACTGAGAAAATGGAAAGCTATAATAATAATAATAATAATAATAATAATAGAAATAGAAATTGAACTAATCTTTATAGTGATTGTCCATGTTTAACGCGATGGTCCATGTTGTTTTCACATTCCGACAGAAATGAGACCGTCCACGTAAATGCCGCGACTACACTTCTCCTCTGACAGCAGTAGGTTAAGCTAATCACGCTTAAATTAAAATGCCTGAAGCTAAACGGTCCAAAGTGTGTCTGTATTTTACAGCAAAGGATTCCAACACCCTGACACGCAACAAATGTCTTTCAACCACTGCATGAAAAGTGGAAACATGTCAAACCTAATGAAACATGTGAGGCCACACAGGATGAAGGTTAAAAGCAGAGGCATGCCCTGTCAGCTGGCTGTGTGTGGGTGTGTCCGGCCCCAGTCCGACCAACCCTGGCAAAGTCAGGAGAGGTGTTAGATTTTTCCAGATAAGGAAAAATATGGTCAAATTTCAGCAAAAGAATTGATGGAATTTGAAGCTGATTTTTAACATACAAGGAAAACCTTGCTATTATTTGGTGTTAAGATATTATAGTTGGGTTGGGTAGTGTGGAAATTAGTTATGTTTTGTATCTACTTATGTTTATGTACTGTACACTTTTAAATATATGAATTATTTAAAAAAATACTTCAATAAAAAAGCTATTTTTTAATGTTGTCCAGTATTTTTTGTTCTTCAACAGTATTGTTTATGCACCAGTACCGTTTTAAATGTATCGTAAAAAAAAAAAAAACTACTTTTATAGCCTTTTATATAAACGTCTAAAAGAAACTTTTTTTGCAGTGTCGTACAGTTCATGTATTCTTGTGAAAATAGTTTCCCTGGAAATGAGCTCCAGCACACGGCTTTGGCTTTATCCAAACTTCCACCTGGAAGTTTTTTATAATGAAACTCGCCATTCAGCTCACCTGGTGATGTTTCCTCAGTCATCTTATTATCCACGTTAGACATGCCTTTATCACATACAACCGGTGACTGTGCTGCGAATATGGGAAGCCATTAGGGGCGAACTTGGTCACATGATTAATTTGTGTTTTTAAAAAAATATATTAATTCATAGATGAATTACATTAATCAACCCTCAATAATAATAATAATAATTATATATACACACACTTATTTAACCTGCAGTGGCAGTGTTTTGTGCGTGAGTACCTGTGCAATGACAAAGATCCATATGTCCATCCATACATCTATCTATCCAAGCATCGATACACAGCGTTCAGGACCGAAATCCATGCTACAGGGATATAATACTAGACTCTGAAATATGAATGTTCTGCATCCAAAGCCTCTGCAACTCTCCTTTTAAGCCATGTTTTAGCTTTTTTTTTTTTTTTGGTGGTTTAGTTAGGACTTAACAGTCTGCTGCAGGAACTAAAAATACCAACCAGAGTCTGACGCCAGGCTCGCGGCTCCTTCCCCTGGGCTTCTGTGAGTCAGTGCGTCTCTCCCGTATATAATTCCACCTTTCTACATAGAAGTTCAGCTTGTTAAGAAAAGTTCTGTGCACTTTCCTCAAGCAGTCTCAGTCCTTTTCTTGAATTGCAAGGAATTTTCAAGCAAAATGCAACTGATTTTAAATGTTAAACAAACAAACAAAAAACATAGGATGCCACAATGCTGTCACCTTTAATCTTCTTTACTCTTCTGTGTAATCCAGGATCACTGAGGCATTAGATTATGATACTTTGTGTGTGTTTTTAATAGGTTTTAGATATTGTTATTCTGTAATGCTAATATGTTACTGGATCTGTTTGGTCTCTGGCCAGGCCTGACCCTTTTAATTCTCATTTATACAAGACTGTAAACACGAAATAAGGAAAAGGTGTAAATATGTTTCAAACGGGCAAAAGGTGAGGGGAGGTAATTGTCGGTTCCAGCTAAGGGGGTGTGGCCTGTGTGGAGGAAGCATTGCCTCTTAGCTTGTCAATTCTTGTAAATGTGGCATTGCTGCTGTTAACATTATCAAGTGCTACAACTATCATCAGTGGTCCGAATGGACGAAAAAAAAAATGCAGGCAGTTTTCTCAGTTAATTTGATGCTACAAATCTCTGCATCTCTCTTTTCAACTCGAGTGTGTATTTATTGCATCATTTAAGCAATTGGTAATTTTGAGTCGAGTAAGAATGTGCTGTTCTGCTTTTTGTGCTTGGTTATGTATGCAGCTTTATGCTTATATTTATGAGCACATCACACACAAATTACATTCCCTCAGACCCCGGGAGGAAAAGCACAGCTCGGAGTACTAAACATCTGAAACGACACTCGCAAAGACAAGGCCACGACTTGTCCTTCCCACTGAAGGTGTGGCCTCTGTGCTGGAGGCGTGGCCTTTTGTGCTTGTCTATTCCAGTGAAGGTGTGGCCTCTGTGCTGGGGGCGTGGCCTCTGTGCTCATCTATTCCAGTGACGGAGGCTTGGTCTCTTTGTGCTAGTCAGTTAAGTTGAAGGCAGTGTGGTCTCTATACCAGTCAGTTGTATTTAAGGAGATGTGACCTCAGTGCTCTCTGTGAAGGTCAGTACCTAATGAAGTAGGCGTGGTCTCGGTAACTTTCTGCTCCAGGGAGGGTCTCTGTGTCTCAGTTCTACCCTCGTACAGTTCAAATAATGTATTTTCTTCCTGTCTGATTGATTTAATGACTTATGCACTTTAAGGATGTGTACTTCTGTATTTATTATTATTATTTTTTACTGCATCTTTAACCACTGATCTCATCATGGTGTAATGACGGAAGGAACAAAGGCACACATGGTTAATTATTAATACTGAAGATAATTCCTGAGCTCTGAGAATTAAAACCACGCAGCATGCTGATTGGAATGTGTGTGTGTGTGTGTGTCATTGTGGTCGAGGCTGTGCGGTGTTTGTACAGAGCTCAGGCAGGACGTGACGTTAGTGCCAGGCTCCCAGGTGGGCAAAAACCAACCACATCAGCTACTTCCTCATGTGTTCTCTGAACCTCTGTGCTAAATGTGTGTGTACTGCACCTTACTGATAAGCCATACTGTGTGTTTTATTTCCTGTGTGTGTGTGTGTGTGTGTGTGTGTGTGTGTGTGTTGGGGCAGAGCTGGAAGGTGTATATTTTAAACATTGTACTGAATGAGTGCAGAAGCACACAGATAAGCAGGCAATCAAAGGGAGTTAACCGTAACGAGATATCCACGCTGTTATTACCTCAGGTGTAGGTGTGTGTGTATCGTCAGTGCGTGTTAGAATGCAGCGTGTGAGGTTTGCTAAACTGTGTATCTCAGATTTTTTTTTTTTTTTTTCCTACCACAGCAGCCACATTTGGCAGTATGGGTGTAACTGAGTCTGTTCAGTGTGTGTCATTGCATCAGCATATAACTGACAACAGATTTACTTTTCTTTGTGTTTTCTTTATTTGATTTAAGCGTGTGTACAGTACAGTACATCATCTTCAGTTCTCCCGGACAGAAAAATCAATGTTTTGTATTGTATGATCAACAGTATGTATGTACATGTTTTAAAGAAACGATTTGATAAAACTTGGGTTGTTAAGCTGAAACCACATGTAGCTGATCAGCCCAGACATGTTGGTTATCCGTTTGCTTTTTTTTTTATAATAATAACCCTTGTCCTGGAGCTATCGGGCAAGTGTAGCTTGCAAGCAGGTGTATGATTCGAGTTGGCGTTTGGGTGTGACGAGTGATCCTGAGTCACGTGGTCTGGCGCTGGGAGACGAAACGTGTCTCGGCGCTCTGATCACGTTCGCAGTTTGTAGAAGATGGTGTGCTTTTGATATTTCTCTGATCCATCGATGATTCAGCAGTCTACAGTGATTCATCCGTGTTGATGATTCAGTCAGACCAAAAGGCTCCAAGTACGAGGAGAGAGAAACATACAGTGACGGCAGACGTTTATTGTACTGGAGATACAAAGCTGTAGGCTGTAACTATAGGCGTTTATCAGTTCATTCACAAATTTCTCTTTACGACTGCTCTAATACATCGTTTATACTGTATCTCCCAGTGCTCTAAATGTCTTGCTGCATATGGAGATGGCCCAGAAGTGGGTGTGGCCTAGATCTCTCTAGGGAAGAAAAAAAACCCCAGCAGAATAATAATTTATTTACAACAAAAAGCAATTTGCAGAACATAACATAGTTATGTGTAACTGAAGAGCACAGGAGGCTCAGTGGTAGGCTTCCTGTCTGCATGTTGAAGGTCAGAGGTAAGTATCCAGCCCTCTGGGGTTAAAGTCTAGATACAAGTAGGAGAGTTCGATTTGGAAGCATTGTTAGTGTATTAATATTTACTAAAGAAGCATTCGTGTGAGCTCTAATCTAATAATCTTCTCCTCTGCAGGAGAGGTAGACCTTGGTCTTCCTTTCCTGGATCAATCCTCATGAGAGCCAGTTTCGTCATAGCGCTCGTGGACACGTTCAAAGCTCTTGAGACTTTTTCATATTGATGGTGTTGAACACATTTGATGGATTTTTTTTTTTTTTCCCCCTTAACATTACTGAGTGTTTCTCTGCTGTGTTATCAATCAGTGCAGCCATGTTGTAAATAGTGAGACTTGGGCTGGAACTTTCCTGAAGCTGTCCGAGTGTGAGCTCGTGTCCCTGTTCTGCTCATCACGCTGTCTTCAGCAGCGGTGGCTGCTCCAGTCCTGTTTTTATTCTTTTTTTTTTTTTTTTGTCAGTCGCTGTAGAAGCTCCTCGAGGATCGTGGCTGTGTGGGTGGGTTGTGGGTGCTGGGATACGAGCTCTGCTCTGCTTTTTATGGACTTTCAGCTTTCTAAATTTGGCTCGCCTGTTTCTGTCCCAAATCGCACCGCAGGGAGTTTTAGCAAACGACTGCTCCGGGATTGCAGTGCTGGAAAGTGGGAAGTACAGAAATCGATTTCACTTCGGATTGAATGTGGAGAGACACATAGACAAAGCCTGAGAGACTGCGTCTCTGTTCGCGTGTCTCCCTCTGTCTCTCTCTCTCTGTCTCTCTCTCTCTCTCTCTCTCTCTCTGTGTGTGCGCGTCTCCGTGTGAGCAGTATCACATGAAACGAAGTGATGATGTGGTGAATATAAGCATGGCTGTGATGCGCACAAACTCGAGAGTGATATTACTTTAAAATTTCCACAAACACCATTTATCAACAGATTGTGATTTGTTTCTTAATTTAATCAGTTATTTTAACTGATTAAACTAGTTAACTGATTTTAAGATCAGCTCTGTCAACTTCCTCATTCTGAGGGTGAATAGCGTTTAATTGAAAAGCGAGCGCACTATGTAGGGTGTACAATCACTTGTCACACACACACCAAGTAGGGATGTTGATAAGGAGTTGGAGAGCGATTTGGAATTCAACTTTGTGTAAAAAGCTGGTTAGCTTTGTATCCATGAATTAAAGAAACCGTGACCTTTTTAAGGCATTCTGAATCTCCTCTGAACCAACTGTTACGTAGACAAAGTGTTTAAGGTGATATCAGATGTGGTTTTGAATGTGGGTTTTGGCAGACAGCTTAATAAATATTAAATAAATAAATAAATAAAATTAAAATAAATTTAATTAAAAAAATATTTTAAAATGGTAAATATGAAAGCAAACACTAACATTATTAAATGTCTCTTAAAAATCTTTTTATTTAGTAAAAAGTGTTAATTATAAACTATTATGTTTAAGGTTTTTAAAAATTACTATATTTAACCATTTAAGTATTTTAACTGATTTCATCCTGTTGTTAAATTGTCACAAATTAATGTTTTTCTGAAAAAAATAATGCAGACAGTGTACATGCATGTTTAAAAAAAAAATGTATACAGGCAAACCTTGGTTTACGAGCATAATTTGTTCCAGAAACGTGTTTGTAATCCAAAATACTCTTTAACCAAAGCAGACTTTCTCATAGGAAATAATGCAAACTCGGATCATTTGTTCCACAAGCAAAAATATTTATTATAAAATTATCCAATATATGCAAAATATAGGAAACAATTTAACCAAAGTAACCAACACTTTTAAAATGAAAAAAATAAAAATAAGCTGCACTTTTAATGTAAAAATCAAATAAATCAAATACTGTAAATAAAACCAAGACTTTCACTATCACGATTTACTTATCACTGCTGTCTTTTGGCTCACCAGCCTCTTTCTCTTTTTGGGTAACTCTTACCAGGAACCTATCTAATGACACCTGCTTTTGCCTCCTTTTGAGAATCTCACGGAAATGGGACATTGCATTCATTAAACAGATTGATTGTGTGCACTGCTACAGCCTTATGTTACACACCTCCTTAATCTCACTGGAAGTTAGGGATTCCTCTGTCTTTTTCTTCTCCTCCTCTGACGAGATCTCCTCCATAACCTCTTGCTGTTGCTTACAATGCAGATCCATCAGTTCGTCGGTGGTCAGCTCCTGGCTATGTTCCTCCACCAGCTCTTCAATGTTGTCCTCATTCACCTCCAGTCCCATAGTCTTTCCTAAGGACACAATTTCATATAAAACTGGTGACTTTTGTTCATGAGCAAACCCCTCAGGGTCATGTCCTAGAATGCAATCAGGCCACAGATTTTTCTAAGCAAGGGTTCTCTTGGTAACCCCATCCCAGACTTTATCAATGATTTTGAGGCAATGCATGATGTGAAAATGATCTTTCCAAAACTCTGAGGGTAAAGTTTGTTCCTTCTGTCACTTCAAAGCATCGCTGAAGCAATGCTTTGGTGTAAAGTTTTTTAAAGTTTGAAATAACCTGCTGATCCATAGGCTGGAGTAGTGGAGTGGTGTTGGGAGGAAGGAAATTGACTTTAATGAACTCAAATTCCTCCAGTAAGTTGTCCTCAAGGCCAGGAGGATGAGCAGGAGCATTATCCATAACCAGCAAGATTTTGAGTGGCAGATTTTTTTCTAAAAGATAGTTTTTCACTGCAGGACCGAAAACCTCGTAGATCCACTCCACGAACAGGATACGAGTGACCCAAGCCTTGCTGTTGGACCTCCACATAACATTTAACTGACTCTTCTGCACTTTAAATTTTTTAAAGGCTTGTGGATTTTCAGAATGATACACAAGCAGGGGCTTGATTTTTAAATCTCCGCTTGCATTTGCACAAAACAATAGCGTGAATCTGTCTTTCATAGGCTTGTGACCCGGCAATGCATTCTCTTGTGCTGTAATGTAAGTCCTCTTTGGCATTTTTTTCCAAAACGGCCCTGTCTCTAGAAACTTGCTGCAGCAGTTAACACTCGGAAACCATGAGCTCATGAAACTTGGAAACGAACGTGTTGGCTGCTTTAGTCTGAACTCGCAGCCTCTCCATGCCGCACAACACTGTGGATGCCACTTCTCCTCTTAAAATTATCAAACCAGCCTCTGCTCGCCTTAAAGCCCTCTACATTTTCTGTCGACGTACCTGGCAGTTTGCTTACGAGGTCGGCGTACAAGTTCTTTGCCTTTTTGCAGATAAGATGGCCAGTGACGGTATCACCGGCGAGCTGCTTCTCGTTTATCCACACGAGAAGCAACTTTTCTACATCATCCAAGAGACGTGGCCGCTGCTTTGATATCCGCGTGACTCCTTTTGCTGCATCTGGTCCGGCTATTACTTTTTTTTTTTTTTTTGCTTTAATATTGTGCATATCGTTGACAGACTTTTTATAAAATCTTGCGAGGTCAGCCACTCGCGTACCTTGCTCGCGCTTCTTCCACGGTGCGCTTCTTGTTTTGTTGCCGAGTGCACGTAAAAACAAGAAACGCATGCATGCCACATGATTTTTAATGATATTTGGCGCTCGTAAACTAAAACGTGCCCGTTTTTCAAGTCAAAATTTTTTAAACTTCCGGAACCCTCGTAAACCATGTTACTCGTAATCCGAGGTGCCACTGTGAGGTGAGTGAGTGAGTGAGTGAGTGAGTGAGTGAGTGAGTGAGTGAGTGAGTGAGTGAGTGAGTGAGTGAGTGAGTGAGTGAGTGAGTGAGTGAGTGAGTGAGTGATGAGTTGAGTGAGTGAGTGGGGTGGGTGGGTGGTTAATCACAAAGTCATTATATAGACCTGTGCAATTATATACAGTCAGGAATGAAAAATATGTAGAGTTTAATAATTTTTCAGGTGATGAATAAATACTGACATCCTCTGAATGAGATCATTTATCCAGCTATTTGGTGTCAGCCTCGATAAATACTTTTGAAAACAAAATGGTACATTTAATAGTTAAATATCGCAGTTTAAGTTGCAGTTATCGTATCTGTCAAAAATAAACAAATCGTAACACTTTTAAAAAATGCTTTAGTTTCCCTGGGACACCATGTAAACTAGAAAGGTGTTTTCACATGAAGGAGCTTGGGATTGTTCCCGAGAACACTTGACCTTAAAAGCCTGGTTCATTTCGATCACGATCCAGCGTACTGTACTCGGGATAAATCGAATCGGATATGGAGACCAATGAGCAAGGAAGTAGATCGCTGGTTCGACGCGACATCAGTGGCGTCAGTCTCATCCTCTGACCCACACAGACACGAGTGTGCATGGTTTATGGTAAAAATAAAGAAAGAAAGAAATTCGGTAGCGGCCACGGGGAGACCACAAGCCACCATAATACTAGAAGGGAAGGTCTGACATCCTGAAGGTGTCTAATGTGATCAGGTAGCCACACTGATCGCTCTCCTGCAGTTCCTCAGTGTCTCAGTCGAATGTGGACCACGGCTGCTGTTTGGCCCTTCCATAGCCTCGTGTGTGTGTCTGTCCGTGCGTGCACTTCCTCTCCCCATGCTTGGGTTTTTCCAGTCACCCTGAGAGTCGATGAGGCAGGAAGCCTGACCAGCTTATCGTTTCCTTCGCTACTGAGCTGTGTGTGTGAGATGGATAGGCTCAAACAAAGTGACATGAAACGCCAAGTGACAAAGTCCTCTCTCTCTCTCTCTCTCTCACACACACACACACACACACACACACACACACACACACACACACACACACACACACACACACCTGTGTGTCAAGGCATGTGTGTGTGTGTGTGTAGGTGAAAGATGGATAGGCTCAGACATGGGGACATGAAACACAATGACAGATAGTCCTCACACACGCACACACTCTCACACACGCACACGCATGCATGCGCAAATGTGTGTCAAGGCATGTGGCTCGTGTGTGTGTTTGTCGGAGCTAGCTCTCTGATTTGGCCAGTCCTCTCTGTGTTTCTGTGTTTGCTGGCCAGTTGGCCCCGGCCGTCGTCCAATCAGCACATTCCTCCTCATGAATACACTGGGGCTGATTTTGGCAGGCGGTGCAGGGTGGGGGAACAGTCATATCCTGTAGGCTAACCCTTACACACACACACACACACACACACACACACACACACACACACACACACACACACACACACACACACACACACACACACACGCGCGCGCACAGTGCTTTACCTTAAGTAATAAATAATACAAACCCCAGGAATCCATGGTCACTCCCATAATCCTCCTGTATGGTGTCAGACAGGTGCTCAGCTGCGGACTTGGAGGAAGTGTGAGAGACTGTGTGTGTGTGTGAGGAGGGAGCGAGAGAGAGAGATCTGGGACACAAAGGTGCCTCAGTACTGATGGACCACTGCCAGTGTGTGTGCTTTGAATTCTTGTTGTTGTTGTTGTCGTTGTTTAAACACAGGCTCTACTCTCTGCAAGTGTGTGTGTGTGTGTGTGTGTGTGTGTGGGACTGACTGATCGTACTCCCATGCATTACATCAGTCTCCCTGTAGCACTGACTCGCACACAAGACGCCACACACACGCTCTTCACTCAACCCCTTCTGTGTGTCTATGTTTTTGTCACTTAGTGTGTGTGGGATGGAATGTGTTGGAGTGAGTGTGTGCGTGTTGGAGTGTGCGTTTGTGGAGGTCGTTCTGCCTTTGTGTCTGTTTTTATTTTGGGCGTGTTTTGTTTTTTTGTGCATTTCAGGGTCTGTTTGAGTGTGTGTATCTTAGTGTGTGTGTGTTGGAGTGTGTATTAGTCTGCATTAGTGTGTGCATTTATTGGTTTGTGTGTTAGAGTGAAGTCTTAGTTTTTTTTAAGCTTTTTGTTTTTTTGGGTTTTGTGTGTAAGCGTGTGTTAGTGTTTGAGTGAAGAGTGCGTTAGTGTTTTTGCACTTTTTGTGTGTATGATTTGTTGGAGTGTGTTTGTTTTTGAGTGAATGAGTGAGTATGCTTGTGGCTGTTGTGTGTGTGTGTGGTTGAGAATAGATATGATTGTGTGCATGTTGGAGTGTGTTTTTGTGTTTGAGTGAAGAGTGTATTAGAGTTTTGTGTTTTTTTGTGTGTGTGTGTTTGAACAAGTGAGTGCATGTTTGTGTGTTGTCTTTGAGTGTGTGTGTGTGTCAAGTGTTGATGTGCTTGAGTGTGTGTTGTAATGTGTATAGTGTGTATTATTCTGTGTTTTTTGTGTGTGTGTGTGTCATGTAATGTTTAAAAGTATGTTAGTGTGTTCGGGTGTTTTAAAGTGTGTGTAGGAGTCTGTAGTGTTTTTTCTTCTTCGTTCTTTTCCTTGTGCGTGTGTGCGCGTGTGTTATTCTCCCTCCACACTGTTTAAAACAGAGTCACATTAAAGCGGCGGTCAGTAAACCTGATGTTTTGTTGCCGTTGCTGTCGTACCTCTCTGGGATCAGGATGTTACCGCGCGCCTGTCAGTCATCCAACTCTCAGCATCCCAGAAGAGTTTATTAAAGGAGACATGTTTATATTTAGTTTCTAATCAGAAGCCATGAGAGTCACCATGAGAGTTCTGAGATGATGTCACCGTGCACGGGGCCGAGCCGGGAGCGAGTGGGTTTGAGACTAATTCGAGACGGAGATTGTTTAACGCTCGCAACGTTGTTAATGCAACGCCATAAAAACACACTTCTGTTGCACCGCTTTTATACCCGAGGCTGATCGGTCACGGCTGATCAAACGGAAAATCAATCACTGACGGATCGATCGGTGTGTCTCTATATATATAAAAAAAAAAAAAAACATGAACAACTTTGAAGTCAATGTGGTGATACAAGCATCAATCAGGACACAAAAGAATAGTGATTTTGTTTTTTTGTGAAGAACAGGAACACTTTGTTTAGAGAACGCCACCTGTAGGGTTTATAGAGGAACTGCACCATTTTTCAACTACAAAAAAAAAAACCTTTGAAATTTAGACTACAAGCGAATGAGCTTCCACCTGCAGATGCACGCAGACTGAATACTGAAAGTCGTGTGTGTGTGTGTGTGTGTGTGTGTGTGTGTGTGTGTGTGTGCGCGCGCTAGTTAGCCTATTAACGCATGTGTGTTACTTGAGAGAGTCGAGGCAGTTCATTGTTGACGCTCGCGCCAGTAAAACTTTATTGGCTGTGTGTAAAAGGAGCGGAGTGGGAGATTATGTGCGAGTGTGTGTGTGAGATCAGAAAATCACTACCATGGCAGGAACTAGCTGCAGTATTTCTCCTGCACATTCTCAGGCTAAGCAGGCGTGAACATCAGCTCAATGTTCGTCGTCTCCCTGCGCTAGGAGAGAGAGACAGAGAGAGAGTTTCCCTTTGTCTCCTTTTCTTTCTTTCTTTCTCTCCCGAAATAAATCTCCTTTGCGGCTCCACAGAGCCCTTGGCTCTTCTTCAGCTCCGCTGTTCATTTCTTTTGTTCGGCCGAGTTCATGTCGACCCGCTTGGCCTTTTTGTCCCGGGGAGTCGTCGCCCAAAACAAACATGGCGGCCCGGGTTCCTCTTATCACTCGCTCTGGAGGAGGACAGGGACCCGAGCGCTAACTCCGGGGCTTATCTAGTCCTGCGGTTAGCCGTTTCCCACAGGCAGGAGTATAGGCGAGGAGGTGTGTGTGTGTGTGTGTGTGTGTGGGACTAAGACACTCCACAGGCCTCTCATTATTTTCACACTGTAGTCTGTTATTATTGTTGTACCTTCTGTGTTTATGTACACATGTGTGAGACGAGAAGGGTGTGTGTGTGTGTGTGTGAGGTTGAGGGAGGGGTGGGGGTCCTGTGGTTTTTTCCGTTGGTGTGAGACGTTAGTGTGAGTTCCCTCAGCTGTGGTTGAAGTGTGTGCGTGTGTTAGAGTTTGTGTGCTTTGGGGAACAAGAACAGTGGACTTTATCCTGGGAAACGCCGGCCGCATTTGGAGCGCTGGTCCAGGTTGTGTGTGCAGAGAGAGAGAGGTGTATGCACGAGTTTTTTTTTTTTTTTTTTTTTCCTGAGAGAATGAGTAAGTGTGTGAATTGAACACTGTAAGTGTACTGTGTGTGCGTTTATGATGGTGCTGCCATTCTGCATTTGGGTTGTAGTTTCTGATCATTAACACTGTAAGAACCCCATAATTACGTTCTTGTGATCTGTATGTGTATGCGTACTTTCAGGGACGGCTGGGGGGGTGTATTACGGTTCTTGGTTTAATAAAACCTAGTGGCCATGCACGCGCACACATACATATGTGTGTAAGAGCAGTGTAGAAGATGAACACTGCAGTGAGACTTCAGGACATAAACGACGCGATGTCCGAGCACGGGAGCGCGAGTGCAGGTGGGAGACGCACCACAGGGTCCACGCAGCACAGACGCCAGGGTGCGGCGGAGAAGCGGCTTAGACGTCACGGTTTCTGATGATGTAATCACTGAACTGGACCTGATAGTTGGCGGTGCAGATATTGCTGTGTGTGTGTGTGTGTGTCTGTCTGACTCTCCTCATCATGAGCACATTATTCCCTGACCTCCAGTTTTCTTAATGCTGTGTGATGTGGTTCTCCTCCTTTGCTTACTCTCTCCTCTCTCTCTCTCTCTCTCTCTTCACAGGTGACATCACACAGAAAGGCTACGAGAAGAAAAGAGCCAAACTGTTGGCCCCGTACATACCACGTACCCAGAGTAAGAGCTCTCTCTCTCTCTCTCTCTCTCCCCCCCCCCTCTCTCTCTCTCTCTGAATCTGTTTAAACCATTTAAACCATTGTCTCTTTTTTTATCTTTCTCTAAATCGTTCTATTTTTAAATCTCTCTTTCTGAAGCTCTCTCTCTTCAAGTCTCTCTCTCTCTCTCTCTCTAAGAACGCCAGTTTAAATGTCTTTGTTTTAAGTCTCTCTCTGAATCATTTTCATTCTTTAAATCTTACTTTCTTTCTCTTTTGTTTTTTATCTTTCTCTGAATCACTTTAAATCCCTTTCTCTATTCTATTTCTGAATTTATTGATCTTTTTTTCCGAATCTCAGAATTTTTGTTTATTAAAATCTGTTCTGTCCTGAGAGCGCGCGTGCACACACACACACACACACACACACACACACTTTCCCTGTGTGACTCATGCATCAGGCCTGTGGAAAGGCGGCTCCACTTATAGACTGGTTTAAAGCAATAGTCCAGTTAACTTTATCGCGGTCTTCGTGCTTCACTGTGAGCCCGGAGTCACGACGCCAACCTGAAGTTTCTTAGTTTAGTTTAAAAAACGGCTATAAGTTTAACCATCATCTTTATATATCTTTAGATTAATTCAGTATATAAGTGTATTAAAGTCATATTTTATGACTAATATGCTACACAAATTACAATGCAGATTCAAAGCGTCCAATCCTCGCCCAGTTTTGGGTGTCCTACATACGGGCGAGTCAACTATCCGTATTTCAGTTATAGACGGCCGCACCATCTTCTCAGCGCTTTCCGTTCAAGGCTCCTGTCTCCCCAGTTACTGCTGTGCAGGTGTGAGTGTGTTACATCGGTTCATTTGTAACCTCGGTGCAAGCAAAAATGGACGAAAGACAAGCACCGTGCAGTGATTTTATTAATTTTTTTTGGTGGTCTGAGGGTGTACCCGGTGCCGAAACAACTGACGGAAGAGTCAGTTAGTAAATTTTGACCGATTGAGGTGAAAGTTTGAAGAGAGTCATTATCGGTGACGAGACACAGATTCATCACTACGAGCCGGAGAGTAAACCCAGTGTATGGAGCGGAAACGTCCTCAATCACAGACCGAGAAAAACTTCAAAAGTCGACCATCAGCTGGAAACTTTCTGTTTACGGTTTTTATTGGATTCTCAAGGACCAGTATTGGAACATTTATCAGAAAAAATGTTTAACAATCAACAAGCGCTCGTTACAGTGAGATGCTCATTGAAGAGCAGAACCTTAAACTTCGGATTAAACGCAGAGAACTACTATCCAAGGGCGTTGCATGTCGATCCACATCTACAAACTTCTGCCCACACTGTCGCCACTCTGCAAACACTTAGTTTCGTGGTGTTAAAGCATCCTCCCTATAGTCCTAAACTCGCTCCATCAGATTTTCACCTGTTTGGTCCTCTGAAAGCAGCTCAATCAAGACAGAGATTTCACTTCCGATGAAGAAGTGAAGACGGCGGTGCATTCGTGGCTCGCAGCTCAGACTAAAACATTTTGTAATTAGGGAATACGAAAGCTTATTGACAGATGGACAAAAGTGTATTGGACAGATAATGTCGAAAAATGATGTATTTGTCTTTTATAGACGTTAGTTTAGAAAAATAATCATTTTAAGAATTCTTCAAGTTGACATAATCTTAAAGTTTATGGCTGAAATCATCACGATTATTTCTGGCTCATGATTACTTAACACAATAACTTATTCACGCATTTATTTAACTTTTAAATTAAAGGCAAGGCAAGGTTTTGTATAGCACATTTCATACACCATGGTAATTCAAAGTGCTTTACATAAAAGAGAAGAAAATAATCATAAAATGAAATAGAAAATAATAGCAATAAAACTTTTAAAATGATTTAAATGTGATTTAAAATACAAATAATTAAACAAGGGTTGAGGTAAAAGATGAAAGCGCACTGACATTGAAGTAAAAGGATGTAATGGATTTCTAACCAGAAAAGAAAAGAACATTGTTGCAGAAAAAAAAAGAAATGCAGCACGATAATCAGTTCATCTCATTTGTCTTTTTTTCATAATTGTTGGAACCCAAAATTGTAATTAAAATCCGATTAATTGCACAGCGCTGGATAATCTTGCAGTGCCAGAGCTCTCTCTCCCACGGTCTTCAGATGTGAAGGATTACACCGGCCGGCCTCCCGGGACAGCTACAAATAAAGTAGTGGAAGTAGTGGTGACAAAATCCCAAATATCCTCCTGAGGCCAGATTACACTGATGAAATGAGTGTGTTGTAGTAATGTCAAGTTCTGCTGTTGCAGAATCTTCATCGTATCGTCTGACAGGCAGAACGCTATCGCTCAGGCTGTTGGAGACGTTTTCTGGCAGTCGTCTCACACCACAATGAAATAATGTCTCAGCAAGTGAAATATTCTCAAATCTAGCCAAAATCCTATCTATAATTTCTAAAAACAAGACTACAGCAAAACACAAGGTTATTATGCTTATCTCTAGCCAAATGTTATTAAAAATGCAAGTGAAAAATGTCTTTTTTCTATTGCCAGATAATTTTGCTAGTTTTTAGGAATTTAGTTCTTGAAAGAAGCAAAATTATCTGCCAAGACATTTTTGCTCGCAATTTTCGTAACATTTGACTGGAAATAAGCATAATAATCTTATGTTCGGTTTGTTGTTGTTCTTTAAAAACATTTTTTTAAAAACCTTAATTATAGATAGGACTGATGAGATTAGAGAATATTTCACTTGGTTAACGTCTCATTTTTGCAGTATACACATTTAAAAAAAAGATTTAGTAATGTAATATTTTATATTAGGACGTTTGTCCTTACAATGTGTTTAGTAAATAAATAAACGCAAAAATAAACCTTTCATATTTATTATAGTAAGATGAAATTTTCTATGGCTTTGGCAGTTTTTTTTCCTGTGTGTGTGTGTGCGTACATGCACTGAAATTGCGAATATTATTCAAGGATTTAAAGAAATATTATTGATATGTTTACAATCCCAGAAATCTGTTTTGTTAGTCACACATGTTCCTTCAGGCTAAAAAGATTTTATTACTTCTTTTTTTTTGGTGTTGAATAGAATATATTTATCTCCAGCTCCCTCATGCCATCTAGTGGTCGACGTTGAAACTGCACGATCGAGGCAAGCACAGGCATGTTCTTCACCACAATAGCCCAGTTTGTCATGGCAAAAACCTTGTTTTCATAAGCACTTATTACCTCTGTGTGAGATCTGTAATTAAAATGGCCTGCAGAATAGAGCGATTCGGTTTTTAAAAGCCTGCAATTTAAGTGATCTAAGCCAATATTTCTCAACCCCTTTCCCTTTGTGTAGCAGAACACAGGGATTTATCTCATCATATGACTCGAGCAGGAAACAAAGGAGGAAATGAAAGAGATGAACTCGCCGTGTCAGGGCAGTTTCCTGTCGTTGCGTCATCGCAGAAACTCTGACTCACTCATGGAGAAAGTGTTGTCAATTTATTTGTCCCCAGCTTCCTAACATGGATAAAAAAAAATTGGCACATGCTCTTATTAATACAATTCAGAAAGCACTTTTTAAAATGATCTATTAAAGTGGAATCTTTAAATGTCATGCTTTTAAAGATGCCATTTAAAGCCTTTGAAGCTTCACCCCTGGCTGCTTCACACACCGCACCTAATCCGTGTGTTTTCACGCTGTGCACGTCTCTATGAAGGTAAAAGCTGTAATTGCGTCCCTTTTATTTCCTGTATAGACCCATGCTCTGATTGTGTGTGTGTGTGTGTGTGTGTTGTAATGTGTGTAGATGTAGATCCAGGCCTAAAGAGTATCCACTTGGCTCCAGGCCCTGGTGTCGACTCGTCTCCCAGCCCGGACGCAGGACCTTCGGCCCCTCCACGGCAACACCGCTCGCACCGCAGCGGCGGGACACGCGATGACCGTTACAGATCAGGTATCTTTCCCAGTTCACGCTCACATTAGTCTCGGTCTTCACCATCGCTAATATGCTTAGTTCTTAACGACAGTGATTATATGACTCACTGGATTCGTGCATTGCATCGTTCATACTCTGTCAAGTCTGTCTGTCTAAGTTTCGCCTTAAATTCCTGGTTGCCATGGTTTCACTGGTTCCACATGAATATCAGTACAAATTACAAAGCTAGCTACAGATTATTCGTAACACTACCCGTTCAACCACATCCCAATCCTCTCCTTCTCATGTGTCGCATCACTGCACTGTAGGTCGAGACAACATTCGTGCATTAATACATTAATATGTACTGCTGAACTCAAACATTTGCTTTAGTAATAGCAGATGGCTCATTCAGTTTAAAATCTAAAAATGACACCTTTACAAATTAGAGCTCAATCAAAACTTTCAGAATTCAGAAGCTCAACTCGACTTAATATTGCCTGTGTTAATTGTTTATTTATTTTTTATATTATTTTGTTTAAAACCTTCACTTTCAATGAGGAATGTTTTTTTTGTTGTTGTTTTTTTTTTTTTTTTGGAGCGTGTTTAAACAAAACTTCAACAACATACCGCCTCATGTGTAGTCCCATGACTCTGCCCCATCCAGCCTGTGACATGGAAGCAACATGGAGGAGAACTTTTCAGTAGGGGAAAAAAAGAAATCTTCAGTAGGTGATAATATTTACAGTACAAATCTCGTCAGTGAACTAGAAAAAGATAAACAAACATATCAATTATAATCACAGTGATACTGATATGCAGATAAATCTCCCAGCATTGTTACAAATGGGAATAACTCTTTTTCTTTTCAACAATATTTTTAGTGATTTTAAACAGGGAAATAGAGTAAACATGTAGTGTTTCAATGCACATTTTATAACCCTCTTATAAACACCTATACCACCCATAAAGCTGGAAGTTTTTTTGTTTTTGTTTTTTTGCTTCTGCATTCCAAAACGAGAAAGACAGAAAAAAACAAACAACTAAAATAAAACTAAAAATGTATATTATAATATAATAAAAAATATTCAATATTTCCCATATGATTTACCAATTTTTATATTATGACTATTTAATCTTTTTTGTTAACATTTTAATAATCTAAAATAATCTGATTATATTTCTATTGGCATTTTCTTCCCTTCCTGAGCACCTTTTATGAAATCAGAAAATGTAAAACCAAGAAGGTTTATACAGCAAGGTTAATGTCAGGATGACTGAATATATGAGAATGTTCAAGTGTACATCACTTACAAGATTCAAATATGTTGCGTTTTTGAGGGTAAAAATCTTAACAGTCTCCTTGATAGAAGGTTTTATCTTTCATGACAATGTGTTTATTAGGTATAACGGTTTAATACGCTGCCCTCCGTAGTGCTTTCTCCTAAACTCTCAGACACACAATACTACTATCGGAGGATTTCAACTCGGGTCTGATAATAATGAGATCGGATCTTTTTATAGCACCGTCTCATCAACTACGCACTGCCGTTTCTCCATAGCGCCAACTGGTAATTACGATAAAGTGACTGCGTGTTATTGTAATTGCTCCTCTGTCCCCTTCTCAGATATCCACACGGAAGCCGTACAGGCAGCTCTGGCCAAGCATAAAGAGCAGAAGATGGCGCTGCCCATGCCTACTAAGCGTCGGTCAGCCTTCGTCCATGCCACCGTGGAGAACTGCACCCCTCCTGGTGAGTAGCGAGGTCGCGCCCACTTGCCTTCTGCTGCCCCTTCTGTCTACAGCCCAGTGACCAGGACCGAGGGAACGCGGCAATACCAGGTCTGCACAAACAGCTCCGATTGTGACTGAAGCAGAGAAGCGTGCTTTATAAAAAGATTGAGACTAATAAGTAACATGTGGAATCATTTAGCAAATGATGTTAATTGCTTCTACACACGTTCATGGCCATGTGTGCTTGCAGACACCTCGAACCCTCCGCAGTTAACGATTCACTTACAGTCCTGCTGTTTTTAATTTGAGAGAGAATCTCGTCAAATCTTTGCCACTTTTTTTTCTTCCTTTTTTCTCTTTTCCTTGAGACACAGTGAATATCTTTGTGATAATCTTGTGCGTGTGTCTGTGTGCAGACACGTCATCTGCATCGGAGGACGAAGGGTCTCTGCGCAGACGTCAGGCCGCAGTGAGCGCGGTTCTCGCTCAGAGTCTGCAGAATTCCGAGTTTTGGATCAACCGCTCGATCCAGGGATCGTCCACTTCGTCCTCCGCCTCGTCCACCTTGTCTCATGGAGAAGGCAGCAAGAACCACATCCAGAACGCACTGGCCGACGTGCTCGCACACACCCGTATAGGTACGCCCACACAGTCACGTACTTTATAATGACAAATTGCTGACCGGTTTTAGGAGTTCAAAACAACGGCGATGAGGGATTCAATATAGGTTCGAGGTTAGCCTTCAGTATATTTACAGGACAGATTCTTCTGCTTTATTTCAGGCATTTAAAGAAGCTTATTAGAGGAACAGGATGTTTTAACGCTCTCAATAAATGCGAGCCGGCAAAGGGAAATTGTCAGGCAGCATTTGGTTTCACATCATTAAGTCCATGTTGGTGTTTTATAAGCAGCGTTAATGTGTTCTAAGGGACTGTTTTGTCTTCAGGATGGTTCATATGCTGTGGAAATGAGCGTCTCAGACACTGTAAACATGCAGCAGTTTTTGTCTTACACCGCACTGCAACCTAAATCATAGGGAAATTAATCTCCAACATTAATAGGAATGCAGATTGCTTAACCAACACAAGCTCACGCTTAGTTTGTTACTGCCATTGTGTTCCTTTATTGTTCTCTTTAAACATATCTGTATGTGATACATGTCATATATATATATATATATATATATATATATATATATATATATATATGTGTGTGTGTGTGTGTATATACACACGACTTTCAAAGGTGGATCGTAGCAGTCTGTAGGTAATTTGGTAGTCATAGGGTGGTTCATAGTCAACGGATCATAGTCAACATATCAAAATCATGCCGAGTGCCTTGTTTAGATTCGAGTTGTTTCTGCATGAGCACTCATATAAATATATATTATACAGAGGGCCGAGCAAATCCGCCAATATGGCTAAATCCAACCCTGTACACTTTATATTCTCATGGTTCTTTACTAGATGAAACACTGCGCATGGTGGTGTCTAGTTGGGAACTTAGCGGGTTTGTATCTTCTGTAGTCACAGGTATCCAGGTCATTGTTAGAAACAGTCCGTGACGAGACGTAGCCAATCGTATAAATTGTGACGGTTTGCCGTGAGCTCAGCTCGTAGCGAGTCGTAGGTGATTACATCACAGGAGAAAGCATGTCGTACCGTTTCATAGCTAATGACTAGCCAATTTGTTGGTGACTTACAAGTGACTAAGAACAAGTCAGTTTCAATTCAGGGATGTCGAAAGGCTCATATGCAGTTCTTGTACACACCGTTGTGTTCCGACACAGAGAGCAGCAGCGTTCCTCCTGATGTGACGTCCACAGCGCCACAGGACAGAAATTCACGAGCGGAAGTGGGTTCCAGTCCCGTAGTGAAGGGTGTGAGTCGAGGCAGCAACCGCTCCAGCATGATGGACACTGCAGACGGTGAGCATGTTGTTATTACTCCTATTCACTCAGTCACATGCTCTCCTGTGTATTCAGTTTGCATAAATATTTATCAGGGTCGTTGAGAGTAGAGTGTTTTCATGTGACTGTTTACATCTTGTAGTAGTTTAATGACCATGACAATAATGCATTCTAGTTGCATTGAGCTTTTCAAAGACGATATCTCAATCTCTCTTACTGTGTTTAGGATGGCAGACGAAACAACAACTAGGATTGTTAAAATTATAGATTAGATCAATGCAAGAGAGAAGAGAAAGCAGCTCAGGCTTAAGGTTCACACAGAGCATGTGGAACTGTCTGGATGCTCAAATCTCAAAGAAAGAGCATTATGATACATTATGGTGCGTTCACACCGAACGTGGCGAGAGCGTCAAATTTCGTTCTCGCCACCCTCGAGATTACAAATGGAATTTAAGTAAAAAGCTGAGCATCTGTCTGCCGATAGTCTGCTTCAGCTATGTAAAAATAATATTTATTTATTTGTGAGCAAAGAGGATGCTACTTCTACTGTGCACATTGATGTAAATCCAGTATTTAACCCTAATTTTGCTCTTTTCTCATCCATCATGGGGTTGCTTTTCTGACTATAGGAAAAGGTACCGTGGCAAGTGAAAGATCGCTGTTCAGTGCAGTGACCCCTGTTTTTTTGCTTTCATGTTGAATCTTTCTCCCTCCTTGTTTTTGTTAGTTTTTTTTTTTTGTGTGATAGTGTTTAGTTCATGTTGTTGTTAAAAATTGTGACCTGTATGGTGTGACCTGTAAATTTGTTTCCTCTAACATGCATGTGCTAAGTTTCATCTACATCTACTAGCTAGTATTCTTCGGTTGACAATACACAGAAATAATTCTTTTTTTTGTGTGTGTAGGCGTTCCAGTGCACAGCAGAGTCTCAACGAAGATCCAGCAGCTCCTAAACACACTGAAGAGACCCAAGCGTCCTCCACTCAGCGAATTCTTCATGGATGATGGCGAGCAAATTGTGGAAGGTGGGGGATCATTCCAAATCATTTGAATCGATCATATCATAGTGGTATCCTATCAATATCGCTACATGCCCAGAAGTATTTGGATATGATTATAGAATCAAGGACTGTAATGTGGACTCCTACCCTTTTTGCTCCTATAAAAACCTTCATTGTAGTGAAGGAAAGGCTTTTTTAAAGAGCTTATTCCTTATTAACCTTTGAGATCCATGTCTTTATGGACTTTGTGCATAAGATTATAATTTTTACGGCAAGATTTTGTGGTTCATGGAAATGTTTGCAGATATAGTCACATGACCAAAAAGTCTGGCTTTGTGGCATTTTAAACATTTTAACCCGTCTTTTAGTCCCTCGTCCAGATCCTAACACCCCCCGACCTGAGGGTCGTCAGATGATCCCAGTGAAGAGCGAGCCCCTGGGCGTAGTGAGTAACTGGCCCCCAGCACTGCAGGCAGCGCTCGCCCGATGGGGTGCCACACAAGCCAAGAGCCCGGCTCTCACAGCGCTGGACATCACCGGCAAACCCCTCTACACTCTCACCTATGGTCAGTAGCACAGGATTGTGTGACTGTGAGAGAGTTTATCACCAGTTTGTTGTTTCCTGAGAACTTAATCCTGCTCTTTTGTTGTCCTGCAGGTAAACTGTGGAGCCGTAGTCTTAAACTGGCATACACCCTCTTAAACAAACTCGGCACCAAGAACGAGCCTGTGCTCAAACCTGGAGACCGGGTAAGAGAAGGGCAAGAAAAGCTCAACGCTAAATCCTCTGCACATGACATTTCTGTAGTGAGACGTTCATGTCTTGTGTGTCCACTAGGTGGCCCTGGTCTACCCTAACAGCGATCCTGGCATGTTCTGGGTGGCTTTCTATGGCTGTCTGCTGGCTGAAGTCATTCCTGTTCCAATAGAGGTGCCACTGTCTCAGAAGGTAGGGAAGGATTTAAAAGGAAGGAAAAGATTTGGTTTGTTTTTTTCCTCTCAGAACTCCCTGATAGAAGTCTAAGAAAAAAAGTTTTAACATTTCAGGATTAGTACATTTCTATTCAGCATCAACGTCTATTGCACTGAACAAAGTAAAGACTCAGATGTACATTTTCTTCTCGTCTTGTAACATTTCCATTGTTATTTCCATGAGTATTATGGCGGTTCCCAAACTTTCTAGGTCAGGCACCCGTTCTACATCCTGACCTTGTTGACACACTCCTTCCATAGATGAATTTCCAGTATAACAATATTTTACCTTGCGCTCCACCTAGAGTCACTTGGGGTGCGTGTACCACTCCTAGAGTAACCATGGGACTAATATGTTTTCTTTCTCATATTCATTGTACAGGATGCAGGAAACCAGCAAGTTGGCTTTTTATTGGGCAGCTGTGGGATCGGTCTGGCTCTCACCAGTGAAGTGTGCCTTAAAGGGCTACCCAAATCCCCCAGTGGAGAAATCCTCCAGTTTAAAGGTATCTGCAGCCTCTCAGTTTGGTGTTCACTTTCAGAGATGAGGAGTTTACTGATGTTGAACGAGTGTGCATTTTCACAGGATGGCCTCGGCTCAGATGGGTCGTCACAGACACCAAGTATCTTACCAAACCGTCTAAAGACTGGCAGCCACACATCCCCACTGCTAACACTGACACAGCTTACATCGAGGTGAGGAGCCGTCACTGACAATTACTGTGTAAATACCATGCAAATGTTCAGGATGTTACATTTTTCCAATGCAAAAATCTAAATTGTGTTTCAAGATTAGATGCTGTTCATTGAAGGATGTATTCAGTTTCTATTTTACCTTAAAGAATCGCAATGAATACACAGTATATAATGATTGTAATAGCTGAATAATTAAATGATAATTAGAATATTTGTTCAGCTCGACAAGGTAGAAATGTAAAAATCTTTAATTACAGCTCTGATCAACACATGGCACTGAGATAAATGAAGAAGATCCTATAGTTTCAATCTCATGGTTTTGTTTTATTAGTTCCGGTTACTTTTTAAATGTAAATTCTTAATCAGAAATATTTATGGGAATTCTAAACCTAATTATAGACTGAAAAGTAAACATTATTTTTTTATGTTTCGTGACTCACCTGCAGTATCTAATACTTTGGGAAACACCTGTTTAGATATAATTAATGTTTGAGGAAGAAAGTTGAAAAGAAATAGATGCAAGCAAGCAGTGCCATGTTCCCCAAGGATGAGACCCGACGTAGAACCAAACATATTTTAATAAAAAATTTTTTTAAAAAAGACAAAGACAACCGGAATTGTGTGAAATCTGTCGAATGCTTATTACATATAAAGTGTTAGTAAATTGTTAAGTTTATGCATAGCAAAACAGTCGATACTAGTACTGTAATGGAGCTCTGGAAATGCTGAGTTAATTTTGTTCTTCCAGTTTATGTGAATTAACATTTGACATCCAGCTTTGTGTGCAAATGCCACAAATTTTACACATTTCAAAGTTTGATGATAACTTTTAAACCTGCATTGTATTTACTTCCTACCTTTTTAATCAAAAAAATATTTTTATTTGTTTTATTTCATGTCTACATAAATCTTAACAGGGCAAATAATCTATAATCTGAATAATTCATTAAGTTGTTCATTGCTAAATCTTAAGTAATTTAAATGCACTTTCTGAAAGCATACCTTTCTTACAACCGAAGAGTGTAAATGTGCACTAAAATCGGTTTGATTCCACGCACCATGTACATGAGATCTCTTTTCATCTTGTTAATGTTGTAATGGATTTATTTATTTATTTATTCATTTTTTAGTACAAGGCCAGTAAGGAAGGCACAGTGATGGGGGTGGCTGTCTCAAAAATCTCCATGCTGACGCACTGCCAGGCTCTCACTCAGGCCTGTAATTACTGTGAAGGTGAGTCACACTGCAGCACCGTATTATCACTAGATTATCACCGTTTTATCACCGACACCAAGCTGAGAAGTAAACCACCTCCCTCCCTCCTCGCACCACACACACACTCTGTTCCCGAGCTATGAAATGTTAATGACATGGTTAGAGGAGGACTGTGCTGTTTACATCACACAAGCTCTCTCCACATCCAACAGCTTTATACAGCAACATTAATTACAAATTGTGTGTGTAATCAGAGTGATTTCAGTGGAGACTGTTAAATACCGAGCGCAGTCAGCAAACCAGGGCAATAGGGGAAGTGTTAAATAATTGAGAGCAGAAAGCTGTGTGTTCTTGAGGTCTATTAATATTTCATGATGCCTGTGTGCAGGCGAAGCACATTTTCCCACTACAGGATCCATTTGCTTTAGCTAGAGAGAGAATTTCTGTGAATTTTTTTTTCATTTCCTTCTGTGGATTTGCTAGAGATGGACGTACTGATGGGGCTAAAGAAAGCGTCACACAGTGAACACCCTCATATGTTATTCTTAAAAAGCTGTGTTCAAGTCATAAGCAGTTACTTGAATGGGATTTATAACAGAATAAAAGTGGCACAACTGACAAGACAGTGTTTTTTTATGATACCTTTAATTTTTACACAAAACTGAATGTCCTTGTAGTTTTTGGGATCTTTTTGAGGTGCTTTTTTTTTTTTTTTTCCCACTCCCTTTCCCCAAAAAGGTTTTAGTTCGTGAAAAAAGTTTCAGGAACCCTGGTGCTTGTAGGCAAAATAACACTTACTATATCGCTAAGACTGCTATATTTGTGTATAAACCAACTTAATGCAAACTGACTTAATGATGATTCCTGTCTGTGCATGGTTTCAGGTGAGACACTGGTTAATGTCCTGGACTTCAAGAAAGACATGGGGCTGTGGCACGGGGTCCTGACTGTGAGTTTCCTGCTTTTGCTTTGTTGTTAAACATTGGCAGTGTGATACAGATACTCTGAAAGCTGTGTGCGAGTTGCTTTTAAACCCCTAACCATGTGTTTTTTTTGTTTGTTTGTTTTGTTTTGTTTTTTCCTCCAGAGTGTGATGAACAGGATTCACACCATCAGTGTGCCATATGCTGTCATGAAGGCATGTCCACTATCCTGGGTGCAGCGGGTTCACGTCAGCAAAGGTTGCAAAAGTTTCTATACCCTTAAAGACTTGTCTTAAATATTTTTCAAAAATATTGTTTTTGGAAATATAAATTTCACAACTAGACACCTAAGTGTCCTGCTTAAATATTTACATTCAGTCGTATCATGAGTACATCAAACAGAAAAGCTGTTATTTTATTTTATTTTATTTATTTATTTATATTCACAGTTGTTGTTGTTGTTTTTTTTGTGTGTTTTTTTTTTTTTACCAAAGTTAATAGACTAAAATGTTTGTGTTTGCACACACAGCACGCGTAGCACTCGTAAAGTGCCGGGATCTGCACTGGGCTATGATGGCTCATCGAGACCAAAAGGACATCAACCTGTCCTCCCTGCGCATGCTTATTGTAGCTGATGGTGCTAATCCTTGTGAGGAAGCTAATAACCTTCATCATAATACCATCAAGCACACTTCTCAACCTTGTTCACTCACACGTGTGCACATGTTTTAGGGTCCGTGTCGTCCTGTGATGCCTTCCTGAACGTGTTCCAGAATCATGGCCTGAAGCCCGAGGTGATCTGTCCCTGTGCCTCTTCTCCCGAGGCCCTGACCGTAGCTATACGCAGGTATGTGCTGAAGGTCAACATTTGTAACTGAAATTTGTCGGTGTTTTACATCCGTTTGTTTGTGTGTGTGCGCATGTTTAGGCCCGGCGTCCCTGGTGCTCCTCTCCCTGCCAGAGCCGTCCTGTCTATGGGAGGACTGAGTCACGGAGTGATCCGTGTCAACACGGAGGACAAGAACTCTGCTCTGACTGTTCAGGACGTCGGCCATGTGATGCCCGGAGGTGAGGATACACGCTACAGGAGGATTTCTGTTTTTCGTGCTTATTACGTGCTTATCTAAAAAGGGAACAAGTAAAGAGGAATACACTCGAGCATAGAGAAGAATGGATGTTTCTTATACTTTCCCCAAACGGCTTTTGTCTAATCTTTGCTTGTTTTCCGTGATCACAAATCCTCCACCACCACCCCCATAAATTTTTTAAAATAAAATAAAAAACATGAATATGGACCATCATTTTTTCTGAAGGAAAAAATAATAGCTTTAGGGAAGATAGAAAGAGTGCTTTCTACAGAATCGTCTGTTTTGCATAAACATTCATTCGATTGCCCTTGGACATCCATTAGTACAAGAAAATAATCTTGAATAGACATTGTTGAAATAAATGACTGTGGAGTTTTAAATCCAGCTTTGGAGTAAGTACAAATAATCAGAAGTGCTAGAGTAGTAGTAGTAATAATAATAGTTGTGCGTATTGTTTTCTGTATAATTATGAGCAGTAATTTCTGCATAATACAAAATGTAAAGTGAACTTGGACAGAACACATTTAAATAGACAGAGATCAGGAGGTTTCTATCTTTTTAAATGTTTCCACTTTTGTGTTTTAGCTCTGATGTGTATAGTCAAGCCAGACGGCCCTCCCATGCTGTGTAAAACAGACGAGATTGGCGAGATTGTGCTGAACTCTCGGGCTGGCGGTACCATGTACTACGGCTTACCAGGAGTCACCAAAAACACCTTTGAGGTACGGGACAGTAAATCTTCAACATCCTGTAGAGTATTGAACAGGAACTTATCACAGTTATGTTTTAAGTTTTATACAATGTTGTTAAACTGTGGTGAATTTTTTTTTTTTTTTTGCTCTTTCTAGGTGATTCCTGTAAACTCGGGTGGAACTCCTATAGGCGAGACACCTTTCACACGTACAGGACTCTTGGGTTTTGTGGGTCCGGTAAGACATCACTAACTCTGTCCTGGTTTAAAACTGCCTTATTTTTGTTTTTTTGTTCATGTTTTGATGGGAGTATTTTTATGTATATTTTTCCTCTATCAGGGCAGTCTGGTGTTTGTTGTGGGGAGAATCGAGGGGCTGCTCATGGTCAGCGGACGCAGGCATAACGCGGATGACCTGGTGGCCACAGCACTGGCTGTAGAGCCGGTAAAAACGGTCTACAGAGGGAGGTGAGCGCTTCAGCTATGCTGCATTGTTCTGACACACAGTGAAAATCTATGAGAGTCTTGAAAGATGTGTGTTCGTGGATTCTATAGGATTGCAGTGTTCTCGGTCACAGTGTTCTATGACGAGAGGATCGTGATCGTGGCCGAGCAGAGGCCCGATGCCAACGAGGAGGACAGCTTTCAGTGGATGAGTCGAGTCCTACAGGTCTCCTTTTCGCTCTTTTTTTCAAGTAACAAATATAAGATATAAATGTATGTTCAAATTTAAAATGCATTCTCACAATGATTATATGGATGGATTTTTATTTCAGGCTATAGACACTATCCATCAAGTGGGCTTGTACTGTTTAGCTTTAGTCCCGGCCAACACTTTACCCAAGACACCTCTGGGTGGCATCCACGTGTCTCAGACGAAGCACTGCTTTGCGGAGGGCTCCCTGCACCCTTGCAACATCCTTATGTGCCCTCATACCTGCGTGACCAACCTGCCTAAACCCAGGCAGAAGCAACCAGGTACTTGTTTAAAGCCTTCCTGATACCCAGACTCTCTTTTTATTGCTGCATGAGGTGAAATACTGTACAAAAATAAAGAACGTTCCCATATATAGTTTGGTACATTATTATGAATAAATGTGTGTAAAATGTTTATTTGTCCTTATATTGTTGGAAAGATTATTGTGTACAGTGCATCACTTTTTATTAATTAATTGATTTTTTTGTTACAGTGGGAGTAGGTCCTGCCTCTATCATGGTAGGAAACCTGGTGGCAGGGAAGAGGATTGCCCAGGCTACGGGCAGGGACTTGGGCATCATTGATGATCAGGACATGTCCCGCAAGGTGAGGAGAATACATCAGACTCGGGCCACATCTGTTTCTGACATCTCTGAGTACCAGGATACAGTAAATCCTCTCTGAACAACACTAAACAGCTGACTGATTTAAATAAATCATTTATTTTAGCATTACACAAAAAGAAGCTTAATCTCAGTTCTTACTTTCGCAAATTTAGCTTACCAGGCCTGCAGCTTTCTAGCATGATCTATGAATAGTCATAAAATTTCTGAGAGAAATATTAATCGTACTATAAAGCACTAAATGGTCTCATGCCACCGAACCAGAGCGAACTGCTAGTGTTTTATGACTTTTATCAAATGATGCAGGCTGTTCATCAGTACCTCGTATTATGAAAACTGAACCAGTTTTTTTTTTTTTTTTACAAAACCCCAGTTATGGAAACCACCTAATGTTCAGGACTCGGACACCATCTCTGTGTTTAAGTCTAGGCTGGAAACCTATTTATTTAGCCAAGTCTAACACACAATTTGATCTTGGATCAATCCCTGCAATCCGATATCAGAATGAGGATGGGTTCCCTGTTGAGTCTGGTTCCTCTCAAAGCTTCGTCATCAGGGACAATGTGATAATTAAGATTTATGCATATTTCTTCAGACGTTTCTCAATTTCTGTAAAATTTCCTTTTTGATTCAATAAAACTCATGTTCTGACCAAGGCCAGTTAAAAGCTCAACAGGTATACAAATAAAACCTTAATTGAATTGAATTTAGTATTATTTGTGGCCTTATTATTATTTAAGGTGACAAAATAGCACCACAAAATAGACACTGCTTTGTCTCTACCCTGTAGTTAATGACATCAGAGCCTGTTGGAGTCACAGCAAGCTATAATTTTAAATCTGTAATGATTTATAGCAAACTAAAGTGATTTAATTACTATTTTCTGGTTGATGTATTTTAAATGGACATTAAAATTTCTGGGTCATTAATGAACAATTTAATGTGCTATACAAACATGCAGAGATATTACGTAATATTTTCCCGCACTTAGTGAGTGCATACTGCGTTGTTAAATATTTCAAGCTGATCGGTCAGATCAGATCAGATTTTAATTTTGTGTTACTTCAGTTCTGACAGTTGTTCTAGCTAATATAACAATCACAGGGTTGTATCATGTGTTGTGTATATGGCTTTGCTATTTCTCTGTAACTTCACAAGCTTCATTTTTGACTTTAGAAATAAGAGACTGACGATGGAGTGGCTCAACGTAAATGATCATGTTCTACCACGTTGTATAAAAATACATGGTGTTCTTTTATAATATTTTTTCAATGCAAATTACGAACGAAAAGTAAAAGCGACACGAAATGGCATGTGATGAAACCAGGTTCAAGGAGCATGACTGCTGCTCTCTTTATTTTCCACTCTCTGTTTACGTGGGCCTCTAGCTCTGTACATGGCCCATGAAGATGGTAAGCCTGAATGCTAGCAGCCCTAAACTGTGTGTGTGTGTGTGTGTGTGTGTGTATACAGTATCTGTTTGTGTGTGTTTGGCCTGAGCTATGACTCTCCTTTACCACCAGCCATAACACAATAACAAGGATCGTAGTTTCATCAGGGCTCCACAGAAATAAACCTTTCATTCAGAGCGAAAGCTTCCCTAGCAATAACTCGTTCTGATAAACATAGTGTCGTAATATCTGCTCGTGTTCGCACTTCCACTGATGAAACCACACACATGCTTTACACGCTGTGTGCAGTTGCCACCGCCATCTGCTCGTGTCATTAGATTCAGACGGGGCAGCAAATAATCAGATACTTAACTAAGCTCGCAAACCCATTAGCAGCCCATAATGTAACAGTGTCCATGAACACTAAGACATGGATCATTTTCTTATTTGTGCAGCTACTGGTTTATTCCAAAGTCTTTTTTATTAGATTAAAGCTAATCTAACATTTAAAGTTTGGTTTATCTATGGGGGGGATACTTTGAGATGATCCACAGTGAATTTACCGAACCATAAAAATTACTCTTGTAAAATGGTGACAGAGCAACTGCTGTCTTCGTAGTTTATATATGGATATATGCAGTACGTACGTACTTGCGAATGCGACAGAAGTGAGGTTACCTTAAACTTGTTAAAGAATATACAATATAATGCATTTAAAGTTTTACTAGCGCACTAGAAACAGTAGCAACACTCACATGTACACCAGTTTATTTATAAGGCCTGTTTTGCTTATGTGAGCGATGCCCATTGTCTGCATGAGCTGCCTTTCCTGCTTCTGTGTGTATGTGGTGTGTGACATGCAGTGTGAAGCACTCACGCACACCTTGTATTCATAATGCTGCTTCCTCGATTATGTTTTGGTGTTTTACAATGAAATAGGTTGGACAAAGATGACCTCTGTACAGTTTGTGCACCCCTTTGCTCCAAATGAGGTCAAATCAGCCAAGGAATGTTTCGGGTCTAAAATGTATTTCTATTTTTTTGAATTAAGTCATTTCGAATTCAATGTTTCAAATCCATTAAAATTTTATTTTGAATACAGATTTTGATTATATTTATTTATTCATTCATTTTTAAAATGGGTTATCTTATTGTGGAGGGGCCTGAAGCCTATGAAGGGCACACACGCGCGCACATACACAACGGGCAATTTGGGAATGCCGATTAGCATGAAACATGAAACTCTACACCGACGGACCCGAGCGCAGGAATCAAACCCACGACTATGTTATTTTTAAAACGGTTTATTAGCTGTTAAGTGATGGTTCTTTGATGAGAGTGTAACAGTTAAGATTTTTGATTTCAGAAACTATAGAAGCACATTTCAGGCCCCAAATGTCTTGGTTGTTTGATTTAATTCGTGGCAAAGGGTGAAAACTGTGTGACATCCAAATTTTGACCAAACTATTGCATTAAATGTTTTGTCTCAAACTGTATTTTCTGGTTATACTTTCTCACAAAATGTAATATTGAAAATATGCACATTCTCTAAAGGTTGACCCTCTATACAGGGTAATAAAGTCAAGAATAAGTCTTATATTTTTATTTTTTTACTTTTTGTGATGAGTCATGACGACTTTTCCCTCCTGCATTACAGCATCAGTTCCTGTCAGAGGCGCTGCAGTCGAGAGCACAGAGTGACCCTGATCACGTCCTCTACATGGTCCTCAATGCCAAAGTAAGTGAGAGAGCATGATACGCATTACTCATCAGCCTAGGAATCCAATTTCCTCAGAAAACTATATATAAAGAGGGAGAGAGAGAGAAAGGAAACGTATATCCATATAGAAATATGGATTTATATTTAAAACTCTCAAGAACTGTACTAATTAAACACACATTTACCCTGCTGTTTACCATCTTGTCCTACAGGGGGCAGCAGTAAGCACAGCCACATGTGTACAGCTTCACAAAAGAGCTGAGAAGATTACAGCAGCGCTGCAGGAGAGAGGAGGCATCAACACTGGAGACAACGTGGTGCTGCTCTACCCTCCTGGTACTGCATTCCCACCTAAAGATTAAACGTGACACCCAGTACCCTAGAGTCTCATGGAGTCTCCAGTACCTCACTGCTCTCATTAGGAATTTAACCTTGTACAGATTATATTTCTCAAACATGAACACTAATGATCAACACGGACCTTTGGACACTACATAATATAATTTGTAATATAGTAATTATGCTGTGTGTCTGAGGTTTTTTTCTTCTTGTCCTTCTTCAAGGCATCGACCTTATTGCCGCGTTCTATGGCTGTCTGTACGCCGGCTGTATACCGGTGACGGTCCGGCCTCCTCACCCCCAAAACCTGGCGGCTACGCTTCCCACAGTGCGCATGATCATAGACGTGAGTCATTCACACAACACTCCCACAAACCTCTATATCACCACCTTTAATGTGTCTGTGTGTGTGTGTAAAATGGCACGAATGTTCTGTTTAGGTGAGCAAAGCAGCCTGCATCCTGACCACTCAGGCTCTCATGAAGACTTTACGATCCAAAGAAGCCGCAGTCAGCGTGAACGTAAAGACGTGGCCCACTATCATAGACACGGGTAATAGCAGAACTCATTCCTAATGAAGATGTCACAGGATCGGAGTGTCTCTCTTACTAACTCGCTCATTTACTCGTTCCCTCGCTCACATGTCTGTCTTGCTGCTTGTGCAGATGATCTTCCGAAGAAGAGGCCGCCTAACATCTATAAACCTCCCACGCCTGAGATGTTGGCCTATCTGGACTTCAGCGTGTCCACCACTGGCATGCTGACAGGCGTGAAGGTAAAGATAACATTCATACATAAGCCCTGCTCTTTTAATTATATTCCCACACACTAATGATGATGTGTACTTTCAGTGTGTGTGGATCACTAAACATAAAATACAATATTATCTATCCATCTTATCTACAAGGTCAGATTTATTCACACTCTGGCTGTAGATTTTATTTAAACCATTTTTCTACAAAATCCCTTTGCTTTCAATACACTCTGTCCGTCTCTGAACAAGCTTTCGCGTTCCCTCATTAAAAAATGTTTAAAGCTGAGCTTTTAAACAAATGCACCGCTGTCTTCACTTCTTCATCAGAAGTGAATCATCGTCCTCGTACTGCTGCTTTCAGAGGAGCGAACAGGTGAATGTCTGATGGAGCAAGATCAGGACAACAGGGAGGCCGCTTTAACACCTCGAAACAGTGTTGGCAGAAGTGCGTACATCGTCATTCAAGATCACAATGCCTATGAATAGTGAGACTCTGCGTTTAATCCGATGTTTAGATTTCAGCTCTGCAATAAGCATCTCACTGTAACGAGCATTGTTGATTATTTTTCCCGATAATCTTCCAATACTGGCCCTTGAGAATCCCAGAAAACTGTTTCTCCATTTTCCACATCATCGATTTTTGAACTCTCAGTAGGTGTTCCATGCTCTCGGACTCGTAGTGATAAATTCATGTCTCGTCACCAACAAATTTTATTTGCGGATATCCAAACGCTTCTAGTTGTTTTGGCTCCTGGTACACTCTGACACGCCGCACGCTGCTCCTTGTGCTGCTCCTTTTGCACCCGCAAGGGCGTACATTTTAAGCTCTCACCGCGGTTGCAAGTAAACACACGTAATGTATTCACACACAGCAGTGACTGAGGAGACAGTACTCTCGAATGGAACGCACTTATAAGACACTGAGATGTATGTTTGTGTTTTGTTTCACTCTTCCAGATCTCTCATGCTGCAGTGAGTGCTCTTTGTCGCTCCATTAAGCTCCAGTGTGAGCTCTATTCCTCCAGACAGGTGGCCATCTGCCTCGACCCCTACTGCGGCCTTGGCTTTGTTCTCTGGTGCCTCTCAAGGTAAGACACAACCCCAAAGCACTAAATTTAGAAACATGAACATGTCTGTATATTGGTTTGTACTGTCTTTTTGGAGTTCTATTGATTAACGTATTCATGTAGTGAAAGGATGATATGCCTACACTGAACACAAAGCTTGACCGGATTACCTTTTACGTTTTGACCTTTGCATCATGTTCTCTCTCTCTCTCTCTCTCTCTCTCTCTCTCTCTCTCTCTCTCTCTCTCTCTCTCCCCTTGTTTGTGCCTACAGTGTGTATTCAGGTCATCAGTCCATCCTGATTCCCCCAATGGAGCTGGAGGGCTCTCCTCCTCTGTGGCTGAGCACACTCAGTCAGTATAAGATCAGAGACACCTTCTGCTCCTACTCCGTCATGGAGCTCTGCACCAAGAGCCTGGGAACGCAGACCGAGGTTCTGAAGGTGAACACACACACAATCGTCTTAAGCATATAGAGTATCTGACTCTCTCACACTTATTTAACAGCGTTTAAGGGTACTGTATCAATCCCCTGTGTGTGCGCGTGTGACTGATGGTTGTTTGTTTGCAGACGCGAGGTGTGAATCTGTCATGTGTGAGGAGCTGTGTTGTAGTGGCAGAGGAAAGGCCTCGGCTGGCGCTCACACAGTCCTTCTCCAAGCTGTTTAAGGACTTGGGACTTTCACCACGCGCAGTCAGCACCGCATTCGGCTCCAGAGTCAACCTGGCCATTGGCCTGCAGGTCAGCAAATTCAACTATCCTAGAATTAAAACCCATATGTAATATTATATGCGTATTATTATTAATGTAACTTGATATAAATATTGCAAATGATTCATAAGATAAATATTGATTTATCATAATAGATTATCATAGATGTTGTGTGCAGGCTTTGAGATCATATTGCTTATGTTGTTTTGACCAGGGAACGGCTGGTCCAGATCCTTCAACTGTTTATGTAGATATGAAATCCCTCCGCCACGACAGGTAAGGACGAAGATCTGCGTCAGCTGAGTGATGTCGATCTCTAATCTGAAAGTGGACCTGCATGCTAAACTACCCCCATGTGTGTATTGCAGGGTGAGACTGGTGGAGAGAGGAGCTCCTCAGAGTCTGCCCCTCATGGAGTCAGGAACTGTAAGCATCTTCGCTTCTTTTCTATCAGCTGCGTGTACGACGATGTTAATAAACCAGAATAAAATGTAAGTCTACGTTGTGTTTGCGCGCAGATTCTTCCAGGAGTCAGAGTCATTATTGTGAACCCGGAAACTAAAGGACCACTTGGAGACTCTCATCTGGGCGAGGTAACAGTTCAATCTTTTTGGGGGAATAAAAAAAAAAAAAAAATAGAACAATATAAATGATGTAGCAGTAAATTAATAATATCAGTGATAAAAACAACAATAACTAACAACAAGAAAAAGTAATATTTGTTTGTTAGATTTTTTTTTTTTTTTTTCACTTCCTAACTGTTCTGTTGTGACAGATCTGGGTGAACAGCCCTCACAATGCCAGTGGCTACTACACCATTTATGGAGAGGAGAACCTGCAGGCTGATCACTTCAACACACACTTGAGCTTTGGTGAGACTCAGACACTATGGGCCAGAACCGGGTACCTGGGCTTCATCAGGAGAACCGAGCTGCTGGATGCCACTGGAGGTCAGACCATGAAAGCAGGAGAAAACTGCCTTTTTTTCTTTCTTTTTCTTTTTTTTTTAATAGCCGCCAACCATTGCACACTAAACAACAGCTTTGAAATCTGTTCTCTTTTTGGAGTAGCTCTCGGGAAATTTCTTGAACTAACCTTAATACAATTCCCCTGCTTTTAGATCGTCATGATGCGCTCTTTGTGGTCGGCTCGCTGGATGAGACGTTGGAGCTGCGTGGTCTGCGCTATCACCCCATCGACATCGAGACATCGATATCACGAGCACATCGCAGCATTGCAGAAAGGTGAGGGTGCAGAGCACGGCTCTCGTGCACTGCCAGGCAAACGTTTCTCAAAACTTCCTGATTAGCATATTCGTTTAGCCTCATGCTGTCGACATGATTGCTTATGAAAAATAATATTTCAAAAATATTTTACAGAATACATGGTATTCCAGAATAAAATTCCAGTTTATAATGTCATTCAGCATTACATAATTTAATTTTGATTACTTGACTAACAATTTCAAAAATCCGAATCCATCATTTTATGATATTACTATATTGCATTACATTTAGGAGGCCAAGAACCAAAGGTGTATAAACAGCTAGTTGTCATTTCTGCATACTTGTATTCAAGTACATGAGGAATTCTCTGATAAAAATGGGTGGAATTACACATTAAACACGCTGTACTCCAGATTATCATCAGTCATTGTTGAGCGTTGACGCCTATGATCCGACCTCTTCCCCCACAGTGCCGTGTTCACCTGGACCAACCTCCTGGTGGTGGTGGCTGAGCTGAGCAGCTCTGAGCAGGAAGCCCTGGATCTGGTGCCCCTGATCACCGGAGTGGTTCTAGAGGAGCACCACCTGATCGTCGGAGTGGTGGTCGTGGTGGATCCTGGCGTCATCCCCATCAACTCTCGAGGAGAGAAGCAGCGCATGCACCTGCGGGACTCTTTCCTGGCCGACCAGCTGGACCCCATCTACGTGGCCTACAACATGTGAGCCGACTGGAGTTTCTTCAGGGGAGCCGAAATAAATAGCAGAAGAATGCCAGTCTTTCCCAAGCAAAGAGCCTTCAGCTAATCCTCTCTGTGCCTCTCGATAACATGAGATGCAAAATCAGACAGGCAGCAGGTGCTTCTTTTCTCCTTGTGCTAGACTAACAGGTTAACCCTGAACCGTGTTTTTTTTTTTTTTTTTAACCTGCAACTTTGCCAGCGGCCATTTTAAAGAGCACGACAGCAAAAAAAAAAAAAAAAAAGTTGCACGTTATTCACTTGCAATTGCTTCTTCAATAAGACAGGCAATACCACCGGCTCTAATGGCTCTGCGCTCTGGTTTGAGTCCAGACAGAAGACTGGAGAGGCTAACGTATAAACTTGCACTTTACTCCTCCTCTTGAGCCTTTTTTTTTTTTTGTGGGGGAGGGTGTCCTTCATTTTTCATTCTAAAAGTGCAAACAAATTTAAAGATGTCTTGCAACACATTTTTGTCCATCTGGGGAGAAAACTGTGAGTTGGTGCAGTCTGGGATCACATTATGCATCATTCATAAGGGCAAAATACTGTCCTGATTTAAGAGGGCTTCTCAAACCCCTTATTGGTGCTCACTTTGAACTTCACGCACCTTTTCTCCCCTTGTGGACAAAACACCAGACGGACATGGTTGAGTATTAACAGGATCACCAGCGCCGTTAGCTGTGCTAGTTTGACACGCAGAATTTGCTTTGTTCACGTATATATTGTGTCTTTTACTCAGAACTACTGGATGTTTTAAAGCTGAAAGGCGAACGGTTGGTTTGCGCGCACGAGAATAGATTTTATAACTCATATTGCCAACAGTAATGCACAGCGTTTGATAACCAGTGTGATAAATAGCTTTTAAAGGATCCTCACAGGAAGCACAAGTCGATTCGAACATACTGGATATCTGTCTTGAAATTTATATGCAGTGAACTAATGTACACTTAGGGTGAAAGGAAAATTTAAAGATAAACTTCATGCCTTATGAAACCTGTGGAAATTTTACTTTTATAAGTATGTTTTATCCTTTTTATTTGTATTGCTGTACTTTTACTTTGTACTGGTATCCAAGGGACTGTGGACTGGTGAATATCTGGAAGGCTTCGCATTTGTGTGTGAGTGTATAGGTTAATCGTAGTGTCTCACTGGGTGTTATTGTATAATCAAACGGACATGTCATCACGGTCCCCTAAACCTGACTGATCTCTTTTAGTTGATGGGATTTTTTTCCCCCTCATCACTAGCTTCAAAAGAAGAATTATAAACGGAAAAAAAATTCACACGTTTGTCTTTGAGGAAAAATACCATTAAGTTGCACGTTTTGTCTTTTAATTTCTATGTGCTTTTGAAATTTTAGTTCATGTGTGTGTGCACATATTATCCATTCCATTATAATGGCAGTATTGTAAAAACAAAAAAAGAAAGAAAAGAAATAAAGGAAAAAAATACTTTACTTTCCCTTATTGTTAATAGAAATGCCAATATTTAAGGATTGACTTTAGTTTACCAGCTTTACATCGCTTTACTGTTTACATGCTGTTCCATGTTCATGTCCATTTTACAGTCATGTGACCTTTAATACCAGAAACCATCGAAACTTAATTCCTGGCATTATGAACACATGCAAATCCATTTGTACAGTTTAATCTGTGAGATAAGAAGTTTTCTCTTTTTTTTTTGTAGACTCTACTTACAGCTGCTAATTCTGGTTTATTTTGTTCAGGCAAACTGCAAATTGAATTAGTATGAAAACTGAATTTTAATTTTAGTGCCCTTTAGGAGACTGTTCTGATCGACTGGATTATTTTTTTCTCCAAATCCATTAATTTCAATGCAGAGCTGAATGATCATTTAATTAAACTGATTAAATAGACAAAGTGTGCATGTTTTTTTTTCTCTTCATGTCTGTTATAACCAAAATGTCTGTGTCCCTGTACAATTGCAGTTCAATGACTTTCAATCAAATTTCCTACAGTGTAATAGATTCATCTGATTTCGTTAATTTTCTTCAATCCTCAGTACAACAAAGCCACATAACCCACTCACAGAATAGATTACTGGGATGACTGCATTGAATATACAGTATGAGGATCAAAAATGGACAGACTCTGATCAGACATAACATAAACACCACCTGCCTAATAATATGTAGGTCTTATTTGTACTACCAAAATATGTCTTGACACGTCAAAACGTGGACTCCGCTAGACCTCTGAAGGTGTGCTGTAGTGTCTACAACCACCAAGGCTTTAGCAGCAGATCCTTTAAATGCTGTAAGTTTTGAAGTGGGTCCTCCATGGCTCAGACGTGTTTGTTGGACGCCACTCCCATCATTGAATAACGTTACCATGAATGGGTGATCTTGGTCAGCTGGAATGTTTATGTAGGTCATACGTATCAAAATGGCATCCATGACCCAGGGTTTCAGGACAAAAAGAACATTGCCCAGAGCATCACACTGCCTCCGCCTGCTTGTCTTCTTCCCATAGTGCATCCAGGTGTCTTCTAGTCCCCTTACTCCAGGCTGGTCACATGTTATAAAAGAAAATGTAATCCATTAGAATACACCACATTCTTCCATCGCTCCATGGTCCAGTTCTGATCATCACTTCCCCAGTATAGATGCTATGTGGCACCATAAACACCTTCTGGCACCTTTCTTTCATAGCGGGCATTAACTTATTCTGCAGTTGGGCAGACCAGATGGGCTAGCCTTCACTCCCCAGGTGCATCAATAGGCCTTGGGTGCTGCATGCGACCAGAGTGCCCATGCTGACCCCACTGAAAGTGCCTACAATGGGCACATGGACTGGACCATGAAATGTAAGACTTTCTTTAAAATATTTTCTTATAATATTTTTGAAACCCAGATACCAACATGTAAGCCCTGGGATTGCTCTCACAGTCCAAAGATATAAAGTAGGTTAAATGGCCCACCTCATGCCCTGGGCTGTCTCCTGGGATAGGCCTCTTAATACCTTTTGTACATCTTTGTATTATTTCCATTTTAATTATATTAAATCTAAAGGAGTTCTGTACAATTCTAACTGTTCACAAAATCTGAAATTATAAAGTAATACATAAAACAGAAGCAGTAGATCGGAATTAATTATTATTAAAATTAATTAGGCATACAATATACATGAAGGGCGTAATTTTCACATGCAGGTGTACAGTTCCTGAAAATATCGGTTGCCGTGCCGACTCATCCTCTACATCATCCATCGGTAAAAAGGGACCCCTGCAGGACCACGTTACACCAGGTGTTATTTGGGTGGTGGATTATTCTCAAAATCGCATCGACGTAGGTGTGTTTTTACATGCTCTCCTGCTGTCCCCGAGGGTTCGACAGCTTTCTCCCAAAAACATCCTGGTAGGTGGATGTGCAGCTTTATGTAATGCTGTTTTACTCAATCCTAGTCTCAAAATGTTTCTTGGTTGAATTTATGATATTGTTATTGGTGAAAATTGTGCATTTTCTAAAAGCTAAAATTCAGTTGTGGGACTGAACCCTAAAGGAAGCAATGGAGAGAATTCTGGGCCTTAGGGCTGAAAGTTTAAAATAGTATTTATAGGCATCTGCATTAATCATGTATTATTTTTAGCTTAATTCTTTCTTTAACTTTCTTGAAATTTTTATTTAATGAATCGGGGATAGCGTGATGTATCCTGTGACTGGACTTCATGTGGACTTCAACTGGGATTTTTTTTTTTTTTTTTTTTTTTAGAACATTCTCTGAATGTTCACAGAAACGACTGCAGTGAGCTCTGAGTGACCTTTTGTAAATGTAAATCGATTTTACACTTGCTTGCAGAGGAAATTTCATCACAAATGCCAGTTTGACTTGAACGCCCCTTGTAGTTGTCTTCTAAACTGCAATTGGTTAAGCTGTTAATAATTAAAATAGCAATTAAGCAGATGATTTCAATGAAGATCTGGCCTTATTATAATAACTAAAGTCAGGGTAGCTTTTGAAGTATGATCTGATCTGGTATGATCTGATATACAGTGTCAGTTGTGGAGTTTTCATCCCTGATCATTTCTGAGTAATGAATAAAACGTCTATATACACTCACCTAAAGGATTATTAGGAACACCTGTTCAGTTTCTCATTAATGCAATTATCTAATCAACCAATCACATGGCAGTTGCTTCAATGCATTTAGGGGTGTGGTCCTGGTCAAGACAATCTCCTGAACTCCAAACTGAATGTCAGAATGGGAAAGAAAGGTGATTTAAGCAGTTTTGAGCGTGGCATGGTTGTTGGCGCCAGACGGGTCGGTCTGAGAATTTCACATATTTCATCTGCTCAGTTACTGGGATTTTGACGCACAACCATTTCTAGGGTTTACAAAGAATGGTGTAAAAAGGGAAAACATCTAGTATGCAGCAGTCCTGTGGGCGAAAATGCCTTGTTGATGCTAGAGGTCAGAGGAGAATGTGCCGACTGATTCAATCTGATAGAAGAGCAACTTTGACTGAAATAACCACACGTTACAACCGAGGTATGCGGCAAAGCATTTGTGAAGCCACAACACGCACAACCTCGAGGTGGATGGGCTACAACAGCAGAAGACCCCATCGGGTACCACTCATCTCCACTACAAATAGGAACAAGAGGCTACAGTTTGCACGAGCTCACCAAAATTGGACAGCTGAAGACTGGAAAAATGTTGCCTGGTCTGATGAGTCTCGATTTCTGTTGAGACATTCAAATGGTAGAGTCAGAATTTGGCGTAAACAGAATGAGAACATGGATCCATCATGCCTTGTTACCACTGAGCAGGCTGCTGCTGGTGGTGGTGTAATGGTGTGGGGAATCTTTTCTTGGCACACTTTAGGCCCCTTAGTGCCAATTGGGCATCGTTTAAATGCCACGGCCTACCTGAGCATTGTTTCTGACCATGTCCATCCCTTTATGACCACCATGTACCCATCCTCTGATGGCTACTTCCAGCAGGATAATGCACCATGTCACAAAGCTCGAATCATTTCAAATTGGTTTCTTGAACATGACAATGAGTTCACTGTACTAAAATGGCCCCCACAGTCACCAGATCTCAACACAATAGAACATCTTTGGGAGGTGGTGGAACGGGAGCTTCATGCCCTGGATGTGCATCCCACAAATCTCCATCAACTGCAAGATGCTATCCTATCAATATGGGCCAACGTTTCTAAAGAATGCTTTCAGCACCTTGTTGAATCAATGCCACATAGAATTAAGGCAGTTCTGAAGGTGAAAGGGGGTCAAACACCGTATTAGTATGGTGTTCCTAATAATCTAAATAAATAATATAAATAAAGAATTTCAGTAGATATATGTGTGTGTATATAACCTCAATAAAAATGTACTGGACTGATGAACACAATCATGTTAATATAATTTACTTGTACCTCAACTCGTTTCAGTTTATATATATATATATAAACTGAAATTCTTTCTATTAGTTTGGGCAATGGGTGGTGGTTGATTTCAGGAGGATACGGATCGACCACTCCACTTAACAGCAGCAGCTCCTATGTGGAGATCATGAAGAGCAACAAATTCCTTGGACCTAGTTGGTCTCTCAACGCCATCTCTTTGAACAAGAAAGCACATCAGCGTCTTTTCTTCCTGAGAAGGCTGAGGAAGGTCCAGTTTCCATCACCGATTCAAAACATCATCTATAGAAGGACTACTGAGAGCATCCTGAGCACCTGCATCACTGTCTGGTTTGGGAATTGTGCCATCTCAAACTGCAAGACACTACAGCGGATAGTGAGGACAGCCGAGAAGATTGTCGGGTCTCGCTTCCCTCAACCACAGACACACACACACCACGCGTGGTTTCCGTGAAGCCACCAGCATTGTGACTGATCGGACACACCACTCACACAGGTTATTCTCACAAGCCATCGGTCACCTCAGTAAAAACGTACTGGACTGATGAACACAATCACGTCAATATAATTTACTTGTACCTCAACTCGTTATCACAGAGTATTGTGATTGTGTTGTGATGTTGCTCTTGCTTACACATTTACAACAGTAAAAAAAAATGATCAACATAATAATTTTAAGATAACTCCATGATGTGATTGTTTTCCAGCCCTGACGTAGCAGAAAGTCAGAGAAATGGATTGTGGATATTACAGCAAAATAATAATAATTGAATACAATTATTACCACTTTTTCTTCTTGATGTAATTAATCAACACGCGTAATTGCTATTAATTACATTTATTTGAGTTCATTTAGGTAGTGCAGAATAAAATCTTGCAATCTTATTAAAACCTGTCACCTCATCCCATAATGAAAAACAGAACTATATTAAACATTATTACACTATTTTATTAAGATGTTTTTCCCAGTTTTTCCCAGTTGTGTTAGACTAATCGCACTTAGTTCTTGACCTAGTTAACCCAGTGTAAGTATCTATCCAGTACTGTAAACTTTAAAGCACTTTTTGTTAGTCGCTCTGGATAAGAGCGTCTGCCAAATGCTTAAATGTAATAGGAGGAGGAGAAAGAGGGGGAGGGGGAAATAAAGTAACACCACGCGCGCAACACGATTGGTCAGAGCAAATCGTACGAGCCAATCGTTTGGATCCGTCGCCATTACGTCATAGCGAATCCGTTAAACGTTGAACTTGCATTCCAGCGCCCGCGTGCGTCTGAAATAAATCGCACGACCGTACCTTTACTTTGGCAACACATACTCACTCTACAGTGACCCCGCCTTCAAAACAATTTGATTGGCTCACGCTACTCGAGTTTGACTTCCGGGTTTTTTTTTTGTTTATACATTAGGAAGACAATGCTGAGGATGTATTAGTTCAGTTCTCGGCTGTTGTGTCATTCTCGAGTTTGGCTTATTCGTGAACGGCTAGATGTGAGTAGCTGTACGCAGTATGTTAACTGTATAGTTTGGCAAATGTATGTCTTTAGAATAGCGAGCTCAAGTTGTTACTGTAAAAGCCATGTACTGTATAAGAAATGTCTTGTTTTGTGCGTGAAATGCCAGACCAAACTAACCAGCCTGTGGAGATAATCCATTTTAATGTGTTTTACCTCAACAGAAAGCTTCATAACTAAAGAATTAACATGGGTAAGAGAGCAGCGGAAGGTTAAAGAGCTTTAACATGTACATTTCTATCTTCAACGTGCATTAATGATTGTGCTTTTGCTTATTTCTCTTGAAAACTCTGATTTCACAAGATCACAAGAAAGATACCTGTTGCTTTTTGGCTTTTATCTGAGCTGCTTTCCATGATTCTTGTTCTGCCAGTTTGTCTATCAGATCATTCTCCCTCCACTAAACAAGTGTTCTTCAAAAATCTTTCACAATTGTGCATGGGAAAACTTCGCACAATTGAAAGCGGCTTAATTCATTTATTTTTGTAGTGGTCAGATCCGATCAGAGCAGAAGTTTAAAAGAGGAAGAAGATGTCAGACTAATCTTCTGATCCGTTTTGCAGAGAAGATGAGCACGCTGCCCCTCTCCCGCTCAGAGGTGTTCGATGCACTGAGGAAAGAGCTGCACGAGGATAAAGAGTTTCACCCCTCGGATGTCCATATCTTTATCATTTTGGGTGCATCAGTAAGTTTTTATTTTATTTTATTTTTTTATTATGACCAAAATGCATGAACATTAATTAAATATAGTTTAAAAATATTTTTCTGTATAAATGATTTCATGGAATCCTATATACGAGATGTGCAATTCGAACTTTCGATGCATATGTTGATGGAGTAACTCTTTCTCTATACAGAGATTTAGTACTCAGCACAGATAGTGTCTATCACAATCCATGCATTTGCACGATCGTCAAACCCAACTCTTAAAAATCCTTTTGAGAATTCACTCTGTCGCACTTGATCGTCTCCCAGTGTTTGGTTTGTCTTTAATACTGGTTTCCCATTCTTTAAACTTTTTGCATCAATCTGTGCACATTGCTCTTGTTAGTGTCATCTTTTCAAATGGGATTTTCAATGAAGAACGAGTTATTTGAGCAAAATGTGCAATTTGAAGCACATTAAAAGTTAAAAGTATTAAAAGTGATCACCACTTTTGCATTACTTTCAGTACAGCCCTCGAATACCTTCATTAAGCTTCATGTTCCACTATTACGCTTGTTCAGAATGACTAATGATTAAAAACACTTGCTCAGTCCATTTTCACATTTTAGACCACATAGCACTTACTACTCTCATTTAAAAGCAAACTGTCCATGATTCTGATTTAAACCAGGGTTTGTTGTACTCTTTCTTTTAGAGGGAAGTAACATTCCAGTTGGGTAATAAATGAAGAAAGAAAAAAAAAGCCTTGAATGAGGAAACTGAGGAGTCTCACAATATACTGTAGAAGAATTGAGTAACAGAGACGAGCGTTTCAGCAGGGAATTGAATGCTCATTGGTCAGATATAATGACAAGACCATTGTACAATTCCTTCTGGTCAGGTTGAGTGATGTGCTTGAAACAGGCATCTTTAGAGATATGATCAATCTGAGGGAAAAAAAAAAAACAATCATCACAATGACTAGGCAAAAAAAAAAAACGAAAACGGTGTCATGTTGCTAATATTTAGATAAAGCAGTCTGATTTTAATTTGTAAACTATAAGCAAATACATGCTGCAGAATAAAAAATTACTGTGAAGTTAAAGCAGGGTGCTCCCTTTGCTTTTTTTGATGGGTGTGGTGCTATTGATCCTGCTTGTGCATTATCATTCCCAGTCAGCACATTTTTTTCCTGCCAGGTAGAATGAAGGGCAGGTAACTTGAGTAACCGTAGCACCGGTAGACTTGGGTGTGGCTCTGTGCCAAGACACGTGATCATGTGACTTAACGCTTAAATAAATACCAACTGAATCTAATCAATCCTACTGTCTGCACAAAGCACTGATATGCCATTTTTCTGGCAGCACTATAAGCTGGTTATGATAGGCTTTGCAGGTGTGTCCGTTATCCGTGTTTTTTGTGTTTGTTTTTTTTTTTGCTTTGTCAAAGGTTTCTGGTTGAATGAACACATACTGTATACTTGTGTTATTATAAGAGTGCATTGGTAGGTCGAACCAGGTAAAGGTGTGCCTGTGGTGTTTATAGGTACAAGTGAATCCTATGAGAACATTATCCACAGTCAAAAGAAATATTGTTCTACACCTCTTTTAAATATGAGGGGTGTTCAAGTTAAACCGGGACTTTCAAGTTTCTGAAAAGGTAAAATAGAATTTCTTGTGAAAGAAGACATAAAACACATTGACAACTTCACGCACAGTACGGTGACAAGACTCAACTGATGACCTGAATTTATTAGATTACCAGGTTATCATATCTATGGGTGTTTTCCTATAAACACCCATTGCTTTATAAAAAGCTGTTATATAATGCCAAAGATAATTAACAATATAAAGTTTACGGGGTAGATATGTACACTTCAGATGGAATAGAAGGCACTCGCTGCATCTGTGTGAACTCTTAATATTTTACTACTACTATAAAAGAATAAGAATAATGTCCCAATCAGAATAAAAAAGCACCATGTAAGCACCACTGTTGGAAGAGAAACGGGCAATAAGAAGTTAAGTATTCTTGAGAGGTAAAGGTCCATTTGAATGCTTCTTGTGTTTCAAAATTGCAGAAGTAGTATCAGCCGTTGAAATTGCTGCTCATGTAGAAAGAACGGCTGTGATGCAAATGTTGCCCCCATGTCACAATGGGCCTATTTTGGTCATCTTCTTCTAGTAAATAGATCAGATTTTTTAAAAGTTGTGTTAAAAAACAAACAAAAGTCCTCCTTTAATGGAATTCCTGTAGATTACATGCTTCACAGTGGGCAGAAGCACTTCTCGCAAGTTACATTCTGAGTAAATGCTTTGAGTATTTGAGCAGTAAATTGATGTGGGTTCATTCTGCAACATTTAAAATACCTCTTTCATCTACATCATGCATTTGTCACAGAGGTCTTATTTCGCATCATATTTTTTGGCCAAAGTATAACTGATCCAAATCCTGTATCTCAAATTCAGCTTAAATAATGAGACTCACTTATTGAATCTTTTACATTTTCTGTCCATTTTTTTTCCTCTCCTTTCTTTCCTTTCCTTACTTGTATTACCTTTACTGTTCTGAAAGGGAAGGTATAAAAGACAGAATGTAACGTACACCGTTACATGACTTGGTTGAGGAAATGCACCTTGAGGAGAAACATATTTACAGTTACTTGATGTGTTACCAGGTGAGTTATGTAAAACACCTTTGGAATAATGGGTCCAGGATTCGAGGGCCTTTTGACTACTTACCACACTGTTGACATTGTGTAAGGCCACATGGGCTTTCACAACTTTCTGTACTGATAACTTTTTGCGCCAGGGCCGTCCAGGTACAACATTGTAAGGCAGCATTACTACAGACAGAGAGACTTGTGAAAAGGGACAGCTGAAAAGAGGATCCTGATTGGGCAAGAGCACACATTTCTTATACACACACGAAGCTTTGTCTGTCAGGGACGACTTAAAATACCAGAGTCCGAGGCTGGAATAACAGGAAATGCACTTCAAAAAAATTTTTTTCTTTCCAGTTTCTTGTGCTTTATTGTAGAAATAATCCTGCATGCATTACATTCGTTCCACCGGCATCTTATTAGTCAATATGTACTCTTCTATACTCTTATCTCAACCAGTTCACTGCATGCTTTTGTCATTTGCTGGCCTAGTTCCTTGTTTTACAATACTTTGACTGCGCAGAATAAATCGTTTATCACTTAAAATTTCATGTAAAAGGCAAAATGGTAGATAATAAGAAGTGAGCTCTGCTAAACAATATATGACTAATTCTTACAGTACCTCTGTATCTGTTAACTGTAACTATGCAGCATATCATGAAACACTTTTGTAGTACTATTTTAGGTTTGTTGTAAAATTAAAAGATTATAAAGTGTTGTAATGCCAGAGTTTTGTTAAAATATAAAATAATATATGAAGAATCATATGAAGGCATGGGGGGGGGGGGAATCAGGAGAGGGGGAGGATCATGGAAGGCATGGGGGGGATCATGGAAGGAAGGCATTCATGGGAGGCATGGGGGGGGGAAGAGTCATAGGAAGGCATCATAGGAAGGCATGGGGGGGGGGAAGGAGTCACATAGGAAGGCATGGGGAGGGGAAGAGTCCTTAGGAGGCATGGGGGGGGGGGGAAGAGTCATGGAAGGCATGGGGAGGGGAAGAGAGGAAGGCATGGGGGGGAAGGAGTCATAGGAAGGCATGGGGGGAGGAAGGAGTCCTTAGGAAGGCATGGGGGGGGAAGGAGTCATGGGAAGGCATGGGGGGGGAAGGAGTCTTAGGAAGGCATGGGGGGAGAAGTCACTTTGGGAGGCATGGGGGAGGGGAGTCCTTAGGAAGGCATGGGGGGGGGGAAGGAGTCCATAGGAAGGCATGGGGGGAAGAGTCATTAGGAAGGCATGGGGGGGAAGGAGGAAGGCATAGGAAGAGAGAGGCCATGGGGGGGAAGAGAGTCATAGGAAGGCATGGGGAAAGAGTCATAGGAAGGCATGGGGGGGGGAAGAGTCATAGGGAAGGCATGGGGGAAGAAAGGCATGGGGAAGGGTCATAGGAAGGCATGGGGGGAAGAGTCATAGGAAGGCATGGGGGGGGGAAGAATCATAGGAAGGCATGAGAGTGACCCAGTGAAGATGTGTTTTTGAAGTGATGAAAACATAACTATGATACTACTTTTACAGTGAAACATGATGGTGGCAGCATCATGCACTGCAGATGCTGTTTATCCTCAGAACCTGGGATTCTTTTCAAAAAAGAACATAAAAACAGTTGGAGCAAAAACAAGGGAATATTACTAGGGAACTTCATTCTGTTTAGAAAAATCTCAAGCTTGGGAGAAACCTCACCTATCATCAGTTCAGTGGTCTCAAACACATACTGTAGCAACATGGGTGTGGTTAAAAGCAAAAAGATGAACATTGTACAGTGGCCAAGTCAAAGTCCAGATGTGTGGCACTGTTTAAACATTGCAGTCAACCAATCTTGGAGACCTAGGAGCAATTCTGTCAGGAGGAATGGGTGAAAAACCAAATCCCAAACAGTCCTCAAATCTGCTTACCCCAGCAGACCTAAAGCTGTGATTGAGTCTTGTGATCAAAATGATCTGTAAGTGCCATTTGTAACCCCGATCAATCTGATTACTTTTAAGGAGTTTGCAGTTAAAGCTATGGGTATAGTAACAGTAATGTAGAGGTAATTGTGGGTGTTGCATCAACAAATTCAAGGTGTAGTCCTTGAACGAGGCTTATTTCTATTTCACTGAATCCTGTAACTATTCAAACAACTGAATAAATCATGAGAAAAATCCACGCAAGACAGCGAGCAGTGAGACGTGTATAGGCATGTGTTAATCTGACTCCTTTGTTTGGTAAAATGTACAGTATTTGCAGTATGTTGTATTAAACCACAGATGTCAAAGCATGTTACTCGTGGAAAGGCTTAATTTGGGGTCATGCTCCAGAATTCAGCCCTAACAAAATCATGTTTCTCCAGACTACTACACAGACACGATGCGTTCAAGTCAAGCCAGGACTTTCGATTGTACAGAATACAGTTATGAGAGTAAAAACTCCCTTTTATTTCTCTATATAATCTTCACTAAATTAAAGCATTTATCCCAGTGTGTTACTAGTGCTTGGGGAACATCAAGTTAGAAAGTTTTCTCAGTATGTCGGCGACATGATCGAACTGCCTGCTTCACGTCTGGAACGCTGGCCTTCCAGGAACTCCTTTAATGGACAGGACTAACTCCCAGCCAAGATCCTGTAAAGTGCATGTGGTGTTGGTGTGTACAGTTCGCACAGAGAGATGTGTAAACTCTACCGTAAAGTGGCTACAAGTCCAGTATCCGTTGATTTTCAAGGATCAGGCGTTCCACTCGCTGAATGTTCATGGAACATTGCTGTGGCTGTATGGCTCAGAGTCTCATTAGCGTACTGTGCTTTTGTAGTCAATATCAGTCAGTTTCATGCCTTTATTCATGAGAAATGTCTTTACAATTCCCGGTTTGACTTGAACGCCTGCCACTTAATGTCATTTACCGTTATAGTATTGATTCTCATACTGTACCACTGCATGTGTAATTTGCTGTGGTATGAGAGTGACAAATAAATTCACACGTGTTCCTCTTGTTTTTTGTTTGTAGGGAGATCTGGCCAAAAAGAAGATTTATCCAACTCTATGGTAAGAAATTTAAAATGTAATATGCTGATTAGGCTGAGACCAGACAAACTGTGGTATCAGCTTACATTAGAGGGATAAGGAAGTTCACAGATGCGGACTATCTCATGGGGGTTTTCTATATTTATACATACACTGTCCACTTTATTAGAGACAGCCATACACCTGCTTGTTTAGAAGGCTCTTTTTGAGGTGAAAAGCATGAAATCTTGCAGAGCAGGTCTGTCAGAGCACTACACAGCAGTACGAGATGTGTTTTAATAAACAGTATATAGAGGATGCTTTGTATTTATTGTTTCTATCACTGAACAGAAAGTGAAATATTGTCTTTTTTTTTCCTCAGGTGGTTATTCAGAGATGGTCTTGTTCCTGAACAGACCTTCTTTGTTGGCTTTGCCCGCTCTAACCTGACTGTGGATGCCATTCGCAAAGCCTGTCTGCCGCACATGAAGGTGTGTGTATGTGCATGTGTATATATACAGTATGTGTGTAGGTAATATATACACCAAAGTTCCTCTCATCACCCTTCCTCAGGTGGCGGACACTGAAGCAGACCGTCTCTCTGCCTTCTTCAGCCGTAACTCCTATATAAGTGGGAAGTACAATGATGAGAGCGCCTTCTCCAACCTGCATTCCCACCTGATGTCTCTGCCTGGTGGTGCAGGAGCCAACCGTCTCTTCTACCTGGCCCTGCCACCCAGCGTCTACCATGATGTCACCAAAAACATCAAACACCAATGTCTTAGCACTAAGTGAGGGGAATATAGAAGCAAATCAATTAAAAGCACACACCATGTAGAAACGAGTAGTTTCAAGTTTGTATTCTTTATAGTACCTAGTTTGAGAATGACTGACAAAATCTGTTGTCGTGTGGCGTTAAGGGGATGGAACAGAGTTATTGTTGAAAAGCCGTTCGGACGTGACCTGAAGAGCTCGGAGGAACTGTCCAATCATCTTTCGTCACTCTTCACTGAGGACCAAATCTACCGCATAGACCATTACCTTGGGAAAGAGATGGTGCAGAACCTCATGGTCCTAAGGTACACCTTTTTTTTTGCTTATTTATCTAATATTTTCTACTGTATCTTACACAAAGTTGTCTTGTTTTAAATTTTATTCTCAAGCACAAAGATCAAAGATGGCTTTTACTGTTCTCATGTAAAGCTTTTCATATGTTTCCAGGTTTGGAAATCGAATATTTGGGCCCATATGGAACCGAGACAGTGTTGCCAGTGTGGTTCTGACCTTTAAAGAGCCCTTCGGGACACAGGGCAGAGGTGGATACTTTGATGATTTTGGCATTATCCGGTAAGATGAATCTGTGCTTCAGAGCGAATCAAGTAGTTGCACGATATGGCAAATACAAATTTGCTTATTTACGATTCTCATCCCGGACACTTCTCACCTATGTTTAGCGATGTCATGCAGAATCATCTTCTGCAGATGCTCTGTCTGGTTGCCATGGAAAAACCTGCCTCCACCAGCTCGGATGATGTAAGAGATGAGAAGGTAATAATCCTGCCCGGCTACTCCACTGGGCTTTATTTGTACAAGCTTTTTTTTTAAGGACCAGCCAGATGAGGTAAATTTTTTTTTCAGTTAAATTTTAGTTATAAAATGCAGTGACACCACAATCTAATAGTGTGTGGCTTTAAGACTGGTGGATGTACTGTAATGCCTGATTCATTCGAAATATAAATGATCAAACTTTAGTGATGGGGAAAGACAAAGTATCGTGCCTGGTGGGAAAAAGTTGCCATTTCAAAAGGGTCAAAGTATTGGACTGCATCAAGCAAAGAAAACAACTAAGGGGATTTGAAACGAATAGAACTGGGTTAGGAACTATCCAAAGCCTTATTAAGAACCTGGAAGGATAGCGCTGGACCATTATATTTGCCAAAAAAATGTGGTGGAAAGAAATCATGGAGGGAGATTTTGGTGAAGTTGCATCATAAAAAATATAGTGCGGCTATGTTTCGTAGTGAAAGTAAAAGCATTTCCAAACACAGTGTAACAAGAACCCACTGGATTTGGACTAAACAGCCGTGCGGCCGTAAGAAATCCACTTGTTAGTAATGACTGATCAGATAAAAAAAAGTGTCAGTTTGCAAGGGGGCATAAAGCTTTGACTTTGAAATAATGGAAAAATGTGGTCTAATGACTTCAGATTGACCCTATTCCAGAGTGATGGGTGCGTCAGGGGTCAGAAGGGAATAAAGTGATGGAAACATCATGCATCATGGCCACTGTACAAGCCTCTGGAGGCAGTGTGATGATCTGGAGTTGCTCCAGCTAGTCAGGTTTACACTCCGCAACGTTATGCGGCATTAAAATAAAGTCAGCTGATGACCTGAATGTACTGAATGACCAGGTTATCACTTGCATGGACTTTTTTTCCCTTCTCTGATGGCATGGTCATATTCCAGGATTCAAATTGTGAAAGAGCGGTTCTGGGAGCACGAGGAATCATTTTCAATCAGCCACCACACTATGTGCTGTAATCAAAGCAAAGGGCATTCGAATGAAACTTAAGAGCGCTTTACTTTTTTTTTTTTTGGCCAGACACTGTATTTAAAGCTAACACTGGTTCACATTAGCAGCGTCTGCTGGTCAGGTTTGCACAACTGCGGCTACAAAACCTGGATTTGAACACCAAACACAAAGCCGTGATCTTTTGTTCCACTCTACTCTCACATGCACTTGCATAGATTTAAATCTGTCCATCAACACTATCTTTACAGTTTGATGCAAGGAGTTTTTCCTTGTTTTTCTGTGTGTCTGATGGCTTATTCTCACTGGTTCCCTCTGCAGGTGAAGGTGCTGAAGTGCATCGCTCCAGTTACACTCTCAGATGTGGTTTTGGGTCAGTACGTAGGAGATCCAGAGGGAGAGGGAGATGCTAAGCTCGGCTACCTAGATGACCCTACTGTCCCTAAAGGATCTACTCAAGCTACGTTTGCTACAGCTGTAGTCTATGTCAGGAATGAACGCTGGGATGGTAGGTGATATTTGCATTTCTTTCTTTATTAAAATATATTCACGTAAACTGATCCATATATACATGAACAAGAAATATATGAAATGTGATGCGGCTGAGTCTATTTCATAGACTGTTTTATGTCTCCTTGTCCCCTCTCAGGTGTTCCATTCATTCTGAGATGTGGGAAGGCACTGAATGAGCGGAAAGCAGAAGTGAGGCTGCAGTTTACAGACGTACCAGGTGACATTTTTAATTCTCAGTGCCGGAGGAACGAGCTGGTGGTACGTGTCCAGCCCAATGAGGCTATCTATGCCAAGATGATGACCAAGAAACCTGGAGGCTATTTCAGCCCTGAGGAGACGGAGCTGGACCTGACCTACCGTAGCAGATACAAGGTGAGCAAAGCAGATCAGAAAACTCTCTCTGAAAGCCTCTGCTACTACTAAATATTGTGCATATTGTGTTTTTAGCTACGTTTGCATGGACAGTATGCAAGTGTGTCAGAATGAGCCCACAACAACATGTAAACAAAAAACAAAGTTTTGCTTCTCACAGTATCTTCCACTTGCATAAATTTCAGGGTTTTCAAATCTTTACAAATCTATTTTGGTCCACTTGGTAATACAGCAAGTCCCCGACTTATGAACAAGCCCAGTTCCAGGAGCACGTTTGTAAGTCAGATACGTTCATAAGTCCGGCAAAGCAAACCTTATACACCTTTGACACAAATATACAATGTAAAGCAAGAAAAAACCCAAACACACAGGTTTGGTGTTTTAGTTCCGCATTATACTCTTGCGAGACAGCACGTTTAAATCGCAAGGGGAATCCTGTTGACACAGTGGGGTCAGCTAACCTCGTATAGACGTCTAACATGGTGTTTATTGAGGGCTTGAATGGATGCCATTTTGTCTCTGAGCTACTTGCGCGATTTGTTTGCATCTGCGAACGTCCGTAGATCCCCTGGCAGTTTGTATCTGCTGGAATTTGTAACTTGATGTTCGTAAGTTGGGGACTTACTGTATATTTATTTATTTTATTATATTTTAACAAAAACGGAATGTGAAAGACTTCATTTGTATCTAAATTTATTACTTTACCTCACATTGAGTGAGATGGGTAAGGGACTAGTTTAACAAACTTAGAATGAAAAATTATTCAATCCTTTCTAGTGAAGTGTGATTCCTTCGCAGTTTGATCAGAATTGTTGATGCCATAGCAAAAACAATGTAAGGTCCAGCAGGTATATTGATGTATTCTTCCCCTTTCTGTTCAGGATGTCAAGCTTCCAGATGCCTACGAGCGTCTCATTCTGGATGTCTTCTGTGGCAGTCAGATGCATTTTGTGCGCAGGTGAGGCGACACTGCAAATGTGCTAACGTTCAACTATAGCAAAACCCCCGGAGCATTATATTCCCGAATATTGTAGACTTGGTTAGATGTTGTGAATTCACCAAATAATTTGTCCCTACTCTTTTAGTGATGAATTGAGGGAAGCATGGAGGATCTTCACCCCACTTCTTCATCAGATAGAAAAAGAGAAGATTGCACCCTTTGAATATACATACGGGAGGTAAATAATTTTTGGTAAATGTGTGATGGTTCATGTAATAGAAGTTAACCCTGAATAACCCCATATGAATAAAAAAGCAAATATATTGCCTCTTTGGTATTGTTTAGTTTACTATTGTTCCTAATTCCTGTTGTTCGTGTTGTCCTTGCAGCCGTGGCCCTCCCGAGGCAGATGAACTGGCGCAGAAGGTGGGCTTCCGTTACGAGGGAACTTACAAATGGATCAATCCCCACAGACTGTAAAGATAGCATGTTTGCATTTCGGTGTCGGTTTGTATGCCGACCAAAAGAATTTATAGATCTCAACTTTTTTATATCATGCCTAGAAATTAAATGCACCTAATGGTCGTATGTAGCCTACTATAACTAAGTACTCCTATAAAAAGCCACCTGTCATTCCTTTCTGTTTCATTCCAGCACTTAAATGGTCCATAAAGGCACTTTTCTAGATTATAGGTTATATAACTGTTCTAAAAATTAGCTTTCCTTTTTCTTTTCCTTTTACCTATAAAATAGTCTGTAATTAAATAATGTTACTGTTTTCACATAGGAGATCATGTAATAACTGATGCTGTTTAATGTCTTAAGTGTTTAATGGGGAGGGGTCTTCTAATATGAATTCACTTTGTTGTGTCACAGCTGCAATGTTCACATGTACAGTACAGGTCATGTGTTTGGTCCATTTAGTGCAGGATTTTAACAAATGCGTGGCATTGATTGGTGATGTTTATACACAATAAGGCTGAGAGTATTTGGACACCTGACCATGACCACATTTGTTCAGACTTGCTGCCCGTTCAGTGAAAAGATCATTAGTGAGATTCGACATTGATGTCAAGTGAGAAAGCCTGGCATGCAGTCAGCGTTTCAGTTCATTCCAAAGATCTTCAATGGGGATGGGGTCAGGGCTCGGGCCACTCAGGTTCTTCTACAAACTGCATTTATAAGGACCTCACCATGTGCACTGGTGTATTGTCATGATAAAACGGGTTCCGGTCTGTTTTTTACAGCGAAGGGAAATATTAAACATGCTGCATACCAACTTCATGTTGGAGGAGAACTATTTATGGATGTGATGGTCAGTAAATAAAGTGGGGTAAGTTTGGATGATTTCAGGGACCCCTGAGTGACTTCTTTGGAAATGTTGAGTTTGATAAGGTTTGGGGCCCAGTCTATTAGCTTTTTAAGGCACCCAGAATCTCTAGCGCGCCCCTATGGTCAGGTGTCCACATACTTTTGACTTTATAGTGCGCAGGAAAGAGATTTTCAGCCACAAGATCACAGATAACAAAACCATGCATCATATATCTTACGTTTTTTCGTGCTAACATTCCATTTTGTGTTTTGCACCGTCCCATGTGACATTCCATACATGATGTCATGTGATTTTTATTTTTATTTTGGCTTGCTAAGATTGAATACTGCTTACATTTAACCTCTCAACAAGAGGTTGATAAAAGGTCTTAATGTTTCCAACATAAACAGCAATTGACCAATGATGTATTTAAAAAAATCATGAATGTTATTCAAAGTTGTATTTCTTTATGGGTACCTGAAAAAACTTGATTGGAGCTGCATGTTGCGCATTTAATTATAATACATTTGAATAATGCTTGGGTTTTAAAAATGCTCTTATCATTGCATTCTATTCATGTTTTCATAACTGTCCAATGACAAGTTTCTGAATGGATATACTTCTATTTCAGTCTGAGTGAAATGAAGTCAAAAACTGCAATTTTAGGTAAAATCTGTGTTTAAAACTGGTATTCCAAAAATACATGCTATATGACCAGTGTTATTGAAAATGTTTTTTATCTATCTATCTATCTATATTATCTAGAATGATAGATTGATTGATATATTGGAAGATTTGGTGAGAGTTTACAAAAATTGTTACATCTGTTTTGTTACAAATTAAGCATTTTCTTATTCACTGTTATTTGTTTATGTTCATCATATATATATATATATATATATATATATATATATATTTTCATTTTCAGGTTCTAAATATTGTGCACTTTCTTTGATTAGGATTATTAAAGTTGAATTAAAGGAGCAATCATGAACTGATATGACTTTTGATTTGCAAAAGCAGCCAAAACAGCAGTGTGTATCTCTATCCTAAAAATGAACACCTGTCTCAAGAATAGAAAGTCCATAAACCAAAACCAAATGGTCCCCAAATAACTTAAGTACCCCAAGCCTATGTTAATGACACAAACCCAAAAACCTTCATTCTAAATCCACCAAACACCAATATGTATCTTACGCATCTTACTATTGATGCACAAAACACCCGAAAATAAATACGCTGCACACGCCTAAATTCCACTAACGAAAAATGAATACAGCCCTGACTGCTACAGTTCCCCAAAACAAATGCCTTCAAAAAATGTGTGTCTACTCCGGAGAGTGGTGTCATTAGTCTTTCAGCTGCTCCTGTCAAGGGGATGCCACAGTGGACCACCCGGGCACTAAGTGAGAATTGAACCCAGGCCTTCCGCATGGCAGACGAGAAACCTACCACTGAGCCACAAATGCCCCTGCTTAGGAGAGTGTCAACCTAAATAGTCAAGTCACGTCACGTAGGCCTTTGTTGTCACTTCAACCATATACAGTTCAGTCACAGTGAAACGAAACAACGTTCCTCCAGAACCAAAGTGCTACATACAACATAAATTAACAAAAAAAACTAACTAACTAACTAAGAAACCCAACTAGCTGGCTAGCTGAGACAAGACAGATTGACATGACAACATAAATTAACAAACAAAACTAATTGGCTAACTCGGAGACCTAATTAGCCAGCTAGCTAGGACAGGTCAGACTGACATTTTAAGTTAAAAAGAAAACTATCTACGTTTTTATACAAAAGAGACAACACAAAGTTCATGATGTGACAAGTGACAACGCGACAACATGACATTACAATACTCTGTGGTGATGAGGTGACACGTTGAGGTAGTGGGAGGAGAGACAGTAAACATTCCGGAAGTATCAGCAAAGATAAAAATAGTCCGTGCAAATGAGCAATTTATGAATATTGTGTGTACAATAGTTTGATAGTGTAGATCAGTGTGTTTGCATGTGTGATCTATACAATACATAATATTGTATTATTTTAGAAAAAAAAAATTACATTTATAAAAATCAAGTTATTTTTTTTTTTGTAGTACATTTTATAATATCGTCTCTGTTATACCTATCGAGTGTAGCATGGTGGCGTAGTGGTTACTACACCACCATGTGGCCCCAGGATTGAGGGTGAGTTCTTTCTGTGTGGAGTTTTCCTCTACTTTCTAAAGGCTAAAAACAATGTTTAAAAACTATATGATGATGGTTATGATGATGATAATGAATTATGATTATTATTATTATTATTATTATTGAAGGGCTGCTTGTACTGTCCTCACCCCGCCTCCCTCCCCCGTCCCTGTACTCATGATTTATTTCATTCTTACAGATGCAGTTTACTAATCATACTAATGTGGTGTTCAATATACTGTAGCCTGGAAGAGGCGAGCTGGAGCTCAGTCGTTTTAGAAATCACCGCGTTCAGCTTCAAAGTGGGAAAAACAAGGACGTTGGTCTTTTCTTTGCGACAACCGATGCAGCAAATTGTCATGAGTAAAGTACATTTTCCTTGTTAATCTCTTGAGACGTGAAATGTTCTCATATGAGGACTGGCCACCTCAGACATCGACTTCCTGTTTGCAGACATCGATTAAGTTCATAGCTGTCAGGTGCTCATAATAAGAAATAGTAAGTAGACACCGTAAGAGTAGACACTCTGGGATAGGCTCCAGGTTTCCTGTTACCTTGTACAGGATTAGCAGTATAGAGAGTGAGTGAGTGTTATCCCCATTAAATGCTATACTGAAAACATTAGCACATTAGATGAACCAACACAAAATATTATCTCGATTAGACTTACAGTTCTGTTATCATTTCTATAGTTTCACAGTATAGTTTTGTATAGTGACTCCACATCAATTATCATACAGATAGTTTAAGAAAATCAGTTTCCCTCTCATTAGAAACGATTGATGTGTGGTGACCATGTGTTTAGAAACTGCAATGGTTTTGGGCATTATAGCATCAACGCCATCAACGGCTGGAAATCACCGACAGCACTAAATTCCCGGGTGTCCATCTGGAGAAGAACCTCACCTGGTCCCTCAACACCAGCTCTCTGCACAAGGAAGCCCAACAGTGTCTTTTCTTCCTGAGAAGGCTGAGGAAGGCCCAGCTCCCACCTCCAATCCTGACCACCTTCTATAGAGGGACCATCGAGAGCATCCTGAGACCCTACAGCGGATAGTGAGGACAGCAGAGAAGATCACCGGGGTCTCTCATCCCTCTATTGATACATCTACAGCACATCCGCAAAGCCACCAGCAGTGTGTCTGATCGGACACACCCATCACACACTTCCAGACTGTGTAACAGCTTTTTTTTCCACAACAAAAAAGGAATGGACTGATAAAGCACACACACACACACACACACACACACACACACACTATCACTCAGATTGCCTCAACTACCTCAAAACATTGAGACTGGACTGATTAATCAACACACACACACACGCTGGTCTGCACTATACTATCGAACTATTGTATATTGCTATTGCTAGGTAGAGTGAGTTAAATCCAGTGAGTTGACTACTGAGGGATTCTATTTAATTTGCAATGAGTGCTTGAACCCCACATCATATTCCTTCTCCATAATGTAGAACAAACCTTAACTTGAAACTGTCTGAAACCTGAGACATGAAAGTTGCTCAGCAGGTAGTGTTGCGTCCTGCTACTCAGACAGGAGAGATGACACTGATTGACCTAATGGTGGCACTGTAACAAAGCGTTTTAGTTTTGGCTCAGATCTCAAAAGGCTCGGATGGAAATTTGTTTTGGTACTGAATGTTCCTTGGGTTCTCTGAAAGGAAACCTCTCATTTGAGCATGTAGACTTTACAGTTGAAATGAACTATGGAAACCAAAAGGAGGCTCTTTTAAAACCTTGTCCTAGGAAGTTGATGCTCGGTGCCCAACTGTGTGTGAACATGTGAAGACATTTTGTAAACAATATGGACGCCAGTTGATTCTAACCGGGTGGAGTTTCTAACTCAGGACTGCGATGGAATGCCACCCTAAGTGCCCTGGAATAAGCTTTAGGACTCCTGCGCCCCTGTACAGTATAAGCGATATACTAATAATAGTACTAGTAGTAGTATTCCAGAAGCATGGTCTATGTTATGGGTTTTATTAAGTCATGTAACTTAAACAGTATGTCTTGGTACATGCTTGTGTTTATGTGTGTAGCGGCACGGTGGTGTAGTGGTTAGCACTGTCGCCTTGCACCTCCAGGGTCCGGGTTCGATTCCCGTCTCCGTGTACGTGGAGTTTGCATGGTGGGTTTCCTCCGGGTACTCCGGTTTCCTCCCACAGTCCAAAGACCTACAGATTAGGCTCATTGGTGTTCCCAAAATGCCGTAGTGGCTGAATGTGTGTGCCCTGCAATGGATTGGCACCCTGTCCAGGGTGTGCCCTAAGTCTCCTGAGATAGACTCCAGGTCCCCGGCGACCATGAATACAGGTTAAAGCGGTATAGTCGATGATAGACTGAGTGTTTATGTGTGAGTAATGTGCTTTGTTAAAGGACATTTCGATTCGGCTGTCTGATGACATGTGGTGCAGCACAGAACTCATAAAACTCCTGAGTCATGCTGAGTAGTGACTAACATATGCAAGGAACTCTGTGTCACCCCGGATAGCTGAAACATTGCACACATCATTCATAGATGTCTCTGAATAAACAGTACAGTGTGTGTGTGTGAGAGACAGACTAAGATGAACGACTTTCAGGAACTTTGATGCATAAATTTGTGTTATCAATAAATAATGCAACTGCAGCTCATAAAAGCCTTAAAGGCTTTTTTTATTTGTCTATTTAGAGAAACCTGTAAAAGTTTTCTGTAAGCCGCAACAGGTTGTTCGGCAAATCGAAGATAATTCCCCTTCGGATTCAGGTTCGGATGAGTTCTACAAATAGGATCAGATCTACACAGCTGGCTGCTGACAGCATCAAGTAGACAAAGTAGCACATCTTCCCTTTTAAACAGGCTATACTGTATACTGTATGTACAGTTATTTGCTCACTCACTCAGGGTTTTAGGAAGCTCTGAAACCCGTCCCAGGGCACTCAGGACACGGTGCACCCTGGACAGGGTAACAATCCACACAATCTCCACAAAGAAGACGCCACAAACATCTCACACACACACACACACCCAGAGAGAAAAGGTGTGACTTGAACAAAAGACAAACGTTCTTGTTTTTCCCACTTTGAAGCTGAACGCGGTGGTTTTTAAAATGACTGAGCTCCAGCTTGCCTCTTCCAGGCTACGGTATATATCACATTAGTATGATTAGTAAATTGCATCTGTAAGAGTGAAATAAATCATAGAGTACAGAGGACGGGGGAGGGAGGCAGGGTGAGGACAGTACAAGCAGCCCTTCAATAATAATAATAATAATAATAATAATTCATTATCATCATAAATGTTTAAACATTGTTTTTAATCTTTAGAAATTCCTGCAGAAGAAAACCTAACGTGTTAACATTTTATATAAAACGTATATTCAAATGCATTAGTTGAGGAAGAGCAACCCGCTAAGGTTTCCTCCCAACCCAAATTAAGAGTTGACTTTGTAATAAGAGATGTCGTTAAGGACTCCTATAAGACATCTATCTGCTATTTTAAGAGTCTGGAGTTTGAGTTTGAAGTACAAACTCCCAGACGTGTTGCTGTATCCCTGAGCTAGCGTGAACTCCTCAATGTCATTTTGAAGTGTGTATCCAGGCTGAATGCGAGCAGACTGTGAAAAGTGGAGGTGCAGGAGTGCCAAGTCATCGTCGTGATTTTTTTCGTCATGGTCTTCGTGACTAATGATATTTCCCGTAGCTCGCTTCTGGACAGCCCTGCCATGGTTGGACTCAGAGTGCAGCTCATCATCCAGCTGCAGTCTCGACGTGTCCCTGCAGCACAGCGGGTGAAACTCGGTGTGAATGAATTGCAGAAATCAGAGGCTTGTTGTAAAGGTTTATATATTAATGTATACTATAAATATATGCAACGACGCCAGCAAAAGGAAACACAAGAAGCATACACTTTTACGTCAGTTCACAGTGGACAGTGTTTTACTTACACTTTTTACACTTACAGTTTTCAAACACTTAGTGTTTTAATCTTTGGCAGCAGGTGGTGTTCAGAGTTCAATCCGGAGCTGAAGCTAGAGTTTGCGCCATGTCTATTAGGGGTTTCCCATGGGTTCTCTGATTTTCTTCAATCTATCAAAAACAAGTTGTTCCTTAGGGAGTGTAAAGGCGGGGCACGTGTGGTGTCTGTTGAATGGCTGGCATCCCATTCTCCCAGACACCTAGTTTTACAGTTATAGACTTAACAACCCTGACCAGGATAGAGCCCTTACTGAAAATCAGTGACTAAAAAGTGGTATAGTTATCATAAAAGACTGAACAATGAATATAATATAGACTACAATCAGTAATCATTGAAGTAGACTAGAACAAACTTTTCACATTCAGAGACCCCTTCAAGAGTAAAAAAATCCTTGTTAGATAACAAAATTTTTTTAAACATTATTTTCAGGCATTATAGCATTACTAATGGTGTGTTGAGATTTCCACTTTCTAACATGTATACTTAAGAGATCCTATCTTGACATCCATCCATCCGACTGTACCACTCACTCATCGTCTATACCACTTTATCCTGCATAGAAGGTCACGGGAGTCTGTCCCAGGAGACTTAGGGCATGACGTGGGGTAAACCCTCGATGCAGTGCCAGTCCAGCGCAGGACACACACACATACTTTGTGACACACTACGGGCAATTTTGGAATCCCAATTAGCCTAATCTACATGGTGCTTTAAACTGTGGGAGGAAACCCACCAAGCACAGGGAGAACATGCAAGCTCCATGCAAACAGAGTTGTGACAAGAATCAAACCCAGACCCTGGAGATGCAAGATGACACTGCTAACCACCAAGCTATAGGGAATTGAATCCAGACCCCGGAGGTGCAAGGTGACAGTGCTAAACACTAAACCACTGGGAATCAAGCCCAGACCCAGGAGGTGCAAGGTGATAGTGCTAACTACTAAACCACTAAACCACCGGGAATTGAATCCAGACCCCGGAGGTGCAAGGTGACACTGCTAACCACTTGGCCACTGGGAATCAAACCTGGAATCTGGACGTGCAAGATGACGGTGCCAAACACTAAGCCCCCAGGGATTGAATGCAGACGCTGGAGGTTAAAGAAGAGAATTTTAACCACTAGGCCATCGAGAATCAAATCCAGACCCTAGAGGTGCAAGGCGACAGTGATAAGCACTAAGCCACAGGGAATCGAACCCAGACCCCAGAGGTGCAAGGTGACATTGCTAACCACTAAGCCACAGGGAATCGAACCCAGACCCTAGACTTGTAAGGGGACAATGCTAACTACTAAGCCGCCGGGACTCAAACCCAGACCCCAGAGGTGCAAGGTGACAGTGTTAAATACTAAGCCACTATGCTGCCACAGGATTGTACCAATCTTTTTTTCTTTCTTTTTTTTATAATAATAAAATGTTTAGAGATAAATCTTAAACATAACAAATACTCCTAGTTAGCACTAATCTCAGTTGAACATTTTCCTCCCCTTGGTATTGTATTTATGATCCAGAATCCAGATGGAAATTTCTTGTGAGTCATTTGGACTGATTCCTGTTGGTGCTCTGAATCATATTCATTCATTCATTCGTTCATTCATTCAATGAATTCAACCAGTCCAAGACGCAGCTTCTTGTCTCCTGGAGTTTTTTTCTTCTTCTCTTGAATAAAGAACATTGTGAACATTTAACCTCCGTATTATTTCCTGGGATAGGACTCGTCTGTGGAGCTGCTGGCTTTGGGATGAGCTCAGACTAAAAAAAAAGAAAAAGAAAAATCCACGCACACTGGGAGGGAAGGTGGGAAAGGAGCAGCAATATGGCGGAGAACGCCGTGTCTCTTCAGTGTTTCCGACATCCGCAGTCCTGCCGCGCGTTACAGGATAGCTGTTAATGTTGAACAAGTGAGTGCGCGCTTTACAATCATGTATTCTCCATGCTCCGTGATTGATCTCATTCATCGTGTCTGGATACAATGTCGCAGGGATTTAATTGCATGGTAAGCGCGAAGATCTTGTGCATTTCTTCACAGCATCACTTGGAGTACGGATTTTTGATGATTATTATTATTGATTTTTTGGGTTTATTTGTTTTGTTTTTTTGAATGTCGCATTTCCTTGGTGTCTCCATTACGCATGCACGCGCCGGTGGCATTTCAGGAAAAGCTTATATTATATGTTATATATTATAAATATTATAAATCGGGACTTTTTGTGGATTACATAAGCAGTTAGGTGCTTACAAACGTGGGAAAATCCGGCCTTTGGATGGCGCTGATTCACACTTATTTGGACACATACAGGATTGCACTTGGATGTTGCAAAGGCTGCACAATATGGTGACCTAAAATACCAAATGAGATAAGCCTAGTGTAAAATAGATAGATAGATAGATATGGGAACAGGATAGAAAAGGTGATACCTTGAGTGTTGCTGGTTGAGTGGAGCATCCTGTTTTTACAGATTTATTGAATTAATGTCTGTGTTTTAATCAAGCACGAATGCTCACACTACACACGCAAACAATAAACTGATGGGTGTTTTTTCAAGCTGTTACTTGTGTACAGCTGGGTATCGGGATACTGATGGGCACTCGGTATATCGGTGCATCCCTGGCTGCAGTGTGTGTGTATGTGTGTGTGTGTGTGTGCAGTGGCGGGGCGGACGTAGCGGGTGTGGTAGGCAGCAGCGTTTTCCCTTCTCAACCTCCTTTACATCGTCGTCCACTTCTTCTCCTCCACTGCAGGATCGTCTGTTATTGCCCCCTTCCGTGCCTTACATTACCCCAGACGCTGCTTTATTTCCCACCTCCAGCATTATTATTATTTGGACACGACTAAAATCCAGGCTCCACCGAGACAAAAAAAAAAAAAAAAAAAAAAAACCGCCCTACTGCAGCATTCCGGTTTAGATTTTTCCCCCATGAAGACAATCAGTGGTGAAATCCTTTGGATGCGCATTTTAAATTCCTTGACCATGTAAAGGAGGATGCGGGTCCGAGATGAGCTGTGCGACCCCGCTAATGGTGCTTAACTAAGCTGATCAACAGATATGCAGGCATTTCTCTGAAAGCAAGGTAAGAAGAGTGTCGGGGATGTGATTGCGCATCGAGTGTTGTGTTTGGATGAACCCGCTGCCTTAGTGGGGATGGACAGAAATAGTTGTTGTTTGGCTCATTTATAAATACAGAGCTGTGTGTGTGTGTGTGTGTGTGTGTGTGTGTGTGTGTGTGTGTGAAATCAGACGCACGGGAATGCATGACTAATACACCTTTTATGATTGCACTCCTCGTTGCGCTAGTTGGAGAAAGCCTCGTTATGGCTGTTACTCTGCACGTTAACGCTGTGCTGTCGAAACGGAAAGGAATTAAATACATTGTAGCGGTGTATCTATCGGCCGAGTGCGCGCGCTGATCTGCACACAGATGACGACATATTTATCAACCTGACGTCAAAAGGGCTTAAATAAGAGAAGTAGACTGGAGCGACCAGGGAATCCAGTGGAGAAAATAATAATTCCTGAGCAGCGCGTCACGATGTCTGGTTTCGGTGAGTGGTGCTGAACGGAGAGCTCCCTTCAGCCAGCCGCCGCTCTCTGTGCCTCTGGGTCGAATCCCAATCTCTCAGTCTAATACATGGCGCATCTTTTATTGCACATGCACTATAATCGTCACCATTCGATTTCTACATACTACTGTATCAATCGACTAAAAGCTTAAACACACTGCTGAGCCACGTGATGTGACGTGATTAAAGAATGGCCTGCAATTTCAGTTTTAACCAACACGACCAGCGTTGTGTTGAATCAGAGAGAAGACTACAACTCCGAGCAACCCAGATTCATTTATCTACCCTCTGAGATCAGTCAGGAAGCTCACAGAACTCAATAAACAATTTAGTGCTTGGCCGAAGGCCTTATTTGCATGTTGCAAGCCGAGGTTTTAATGAATAGACAGTCATTTGTGGTGTCATCTGTTCAGCTTGTTGAAGATGCTGACCTTAGTCAAAAAAATCTGATACCTACATGCTAGCCCTAGTTTTACAGCCATATAGCATGTAGGTATCAGATTTTTTGACTAAGGTCAGCATCTTCAACAAGCAGAACAGATGACACCACAAATGACTGTTTATTTATACATGGTATGACAATTTAGCTTTTTTATTAAATGTGAAAAGAAGATGCATAAAATATATTGATTCTGAAAGAAAATTCTATATGACTATATCCTATAATTTATTGCTGTACGTTATAATTTTGTTATAATATTGTTAATATTATATTAATATAATATATATCATACTATTTTTCTTTTCCTGAAGAGAGTGTGCAATATATATATATATAATAAAAAGCTACATTTTCATAGTGTTAAATCTATATTTTCTCCCTAAATTAAGTTATTATTATATTCTATTCTTATATTATATATTGCATCTAAAGCATATAATTTTTTCTCTTTCTTTTTTAAATATTTTATGTAGCTTCTTTTCATATATATAAAAAAAATTGATATACCTTTTACCTTACAGGCCTATGACCACTCGTACAATACCTATATATATATATATATATATATATATATATATATATATATATATATACACACACACACACCTGGTCAGTGATGTTCTGGGGTGCCTTTTTAACCTTTAATATGCACTCATTAGAAGTATAAGAGATTCAGATAGTGTTCAGTTGAATACCTTACTTCTTTATCAAATTAGATTCACCATATTGGCATCTAATTTAAAGGTGATATTTGATCGCTGGGTCTTTCCCCATGTAGATTAAATATTGAATAAGCATCATAAGTAGGAATATCGTATTGTTCAATCTGTCAGTTGAGAAAGCAGCAACTGCATTAGATTTGGTCAGCAAACAACCAGATTAATGTTGCTTTAATGCTTTTGACCAAATATTTACATACAGTGAAAACAATCACTGACATTTGATACCTACTGGAGATAGACAGCTGACAGGACATCCTCACAGAGCTGTATAACCATGCATGAATGCATACATACATACATACATACATACATACATACATACATGCATACAACTTGATATCAGGTATTTCTACACCATATAGGTTAAAATCAACCACCTATACTATAGAATTGCTTACATTTAAGGATCATTATTAAAACTGCTCTTGGCAGTATGGTCTGTCTGGTTGAGTCTGGTTTCTAGCCTGTAATGCCTGACTGGAGCTTTTTTATTTATGATTCAGCAATAAATGAATCACATAGAAGATGGGTTGCTATAAAAGAGCTATGTCATCCCTGCCTTCATTATCATTCCACTGGTCCAGTGACATAAGCAATGTCCCTTTCACATTTCAATGGATTATTGATGCTTAGGTTTAAAACAAGTCCTGCCTGTAAATTTATCATGCATGGAATTGCTAATAATCTTTCCAAATAAATTACATAAAGACGAGATACATCATCACAGTGATAATCAGAGATAATCATCACAGTGTCATAAAAGAATGCACTTTAATGCTTGTGAGCACCCTAATGCTCGAATCCACCTGCAGGCCTTCATAACTGGGTTTGTTTTTCACTGCCCATGTAAAAAAGGTATGAGTCAGACATGATCCAGTACTTTGTCCTTTTTTGAGTCTTTCTTAATTTAGCTGCAGTGCATTTTTAAGCTGTTATTTTTAGTCTAACAGGACCTGTAGGAATGAAAGTGTGATGTCTCTTTATAAGGTTTGGTAATCATTAATTGTCTGCATATTTAATTTGAATTAATCATGTCCCTTATCCTTCTCAGTGGTGCTCAGTTGTGGATATGAAAGACAAACATAGATTATTTATCATCATAAATTTAAAATGTTGCTCACTCGAAATTGGTGAAATCGCAGTTATCTTCTTTGGATTGCTAACCATCATCTCTGTCCTCTGTTCCAGAGCTCACTGCCCTGGATGGTCCTTAACTAAAGAAGCAGTCGCTGCAGGATGAAAACATGGCTGCACCCCTTATTGCACCTCCAGGACCTGACAGCTTCAGATTGTTTACCCCGGAGTCTCTGGCTAACATCGAGAAGCGCATTGCTGAGGAAAAAGCCAAGCCTCCACCTAAGCCAGACAGCAGTTATCGTGATGATGATGACGATAACAAGCCCAAACCCAACAGTGACCTGGAAGCGACCAAAAACCTGCCCTTCATCTATGGCGACATCCCTTCTGGAATGGTGGCGACACCACTGGAGGACCTCGATCCTTTCTATGTGAATCAAAAAGTGAGTGAACCTGTATATTCTGTAGGTTTTTTTTTGACTCAGCAGTGCAGGCTGGGTAGCTTAAATTTCTGTTCACTTTAATTGTATAATGGTAAACCTGACGATGTTGGATAGTAGTCAAACATCTTTGACACAGAAAAGGAATCATATGCAGCTCAGAAGCTGTAAAATGTGTCACTCAGCATTTTAGTTCTTTAGGTAATTTAAAATGAACCATGATTGTAAAAATATGCATCAATGTACGGTTGAATTATTGGCCAGCATCAAGCATCTAAAACAATTAAGGAGATTTGAAATTGCTGGAAAGGGATTAAGATCTGTCCAACACATTATTAAAACCTGTGCTGAACCTTCAAATTTGTTGAAGAAATTATTAGTGAGAAAAAAAATCATGAATGGAGATCACATAAATGCTTTGTAAAGATACATGTTAAAAAGAAAACTGACCGTAGAAATCAAAGCTCGGTTTAATAGTGAAAGTAATTTCCACACGCACAATGTGACGAGAACTCACAGGGTTGAGACTAAACAGCCGTGTGGCCATAAGAAAACCACTTGTTAGTGAGACTAAACAGGAAAAAAAAAAAACATTTTACATTTGCTAGCATAAAGATTAGACTTTTGAACAATGGAAAAAATTCATGTGGTCTGATGAGTCAAGATTGACCCTATTCCAAAGCGAAGGGTGCGTCAGAATAAGAAGGGAAACGCATCAATTGATGTACCCATCATGCATAGCGCCCACTGTATATATAAGCCACTAGAGGAAGTGTTATGATCTGGTGTTGTTTCAATCGGTCAGGTCTAGACACAGCAAGGTTATGTGGCAATAAAATGAAGTCAGCTGATGACCTGAATGTACTGAATAGCCAGGGTATCACATCAATAGAACATTTTGTTCCCTGAGGAACAGGCATATTCCAGTTTTCAATTTGTGAAAGTGTGGTTCTGGGAGCATGGAGAAATAATTTACGCACATGACTTCACCACCACACTGAGCACCATAATCAAAGCTAAAGGCGGTCAATGAAATCTTGGAGTGTGTGACTTTTTTATTTTATTTTGGCATGGCAGTGTATATATCTTTATAATCTAAATCTTTCTAATCTATATAGAGAGTAAAATCCATATCCCTAAACAGTTATGTACATATCTGTATAGAAAAAAAACATATTCAAAGTCTAAAATACTTCCAAAGACTACAATTGAAATAACTGTACATACATATGTACCTATAGTGTAAAATCCATACTATGAATACAGTACGATCTTTACAGTGTTAAATCCATGTCTAGTTCATATCTTTATTAAGCATAATCTATATACAATCTCAATAGAGCAAAAGACATATTTACTTAGAGGATAATCAACATCTCTATAGAGTACCATCTTTAACTCTACAGTGTAAAATCCATCTATACAGAGGACAATCCATATATGTAGAGTAACATCAATATCTTTATAGAGGACAATCCATATTTCTGTAGAGAACAATCTATATCTCTATAAAGTACAATCTATATATCTTTATAGAGTATAATCCATTTTTATATAAAGGATAAGAAATATCCATAAAGAAAAGAAATTATGGCTCTATATAGTACAAGCCACATTATTATCAAGTACAATCTATATCTCTATATAGGATAATGTATATCACTATAGAGTACAGTTTACCTCTATAGAGTACAATCCATATGTTTATAGAAGACAAGCTATATATTTATATGGGACAATCTATATCTCTATAGAGCACATTCTATATCTCTGTACAATATACAGTATATATTTATATAGAACAATCTATATTTATAGAGGACAATACATATGTCTATAGAGTACAGTTTATCTCTGCAGAGTACAATACATATCTTTATATCGTACAATCTATATCTCGATAGAGCCTCATACATATCACCATGGGGTTCAGTGAAGTGAAGGTCAGGTCTCAGTGCAGGACACATACCTTAATAGAGCTCATTTTTTGCACAGGTGGATTGTCATGCTGGAAAAGCAGTGTAATGTACAAAGTAAACTAAACTGTAATGTTACAGCTTGAAAAGACATCATATACAATTGTCTGCTTTCAACCTTGTCGTAAAACCATATATTTGTGTGGTGGTCAGGTGTCCACAAACTTGTGGTGATTCTTGCAAATTCTGTTAATTTGCTGTTGGGGTTTTCCATAGAATCTTACTCCCCTTTTACTAATATTTCAAAATTAACAACTGAAACAGAACTTTATTTTGTTGATAAGGGTAGTATGTTGCTGGCTTTAGACAAATTTATACTTAAAACTGTTATAACTACTGTATTCCTGCTTTCTGTATAACTGTGTGTTTACGCTGGCGCATATTCAGTATGCTTTAATACAATTACAGTATTATACAGTGAAATGTACTCTTGGAACTCCTAGACAGTTCAAATTCACGTTTCAAGTCACAGTTCAACACGAGGCAACAACAAGTTGTGTTTAAATCTATGCAATTAAATCAGTGATATAATGTTTTATTAATTAATTTATTTATTAATGCTGGGCAATTTCCAAACATATTGCTTTTTTTTTTATAGTTTTTTTTTTTTTTATAAGCCCCCAGTAAGACGTTTGTTTCTGGTTGGAATGTTATGTGTGCTGCTGCTTGTATAAGCTATCACATTGCACAGTACGTATGCCCATGGCTTTTGGGGCTTGTGAGAGAAGGTCAGCAGTAGAAACTGTTGAAGCTCAGTTGTTCCAGATGACAGACTTTAATAATTGTTCTTTCTCTAATCTGCCAGAAAGGGAAGCCACAAATAGGTCATCTACAAATTTTTGGGATGGTGACATGAACATTTCCAGCCTGGTTACAGGACAGGACATTTGTAATATCTAGACATTTTTAGAAAAATTAAAAGATTTAAAACTACAGCTAGAAACTTTCTAGCCATTCTACAGCCACTTAGCAGGAAGGCTGGTTATTTAGCGTTCCCATTAATAGGCTAATTTTATTGAGCAGGCCTCAAGCCAGATAATTTATTTTTATTTTTATGCTGTTTAACCTGTTAAAGAAATTTATTATGCTGCACCAATACTAAGCAGTAATGTTATTAGTTAATTTAATTAGAATGCTTTTATGTTTACTCAGTGATGTGATGCTAGCTCCTAGTGAACTAGCAAACTCAAAGAGAAGCAAATCATTATATTCATCGTATCTTATAACGATATAAATTTATAAATTGTGATATTTGTGTAGATTAAATCTTTAATATATATCTATAGTAGAAAAATATACCTATACCTATATGTATAGGTAAAAAAAAAAGCATGTTTGTATAAGCAGTCTCATTTCTACTAGAACCCCTTATGCTTTGCTAACATTAAGCTAATTATTATCATATCTCTTTTTTTTTTTTTTTAGATCAGTTGAAGCTAGTTTTAAATATTTGTTTGAGTCTCTGCGCCCTCTGTCAGGGTTACATCAGTGTATTAATTTTATGCAACTGCTAACTGGTACACAAAACACACATTGGGAATGTTTTTGGTCATTAATCATTTAGTTGAATTTAGCCTCAATGATACAACTAGTGGTACAGTGGTGTAGTGGTTAGCACTGTCGTCTTGCACCTACAGGTTCTGAGTTCGATTTTTGCCGGTCTCCGGTCTGTGTGCATGGACTTTACATGTTCTCCACATAGCCGGGGGTTTCCTCTGGGTTTTCCGGTTTCCTAAAAAATGCAGATTAGGCTGATTGGTGTTTTCAAATTGTCCGTAGTGTGTGTGTGTGTGTGTGTGTGTGTACCCTGTGATGGATGCCATTTTGTCCAGGATGTACCCCACCTCATGCCCTAAGTCTCCTGGGATAGGCTCCATGCTGCCCACGACCTTGTATACCAGATAAAACAGTGTAGACTGAATGAGATGAATGAGTGAGTGAAACAACCAGAGATATATTCAAGTGATCACGTACAGTAGCACTGTTGCTCATTATCGTGAGGTAGCTTGCAGCTCTGGATTCATATATGCCACTAATGAGAGCAGATAGTATTTTCCTTCCTATCGTGTGGCCCTGTCCTGTCTTCCTGTGCTTAAGAGAGCTGTGGCTTGGTGCTAAGTGCACCCAGGGAAGCTTCAATATATCTGGCATGTCGACCTGTCCTGAATAATGCATAGAACTGTGTGTTAATGTTATGTGTGTACCTCTATCTTTCCCTCACTCTCCTTCATTTTCCATCAGTGTCTCTCGCCCACACTCTCCCTCTTTCTATCTCACTCTCTTTATCCCACTCTCATGGTGTGCATGCTTCCTGTTATGCAACTGCTCTGCCTACTGCACAAGAAGGTGATTGCCATCTCCCGGTGAAACCCATTGCTGAAACACGTTCGAGAAAAACAGACTCTCTTGTAAGGGTTTTGAGCGAGCTGCCCGGAACGTCGTATGCGATGATCCGCATCTGAATGAAAACCGATGAAACTTGTGGCCTTTTTATATTCAGCCCAGGGATTGAATCATCGAAGCATAGTGTAAAGATATGATCTGGACTTGATCCTCATTTATCACCTGATATGTTTCTATTGTCGTAGCACTAGTAGGCTTGTATTGTATTTTGTTTGCCACGCTGCAGGCAGAGTGTGCCGTGGTGAAACATGACTCCCTGATCTTTTCAGCACGTTCTTTTCACAGGGAGTGCAGTGCAAGAGTTGTGGCCAGCAGCTTTTACAGCCTCTTTAGAGACAAGTCAGACCCATTACTGTCAGCAACTACTAGGCCTGGAGCTTGGCTGGTGGTAGGAGCAGCTGATCTAACCGCAGCCGGAGACCATGCTGCTGAGACACTGAGCGTTCAAGAAGACACGGCTCGCCAGTTTGGTGGGGGTTATGGTGCCGAGGTGGATGGACAGAGGGAGGGAAGGAGGGGATGACACACAACATCTTTTACCTTGGGGTTTAGCTCGCCTCCGATGACGCAGCGCTTTAAAAGTGCACAGGGCTTGGCTGTATGAATTGTTCAGCCATGATGTTAGAAGCTGAGAACCATACTGGAGGTAGACAATTCCATTGGTCTTCTTCTGACCAAGCAGTATTTTATCTTGTCATAAATCCCAGAATAAATTTATCAAGAATTTCATTCTTTTTGGATGTTTCATAAAGTCTCATTTCAATTCTTCTTTTTTTCAGATTTATTACATTTCCCCTTTATTTTTGTTTCTACAATTTTTTTTTGTAAATTTTATTTCCTCTATTCGAAAAAAAAATTCTCTCTCTGAAAGTGCCGGAGAGTGTTTCACTGATGCAACCCTCCCCCTGTTCTTGCAATGCTCTCCACAGATGAACTCAGTTCCACCCAGTGCTGATGACGCATTCAGGTCCTTCACTTTCAGAATAAAACCTGAATGTTCATCAGCTTGTCCCTCTGGGAGGTTCTATATAGAGCCCTCAATATCGTTTGACTATTAGACAGGCTTTCAAGTAGAACCCATTTAGGAAGCAAAGTGTGTGAGCCCCACCCAACCCACGAACGTGGATTTTTATGTAGGATATGTTTTAGGATTTGTTGTCTCATGAACAACCTGATTTTTTTTTTTTTGACTCATTCCAAAGACTATGCATATTGTATAGCTTAATCATTTATTTCACAATTATTTAAGCAAATTATTAATTGCTAAGAATGTAGTTGATGTTAAATCAGCCAAATAGAGGCAAAAGATTTTTTAATTTGAAACTGATGCAGCTTAATTTCTTCAAATTACGCCATAGTGTTAAAAAATGTTTTAATTGCTCACAAGGTGATAGTTTTTTCCCTGACAGTGTTGGCTCAAGGCAAATAATAGATTATATAATAATACATATTGTTTCTATAGTAACCATTAATTCACACGCATGTGTATAACAGATGGTCCACATAATCTAAACTATGTTATTAAAAAAACACACACACACACACACACACACACACACACACACACACACTATATGATATATATATATATATATATATATATATATATATATATATATATATATATATATATATATATGTGCATGTATAATGATAATGTAAAATGTGACAAAGTATTATTAGGAAATTCTGATCACCATTCTTGAATAATAATAAATGAAATACATGTACCGTATATATGATATAAAATATAAAAACATTTCAGGATGTGTGGTTAATGGAAAATAATCACTGTTGCTTGTGTTATATTCCTTCCATAGAGGTTTAAACACTAAACACTGATTGTTCAATAATTTAAAATCATTTTACCTATGTCTAGGAGTTATGATTTATGATTAAAAAAAAATGAAGACAATGGTATGAATTTGTCAATTTAATTTATCTAATAATATTAGAAGTAAAAGTTACATTCTCAGATTCAGCTGTGTTGCACCCTGAAATATGTTTTGCTGCAGATTTTGGGATGCATTTCAAATCTGTTTGTAGCACATAAGGAGGAGGCGTTTGCTCCATATGTAGGTGGTGCCGTATATTACACAAGGCGTCTTGTCTATTGATGCATGAAGTAGGTGCTGCATTCCGGCTTAATGACTTAAGTGCATGAGCTGTTTTCATTCTCTTGACCCTCCTCTCTCTCTCTCTCTCTCTCTCTCTCTCTCTCTCTCTCTCTCCTCTCCTCTCCTCTCCATCACTCTCTTTGCAGCTGTATCACTCACCAGCGTTGTTTATCTGCTCCGCTACGCTTCTGTAATTTGATTTGATTCATTTTGTCACTCTGACTCTGCTCTCTTTCCGCCAGTAAGACTCTTATTTCCCCCTCCACTCCTCCTTTTCTCACTCTGCATTGTTTAAGCAGATTTAATTGTTGTAAATGTAATTGATTTCTTACAGTAAAATAACAGAAATTCTTGCATTGCTTTTTAGGGCAGATCTGTTGAATATTGTTGTGAGTGAATTTTAAAATTTAGAGCTCTGACTACTCAGAGATGTCAGAGATTTTGGACGACCAAAAAACAAATCAGATTTAAGCTAGCCCGTAAAACAGAATAATATAATCTGGGCTTAAGATTTACACCTTTTTGTAGGACAGTTTAAATGCAACATCGTTTATACGACCATTTTAGCAATATTTCTTTCTGGATAACAAGAAGGAGCTTATTGTGGCGAGAAATCTAGAAATGTTTGATTTTTTTCATTAGAGAGAATCAGTCCATTTCATAGATAATACATTTGTCCTTATGACCTTTACAGCAATGAAACAAATGCCTATATATTTGCCCCTTTTATCGATTATCACTTGTTTCTTATAATGCCATCTCTCTCTCTCTCTCTCTCTCTCTCTCTCTCTCTCTCTCTCTCTCTCATATGCTTTTGATTTTGATCAGTCTGTAAGTTTCAGCAGGGTTTGAATTGGCTGACTTGCTGGTTCCTGTAGAAAATCATCCTTACCGCACCGCTCTCTTTATTAATCAATTTCTTTTTGTTTCTCTGTTGTCATTTCCCCCTCTCTTTTCCTTCTTTCTTTTTTCTGTTATTGCACAATTCCTAAATTGTTCTCTTCTGCTCTTTCTCTGCTGTGCTGCTCTCAAAATTATAAAAATTTCAGGAGCTGTGTAGACTCTTGTGCGTCATGTCTTGTGTGTGTGTGTGTTTGTGTGTGTCTGAGTGTGTGTAAGTGTGAATTCTGAAACTAAAATTCCCTATGAAGCAAAATCAGAAAAATAAATCAGCAGCAATAACCTTTATTTGTTTGTCACAGCAAGCAAGATAGTCCTAAAAAACCTAACACTTTTTAAAATGTTTTAAAAACATGTACACATGTACGTGTGTGTCTTCCTGCGGCGTTATTGCCACTAACAGAGTAATAATTACTGAGCTGAACATCTCCAATCCAATTCCGACTCCAGTGCCTGTGATGCGGACCTTAAGTGAATGCAATGTTTGATTACTGCATGCCTTAAAAGAAAGAAAAGAAGCACAGTTTCACCGGCACCTTGAGTCACACTGGCTGCACCGATGAAGAATAGAACTGCATGATATTGACAAAATACTATGTAGCACTTACACATATTGTGACCGCCTTGCAATACATTAAAGTACATTGTTGAACTCTTCATCTGTCATGATTCATCCAAATGCACACACACACACACACACACACACTGTACAGTAGACACACACACACACTGTACAGTACACACACACACACACACACACACATACACACACTGTACAGTAGACGCACACACACACACACACACACACACACACACACACACACACACACACACACACACACACACACACAGACACACACACACATACACTCATATGAAGCAGAAAAGATTAGGATACCCGGATCTTATTTCCTTATTGCAGCATTTTTACTATATAAGTGTAAGTGTGAGCGATATACAGTTTAACATACACTCGTTATTTTGTTGCCGCTGAATAAAATGAATGAAAATGATAATATTATGCACATGCATACTTTCACATACAGTAGAGTGGCTTTAAATGGATCCAGCTTAGGGAGATGTATTAGATGACTAACATCAGTTAGATGAATCAGTACTCAGCCTCGATCGATATCTGACATGTTATACTATAGTACATCTTAAGAAAGCGTCTGGTCAGTAAACAAGATCATTTCTTTTGTACCTTTGTAAACAATCACTGTGTTTAATATGATATGGTAGTAGTGTATGGGTGTTACAGAATCGTTGAACAAAATGTTCATAAGTATGAACAGATAAGTACTGTATATACAATACTGTGAGATTTTTTTCAGCAAACCAGCTTATGAATTAGTTCATTCATTGATTCTGCTCTGATCAGCAAATTCCCATAACATACACATGATTATACACCACATTAATTCTGTAACTTCTGATGGTTTATTGGGGGAGTTTTTAAGGGTTCTGTGTAATGCCCCACAAGTGTGTGTTTTCCTCTAAGTAGGGTTCCAAGCAGTCTTTTGGGGAACAATCCTTAAGATTTTTTTTTTTAATGTCATTTCAGTTCTTATCTCTTTAAAATTCTACCCAGCCTTTAAGTAGAGCACATTTTAAGTCATATTGAAAAATGTGTTGAACTTGACCTAATTGGATCATCTCTACCATTCGGTTGAAGTACTGTATGTTGTGCTAAAAACAATTAATTAGATGCCACTAGGTCTTTAGATAGTGTACCTTTGCAACTGCTTTGCAGCATGGCATTAGAAATAAAGTGAATAAATAATACCCCAAAACATCACCACACAAGATGCTAGCGTTTTATGTGACTTCTTCTGATTTGTTTGGTATTTGTAAATGCATTGATTCTTTTACCGTTAAGCAACAGCTCAACCATTTGCAAGAGGCGTCTACTGGTTTTGTGATTATTGCTCCAAGGGGACAAAAAACATTTTAAATGCTTTTTGCCTAAGTGGAGATATTAAACGATTAAATAAACATAAAATAAAGCTCTTCATTAGGAAAGTTTGCGGCGTAGAAATAGATTTGTCTTTATTTTTTATGCAGTCATTTATAGCTGAGTGAGAATTACAAACAAGGAAGCCGCCATTAGCATAGAGAGGTTGATGGCAGTGAATGGTTATTAGGAATATAATAGGGAAAAAAAAAAATAATATATATATATATATATATATATATATATATATATATATATATATATATATAACTCTCAGTCTGCACTAACGTCCTGTTATTTATCACGACGCAGAAATTTTGTGAAACCTAACACACTGTTGTTGTTTGGGTATAAATTCAATTTATTGCCCTATTAATATGTTGTTAATGTATTTACTGAAGCTGTATGTGATAAAAATGTTGCTTACTTATTCATGTTTATGATGTCAAAATTTTGCAGTTATAATTGCTCTATAAAATCAAATGCACTGCTCTGTATGATACTGTGTGAAACTAATCTTCTCTCTCTCTCTCTCTCTCTCTCTCTCTCTCTCTCTGCAGACATTTATAGTGGTAAACAAAGGAAAAACAATCTTCCGTTTTAGTGCCACGCCATCCTTGTACATTATAAGTCCTTTTAATCTTCTTAGGCGAATAGCTATTAAAATTTTGATACATTCATATCCTTTCAATATGCATTTGCAAAGTGTGTATGCTGTGAGATTCTTTGACGAATGACAAGAGTGATTAATTAAGCCTGTACATCCTGTTACGGTTAGGCATCTTAATGCACAAATCAACTTCCTTCAGGAATCTAATGTGCGTGCAAAGCCGGGTCTCTCCCTAGCGCTCTGCATGTGTATTAGAAAAGCATGAACTATGGCAGGTCGGCAACACATTGTAGTGTTTTCTTATGAACCCCCAAAAACAGCGTCCTATGCATTCATATTTGAAATATGAAGAATGCTGTATCTATTTCGGCATAGAGAAGATCCAGCACATCTGATGTTAAACCAAGGCTGTGCATTAGCAAGAGTCCCAGGAGTGATCAGTGTGCATGTAATGAGTCAATTCCTGGAAGTGATGGAGCTGATTTCAGTGTTGGTTTCCAAGTCATTAAGCTAGAAAGAATTTTTCATTTTTCACATTGTGTGTGTTAATGCACTTAACTAGCTACAGTAGTTAGCTGGTTGCATGTTAAAACATTGCATTAGCTATAAGCTTTTAGCACCTTTATGAAATATGGAATTACGATGTAAAACGCTTGCTATTGTAACACAGGCAAGAAAATATGCCCAGGCAATTAAAACACGGGCCAAAGCATTTGCCTGGTGGGTCAGCTAAGAAATTCATCATTTGTTCAGCTCTGCTGAGTTGCAAAGTTTGTCGCATAATTATTAAGCCAGAGTTTCAGCAGGGCGGCACTGTGGCTTAGTGGTCAGCACTATTACCATGCACCTTCAGGGTCCGGGTTCAATTCCTGCCTCGTGATCTGTGTGCATGTTCTCCCCGTGCTTGGTGGGTTTCCTTCGGGTACTCCGGCTTCCTTCCACAGTCTAAAGACATGCAGATTAAGCTATTTAGTGATCCCAAATTGCCCATAGTGTGTATGTGCCTGTGCCCTGCAATGTATTAGCACCATGCTTAGGGTGTCTCCTAGGATCGGCTCCAGGCCCCCCGCAACCCTGTATGCAGGATAAAGCGATATGAGTGAGTGAGTGAGAGTTTCAGCAGTTAGTTAATCCCTACCTTTAACTGTAGTTGTCATAGTGACCTACAGTGTGAAATACTGTAAACGTAATTACTGTAATGCAGTCGTGATATAGTAGACATACTGTAGCGCTAAGTGTCAGAGGGTTGTTTTTTTCCCCCTTATCTTATTAGTTTGATCAATATTTAGTTCAGAATTAGAAAGTTAAGAATGGGCACTGTGTGCAAATCCTTCTAAAGGCCTTTGGCCAAATTATTATTTGGCCAATTATATTATTTGATGCTTGATGTGGCAGCAACCCAAACCACCAGAAGCATTAAAACTGTCAGGACAAGTAAAACCAGGCTAAGATGAAATTCATCCTTTTGTCATTTTCATGATTGATTACACAAGGTACAATGAACTGAAGTAACATGCTTGTAGTTTAGTTTAGATGTAAATCTATAATGTTTTGACCAGCGTGCAGTGTTTTTCTCTGTTGACAAGTTCCCAGTTTGCCCTTAACTCCTTGCCACATTATTCAGCATGATCATCATGTGTACGATTTTGACCAACTGTGTATTCATGACGTTTAGTAATCCTCCAGAATGGTCCAAACAAGTAGAGTAAGTACTCTATTCACACTGCATGAACACCTTTATGAAATATAGAATTATAGTGTAAAATGCTTGCTATTTTAACACAGACGAGAAAATATGCATGCTGAATGTGTGTTACTGTATACGGTTTAGAAACCGAACCATATGCATACGCTTCTCAGTGTACCGTTTCTTTTAATGCCAGTACCGCACAATAGGACTTATACAATCCTACACAGTGTGGAATATGTGCGAGACTTCACAAAAAATATGACAGATTTTATGGATAATTTTGTCCTGGACCGTCCTTCAGTCCTCCCACACTACATGATTTGCCCAAAATAAAACACCACTTTTTCCGATTATGCTCTCAAGTCGAAATTCTGACCAATGCACCCAATGCTTAAATGTTCTCATGAAAATTAGAACACACATCAGATTGGCTGTTACTTGTTAAAGGTCTTCCAAGGTCTTGGATTTTCCTCCGTAATATAGAGGAGTATTGGGAATCTGGAACAATCATTATTTAAGATGATTTTATAATAGTCAGACATTTTGAGAGGTGAATCAGACTCGATATCTAGCTTCCCTTTTAGAAAACATGAGAGGTTATATCAGTTTCTCTCTTTTGCATGTTCTACGTAATTGACTCCTATCACATTCAGGGTTTTAATTCATGACTCCGTTTATTTCTGATGTCCATGAGCTCCTTGATGTCACTCTTTTGCACATAGGTATACATTCACAGGAATTTATACGTTCGAGTCAGCCATCAAAATCATTGCTCGTGGCTTCTGTATAGACGACTTCACATTCCTGAGAGATCCATGGAACTGGCTGGACTTCATGGTCATCTCAATGGCGTAAGTATCCTCGGGAGCTCACCGTCACAGCTCATGATGAATTGCTTCATTCACAACCCATGACTTACCTCCTAATATCACTCCGAACATCGTGATTTATTTTATTTTATATTTTTTAAATGATGAAATAATTAGTTTCGAGTGCAGTGGTTGAAATTCCAAATTGTCATTTCAATAACTGTAAATATCATTCTGAGTAAATATTAACATGATTATGAAAAGGTTACATTAAACAAATATCTATCTAACAGCCCTGGTTATTTCTTTATCCAGCTAATCACAGCTTAACAAGTAACCTTTGCTAACAATTTATCACTCCTCCATTTTTCAGAGGCTTGACCTTCAAGCTCATTAAGTGTGGATGGGGATCGTTCAATTAGCATTATATTAATATTTAATGAATGTAAAAGAGTAGGTCCTTTTTTTTTTAAGGTAGAACTACCATATTAATGAATGTTACAGAGAAATGATTATTTTTTGGTCTTTCTAACAAGTTATGGGTGACTGAGTGATTTTATATGTCTGTCCTCTTCAGTGTTTTCTCACTTTTTTCACTCTTTCTTTCTTTCTGTCTCATTAACGAGTGCTGTGTTTAACGAGTGCTGTGGTGTGAGCGTAGACAGTTTTCTACATGCAGTATTTGAAAGAGTGTCTCAGCCAGACTGTTCCTTGATCTCTTTCCTGACAGCTTCTGGATAGCCATGGACCTTGCGTTTGGCATGCTCTTATTTCCCACAGATTGCTTTCTCACACAGATCAGTCTTTGTTTATAGGTTCATTTTAGATTTACGAGGTGGAGAATCGCTTTCATTTTTTAATAATATAAGTATTAAGATGGAAATGTTTCAGCATGTTACTGACTTTATTTAATTATAACTGACTGTTCAGACTTTGTGTTTTTCATATCAATTATAGAATAATATTTCCTGATGAAAGTAGCGAAATGAACACTTTGGTTAAGGGTCATATTCAGAGTCGGTATCTTAAGTCTGAAAGCTAAATCGGCTTGTATTTGGTCCCACGTTCTTTTCAACATGGTCAATAATGCCATTTACAGTACAGTACAATTAAATTTGTTCCATGGGAGTCGAGTTCTTAATGCGAAATGTAATGTAAATGCAGATAATCCATTCCAGCCACCAAAAAAATATTTATTTGTAATATTTACAGTACCAATTTCCAACACTATAATCATAATTGTTCATATAAAAATGATCAAAACATTTAGAAAAGACATGTAAATGAAGTAACATATGACATACTGTAAATAGACATATAACCTCACTTAACCTTAATTCGTGATTGAAACCAGCTCTTGGAACCAGCTGCTTTAAAAACCGAACTGAAAGTGGCTCCCTTTTCTTTTCCCCCCTTTCTTGGACAAAATACAAAAAAAAAAAAAAAACAAACTTTAAATCTCTTTGCTTGCACCACAAGCTGGTGTTTGCTTGGTGTTTAGCTTGTTTCAATCGTTCATAAGCTGAAAATACTTTGAAAATACTGAAAATACTTTGCACGCCGAGGAAAATTTCGTAAAAAATTTCAGGCGTAGATTTGTGAGGTGGGGCATTCATAAACAAAGATATCACTATATTATTTTTTTTTTCATTTAGTATTTTCCTAAAACAACAAAAACAAACAAACAAGCACTCATCTACAAGGCATAAAGCTCACTTTATTCATAATTTCATTCCAAATCAATGAAGCAGGCAGCATGGTGGCTTAGTGATTAGTGATTAGTCTCCTTGCACCTCCAGGGTCAGGGTTTGATTCCCACCTCATAGAGTTTGCATGTTCTCCCCGTGCTTAGTGGGTTTCCTCCCACAGTCCAAAGACATGCAGATTAGGCTTTATATGTATTTGCCCTGCGATGGATTGGCATCCCAGCCAGGGTGTACCTCGCCTCGTACCCTGGGTCTCCTGGTATCGGCTCCAGCCCCCTGCGACCTTGTATAAAGGATAAAGCGTTGTGGACGACGATGAAGTTGAATGATCAAATGTCTCTGATTATAATACAGCTTCCGCTCATTTCCTCCATGTGAAATAAGAAATCTTTTCGTGCATTTTAAGAGGCCTTAAGTCATAATTGATGCATAACTGTTTATCACACACTTTTGGCTTTATACAGTATCCTCACTTAACCATTGTATGTCAACTCTGAATATGATCCTTAAGAAATGCAACGGTCTTGACCGTCCTTGCCTTTGTGTCTTCTTCAGTGATTTATTTTAATATGATTATTCTGGGTTAAACAGAAAGCCTGATCAGCCCTTACTGTAATGTCTGCCTGTGGAATTGAACCGTTGCTCGTGTCTCTGTGTAACTTTGATTTGATTATTGCAGGTATATAACAGAGTTTGTAAACCTAGGCAATGTCTCAGCTCTGCGCACGTTCAGAGTTCTGAGGGCATTGAAAACTATTTCTGTAATCCCAGGTAAGCGCGTGTCTGGACGGGAGGGGCCGGGTCGGTGTTAGGTGTGCGTGCGTGCGTGTGTGCGTGTGTGTGTGTGTGTGTGTTGTTTCTTTTCCTTTTCTTTTCTTCCCCCTCTGCGTGAACAGGCTCTGTGAGTGGTGTAGTTCCTGGTCCAGTGGCGTGCTGGTGTTCTTGCCGTGTTTGTGGTGGTCATTGGTGTCTGTGTGTGATCCTCCCTTATTTCAGATATATAACAGAGTTTGTGGACCTGGGGAATGTATCTGCGCTGAGAACATTCAGAGTTCTCCGAGCATTGAAAACTATCTCTGTCATTCCAGGTGAGGCCCAATTTAAACACTGAGGCTGAGTTTTTTTTTTTTGGCGTTTCTGTTTCCTTTTAAGTTTCATTTCATTGTTATGATTTTAGCAGAGATTACATTAGAAGTGAATATTTGGTTTGCTTAATTTCTTTTATTTTCCTTCTACCTCCAAAATGATCAAAAATGGTACTTATACATTTTTGATAGGCTTTGCAGTCTACTATTGCACCATGGTCAGAGTCTTATAGCATTTGCTTTCTCATGAGCCCTGGAGGAGATGCACTGACACAGAGAGACTCATGGAGCGGCAGCAAAGATTCACACACCTTTGTGTCATTATTTCAATATTATTAATATCTTATTTAATTTGTATTAGGTGATAGATTAAAAATTCCTTTGTTAGCAGGCAGTGTGTAAATGGCAGTTGAGTTTAAGACAGCTCGACAATAAACAGTACACGGATTCACTGGGTCAGGGGTAGCTTGGTGTAGCAAGGACAGCATCGGACTACTGTTCGGAAGGTCTCAGGTTCAAACCCCACCACCACCAAGTTGCCACTGTTGGGCCCTTGAGCAAAGCCCTTGACCCTCAACTGAGTTGATTATTACAGATTTGAATAGAAATATAGTTGCTCTGGATAAGGGAGTCTATAACAAGGCATTGAGTTCAGTAACTTCTTCAACCTGGGCTTTATCTTGCACAGAACGATTGAACAACACACATCTCTACTAGTTTAAACCCACTGGAATATGGAGCACGGTGTTTAATTTGTTTTGGGTCAAAATGAGACATACAGGGTCAGAAATCTACACACCCTCAGAATATTAATTCCGTGGTGCTGGATGTCTTGAAATCCCTTTTAATTTGCCAAGTCCGAGCTCTCTCAACTTCCTCTTAGTGATCATGATGGACTACAGCTGGTAGCTTTTCTGTGCCACTGGATCCAGTCATTGGATTGACCACAACACAGTACAATAGGGAAGTCCAAGGAGTACAATGCAGACCTGAGAAATACACAGGACGGTACATTTACACAAGCCAGGAATGTCTCGTCAATAGGTTATTGGGAGATGTAGCCACTTTGCCAAATATGGACACTATTACCCTCAGTGGTGAGGACATTGGTTTGGATGATAACGAGCAACCCATCAAGCATCAGGCCTGCGTTTCCTGTTGGAAGCTTATAAACAGTGTATACAGTCAATCACAGTTTACATCATCATGGACTAAAGGACTGTTGTCCATGGAAGCTCTGAAATCGACACAACAAAAATTTGCAACTGATAACATATCAGGCAATAAAATGGCCTTTTGGAGGAAGGTTCTGACCAGCAATTCATACAGTATGTTTGGAGGAGTAAACATAAGACATTCAACCCCAACAACACTGTACCAAAAGCAGTTTAGCTGCAATGACAGTGACACAACACACCCATCACACATGGTTGTGGAATGGATAAAGCATTCTTACTTTAAGCTTTTGGAGGGTTAACTGTATTTAAAATTTCTAGAACAAAACAAATCAATTCTGTCAAGAGGTTTGTTTTATGTTCTGTTTTACGCTTTGCTGTTCCTTATTAAAACATCCAGCAGTGCTCTCTGTGCTACAAATGCAGCAGAATACAGCAGATGCACATGAACAAACAATGAACACTAAGCAAACAGAACTACATGAACATTATACTTCAGGATAAACAAGTTGTTCTGCAGGCTTATGATTCATTATGGTGGCATTGTGCCTTAACGTTTATTATTACTGTTAACTTGCACCTCTTGGGTTGGGGGTTTGAATCTCCCCTCTGGTCTGAGTGCCTGTGTTCCCCCTTTTTTGCGGTTTCCTCTGGGTACTCCGGTTTCCCCCACAGTCTAAAGCTATGCATTGTAGATTGATTGATGTTTCCTAATTGCCCAGAGTGCGTGATTGAGTGGGTTGGCACCCCATCCAAGGTGTCCTCTGTTGAGTACATTGGATGACGAGTTTCATCGTTTCTATACTGTATGGTGGGTTTTTAAGTAGGCGAGTTGCTAGACCAAGAATCCACCCCCACTCCTTACTTATCCAGGGTTTGTGACCAGCACAGGCAGAGTGATTCTGTATCGGCTTTAGGACTTTGTATTAGGGTTAAGGGCCTTGCCCAGGGGCCCAACAGTGACAACCCTGAAGTGGCAGACGCAATATCCGATCACTAGATATTTCACTGAGTAATTTGTTTTGGTTTTGTTCTGTTTTATTTGATACTGTATATACTGTACATTTCAAGACAACCTTCTCGAGAACTCCTAAAAATATACCTCTTACTCATTTATGAAGACTGCCAAGCCTAGATTGGGGATATATTTTATGCTGCATGATGCTTTGAAAGACACTTGCTTTTAGAACATTAGCCCAGAATGAGCTTGGTTGACTTATTTATCTGAACTTTATTTCTTTTAATTTTTTTTTTATCTTTCAAATGTATTTTATTTGTGTTGCGGTCTGGGAAAACCATTTACATTTTGTAATTTGAACATTTTCCAATATATGTAGCTCTGAAAATGACTTACCTAAATATATATTTTGCTTACCTAGGAGAAAAATTAATACTTGATGCTTCTCATCTCTTGATCCATGCTTCGTTTTTTTTGTTGTTTTCTTTGTAAATATGCATACAATTTTATAGATATAGGTACAAATTTACAGATGAAACTTGGCCAATTTAGATTTCACATTAAAAGACATAAACCTAAAAAAGTGTATTATTCTAAAATGCAAAATTGTTAAGATGATTTTAACATGACAGTGACATACAGTATATTTGACATGGTTACAGACACTACAGATTTTTTGCCTTTTAAGCTTTGACCAAAAACCAATTTAAGAAACAATTTTTACAGGTCATATGCTTTTAGAAACGTACACCGATTTTAGTACCAATAAAAATGAGAAAATATGAATAATTAGCATTTTAAAGTATTATTGTTCGGACCAGGACATTAAAAACGTTGAAAAATTGACAAATAAAATTTTCTCCAAAACGGCTAAAGTTTGCAACTTGAAATTTTTAGGTAAGCGAGATGTTGCATAAACTGCAGAAGTAACTTTTTTGGCACACCCAGTTTTTGTATTATATGGATAAAAATCAAATCAGCACCAATACTGTGTCTTGGCCGTAAGTGAGGAAATCCCATTCACGTAGCAAGAATTTAGACATCTTAAGTCAGACTGTTTGCTGTTCCAGCTTCGTTGGCTTTATTGATCTGACACCTTACACATCAAGATCGCCTAGGCAAGATCAAGTATCAGGACATGCTAGGGTTTAGTCACAGCAACATCTAATGAGTTTTCCCAGACTGCCACACATTTACAGTACAATGAAGCCAGATGATTTAAAAGAATTAAACATTTTTTAATCGGATCACCTAATAATTAAAAAGAACTGGTGTCTTTTATGCTTCATGAGCAAGTCTCAGGAAACAGAAGTATAATATAATGACTTTTGCAAGAAATTATTTCCACAGATCAATCTCTACTGTATGCTCATTAAGATCACTTTTAATCCTGCTTACAGCCATATTTCCAGTTTGAACAAAATGTATTTATTACAATTCTAGGTTGAGTATAAGGATAATTCATTACTTGTGCTCAGCTCTCCATTATGGGCCAAAGATTTTTAATTTGGTGAAGGAAAGAAGTTCGGGGTGTGGGGCTTTGCACTTCTAATGATATTACCAGTCCAATGGAGCTGCATCAGATATCGCTGTTGGACTGTATGCATTCAGCCTTAGGGTTTAAATGCCCTGCATGTGATCTCAGCTTTGATCCCTCTCCCTGCATGCTCGCTCTGCTCTCCCTCTGTCATGGCCCCCTTGCTGTGCTGCAGTATTTAAATATGAATGAATGTCACAGATTTATTCAACTGAGTCATCTCTTTGGGTCCTCACTGATGAACCTTACACAATACTGGCACTGTATTATACATTATATGTATTGTACATAATTATAGATTACAGTATAAGATTTTGAGAGCAATACATTCAATCCCACTCACTGTACGCCAAAGCACTCTCGGGGTCGTGATTCTGATTCTGATTGGTCGGAAAGTGTTGATTCTACTTCTATAGTAGTTTTGCTCATTGTAACATACTGTATGTCTAAGTTCGTTTAGAGTCACCAGCCTCAGATATCACCAATTAACAAGCAGCACCTCAGATTAGAGCCGTTAAGAAGAGAGCAGAAGTAGCAGACACATCTCCATATCAACTGTTCAAAGGAGATTATTGCATACTGTATTTTGGATGCTTTTAGAATAGCTTTATAATGTCGAAATAAATTAATTAATCGGAATGGCCATGAACTAAGGTGTGTCCAAGCTTTTGACTGGTAGTGTATAAATATATAATAATAATAATAATAATAATAATAATAATAATAAAAAATGAAACACAGATCAATTTGGCACGTAGGTATCATGATAATATTGGGTGGTCCCTGGTGATTCCCATACACATACATATAATTTCATATAATATAATTATAGATATAATATGTTTAGCAGTTTTGGACACTGTCAGTACTTTCCACACATAATTTCAAGTTTTCCTCCTGGGAAGGTTTAAAAATAGTTGTTTATAACTGCTGGAAGTGACAAGAACCATATTGTACAACATTAAATATCACTAAAAACTATTAGAATTTCTATCAGTTATATTTAGCAAAATAGTAATTGTTGGCAAATTGCTGTGGTATAGGAGGACTGGAACATATTCAGATGTAATGTAACTGGACATTGATCAATTTCAGTCTGTCTCTCCTCTTCCCATTGATTTGTTCCTTACATCATACTGTATCTTTGCCAGATGCCAAGTTTATGTAGTGAGGATGAAAAGCGATGGCTCAAACAGTCACTGTGTAGTCTTGTGGTTAATATGTATTCTTTTTTTTTTAACGTTAATGTTGTGTGCATCTGGTCTATTTCTCAACTTATAAAGGAGGTCAAGGCATGATTCAAAAAAATTGGTTTTTACTTTTTAAAAGTCAGTGGGGATGAAAAACTTATACCTAGAAAATCATAACAGCGTATGTATGTGTGTATGCGTGCGTGCGTGCGTGTGTGTGTGTGTGTGTGTGAGAGAAAGAGAAAGTTCATGAAATTGGCTGCACTACATACAGTACGGCTCTTTTATTACCTCCTGTCTCCCATTCATGCCTTGGGACCCCTTTCGTCCACAATTACCAGTTGAACACATACACAACTTCTCTGTGCTCCTCTCTTTGCTTGTGTGTGTGTATGTGTGTGTGTGGGTGGGTGCCTTTTCTCCACCACCCAGGTCTAAAAACCATTGTTGGCGCCTTGATCCAGTCCGTGAAGAAGCTTTCGGACGTGATGATCCTCACCGTGTTCTGCCTCAGTGTGTTTGCCCTCATTGGCCTGCAGCTCTTCATGGGGAACCTGCGGCACAAGTGTGTCATCTGGCCCATCAACATCACCGATCTGTACCAGGCCAACGGCAGCCACGCTTTCAACTGGGACGAGTACATCATGAATGAGAGTGAGAGAACTTTCCTGAACTAGACGCTCTAAGAGAGCGCAATCACTCAGATTTGACCTTTATGGGTTTTGGCAAAAAGTCTGAGTAATTGATGAGATTGATTTTATGCCTGGAAGGGATTCAAGTGACTCAGAGCAAACTGCAGTAGAAAACAAGACGATTTAGGAGATTAAATGTTGTTGACCTTCAGAGATGGAAAGCGTTTAAGAAACTGTATTTCGTTACTGTAGCTAAGTGTCATTTAAGAGTATTTGCACTTTACCTGATTATAATTGAAAATGAATTTTGTAGTTTTACGTAAAATGTCTTTATATTATCATGTTTAAACATCTAGTCACATCTACACAAGCACAGGCAACCATCTTTGTACATCTTTTGTGTGTTTTAAATCGAAATTTTGCAAGAAATTTGCCTCGACCTGAGCCGAACTGAACGCCGGCTAAGGTGGGCATATGACCGGAAGTCAAGCAAAACACGTTTTCGTGTTTTTTTTTTGCCAGTGGAAAGCCATGTAAAGCGAGTTTACATAGTTTTTGTGTTTTTTTTTGTGTGCATTTTTTAGATTTTAGTAAAGACATAGAACCATAGGTCCCAAGAATTTTAGCAAGGACAGTAGCAAGAAGCAAAGGGAGCCACTTGCAGTTTGGTTTTCAAGGCAGTCGGTGACAAGACGAATCATAAATTAAGGTTAAGTGAGGTTTAATGTTTATTTATTTCATATTTTACATGCCTTTTGTTTGAATTGTTTTTATATGCACAAGTATGGTTATTGTAGGAAATTGGTAATGTTGGTAATATTTCTGGGTGACCTTAAGAACTCGAGTCTGGAAGGGATTAAATTTGTACAGTATGCTGATATACTATTGTATTATATTTATTAATCATTATTGCCATAAGCCTATTTATGAAACAAGTAATAGAAATGAAGTTCTGGCCGACAGTGTTTGTATGAACTATAAAATATAGCTATAGATTGATGCTGTGGTGCAGGGGCAGCTCTGGCCCATCAGGGCATGGATCCACAAGATTTCTGGCGGTATGCTGTGGTGTCTGGCACTGGGATGTTAGTGGCCTTTGGGTGCTGCAACCCTTTGGATGCTGTGGATTGCCGGGTGGAATCTCAGTGCATTGGACTTGTTTGTCCGGGCTTCCCGCAGGTGCTCCCAAATGGGAGCACATAGCATACCTTGAATTCATAGCCTCCTGAACCACAAACAGAAAGCTGCACTTGGTGCTGATATCTTTCTGGCATAGGTTTTTTATCAGACAGGCTAGCCTTTGGTCCCTAATAGCATAGATGAGTCTTGGGTGCCCATGATGTGATTACTGGTGTATAAGTAATAATGAGTGCTATTCACTTTCACCTGTCACTCATCATAATTGGTATTTGGTGCACCTACAGTGGCTAAATAAAGGGATAAAGTTCTACTGCTTTCTGATTAGATTAGATTTGCCATTGTTTCAATAACATAAAGTAATTTCTAAACTCACTAAGCATTTAATACTATACCTTCACTTTGGCATATTCCTTAGTAATAAGGAATATAATAAAAATTATATTGAATTTTTTTTACTTATAATAACAAGTCAAAAGCTTTTTATTTAAAAATAAAATATATTTACATGGAACGGTCTATTTGTCGAGTAAAAGTAAAACTTCATACTTTTAGTTCATCTGCTATTTGATTCGTTCAATTTTCTCGCTACACATAATTAAGAGTACCAAAAAGGCTGACTCACAGAAACACATTCATTCAGTGGTTAGAAACACAAGGACAGACACAAGGTTTGCCAACAAAACGTCTACAGTGATAAAACTGTCTAAAATCTACAGTAATACAAAGCATAGAGCATTAAAATAACAATAGTCATAAAAATCACTTTTCAGTTTGTTTGATTGTTTGATTCAGGATCTAATCCTTTTCATGTTGCAGTTGAACTCTGGACGCTCAAATAGTCTCAACTGGTTGTTTTGGTCTGCACCAAATTGCTGTTTTTTCAAGTATTTCAAAACCAAATTGTTTTCAAGTGCCTAAACGAGCTGCACTGGAGATAACAACACACCAGTGTTCGATTCAGACTAAACCTTGCATATGAGAATCCAAAACTTTTGGCGGACACTCTGAGAAATCATATTGAGCTTTATTGCCAAATGTGTTACAAGTACAGATGCTTCCAGAGATGACACACAAAAATGGAATACAATTAACAAGATATGGAACAAGATGTTGGGTATTATAATGTAAGGAATAATATATAAAAATGAGCTTCCTTTGAAAATTTAAAAAGGATGATGTCGACAAAATGTCATTCTATTTCTTCCAAAAGAACATTTTGTCATGATTTTTATTTGACGACTCAATTTATAATTTCATTCATAATTTACTTTTAATAACTTTAGCACATTTAGGAATATGAACAGTTAGTTTTAATGAAGTAAACAGTAACAAAATATCAATACCGGTAATTAAACATTTGAATTATACCATGAATTGAAGTTCATCTGATCATGATCTTTTCCAACACTCAGGCAAACTTGGAATTAACTGGAGCTGTTTCTCTGTTTATCCCCAGCCAATTTCTACACGCTCCCTGGCAGCCTGGATGCTCTGTTATGTGGAAACGGCTCTGATGCTGGGTGAGTTTACCTGTAGTTTCTTTCCCTCAACCCAGTAAACATTTCAGCTTAAATGCTATTAAACCTGGTTCAGTAAAGGTGCTTCATTCATTGAGATTCCCAGTCTATCCTTGAATTGCTGTTTCTTATCTACTACGTATATGTCTGTGTGCTGAAAGGAACATTGCATTTTCACTTATTGCGTGTTATATGTGTTTCTGGATAGTCGGTGTCCTGAAGGCTACACATGTATGAAGGCTGGACGCAATCCGAACTACGGCTACACCAGCTTCGACAGCTTTGGCTGGGCATTTCTTGCTCTTTTCCGCCTCATGACGCAGGATTTTTGGGAGAACTTGTACATGCTGGTGAGTGTGGATCATATTTTCCCCCGAATTAAGGTTGCACACTATATTATTTGTTTACTGATATGGCATTAGGCGGCACGGTGGTGTAGTGGTTAGCACTGTCGCCTTGCACAGCCAGGGTTCGGGTTCGATCCAGACTCGATTCCCGTCTCTGTGTGCATGGAGTTTGCATGTTCTCCCCGTGCTTAGTGGGTTTCCTCCGGGTACTCCGGTTTCCTCCCACAGTCCAAAGACATGTAGGTTAGGCTAATTGGTGTTCCCAAATTGCCCGTGTGAATGTATGTGTGTGTGTCTGTGCCCTGCGATGGATTTGCACCCGGTCCAGGGTGTACCCTGCCATGTGCCCTAAGTCTCCTGGGATAGGCTCCAGGCCCCCCGTGACCCTGAATACAGGATTAAGCGGTATAGATAGTGAGTGAATGATATGGCATTTTTAGCCTTGGCAATATTGACTTCTCATAGCAACATGCAAAAAGATTTTTTTTTTAAACCACACCATGTTTTATGAGCATTCTATGAGATTTTGGTTTTCAGTGTGTGGGTTTTCAGGACAGTTCTGATTGGGCAGAAGGTGTTCCTCTATAAGCTTAGAGAGTTATATGTTAACACACCCAATTTTATTGTAATGATGTGGTTTCCCAACATTTAAGCATCTATTTCTCACAGCCTGGTAATTCAAAAATCGAATAGAAATGTTTGGTAAACCTTTCTGTTAGAAAGAGATGTTTAGTTATGGAAGGAGTCTCTAGCGTCAGAACATTATTCCATTATTCCACAACAGTATTAAATATAGATTAATGACACATCATTCTTTAAATGTCCCATATTTTACTGTTTCTTTGAAGTTTATTTATTAATGCTCTGGTTGAAATACCCCTAAGATAATGCATTTTTCATAGCACGAAGTCCCCCTGTTCCTCTGCTCTTACAAATAAGCTGTTTCGTTTTATGTAAATGAGCAGCTTCTGAGCCACATCCCACCAAAGAACAGCTGAGCTGAGCAACAAGCCAGGGGGCGGGTACATTCTTATATGATGTCATTTCAAGGGCAAATCTAATTGGCTTGCTTCTTGCTGTGGGGAAAACATTATTTCTTATTTTTTTCCCCGCATTTTTGTGCGTACAGATGCAATAATGATTTTTGCACAAGATCACCCCTTTAATACATAATGATAATCACTGCTGTGGTCTGAACAATTAAATCCTGTGTAGCAACAGTACCAGCAACATTTCCTCATCTAACTCCATCACTGATTATTCTGAATATTTAAAATTATATTTGATTCTTTTGCAATCTCTTTACAGTACATGTTTTTACATCTTTCTACATGAAATGAAAAATATGCAAGTCGAGACTGCATGAAAAACGACATTTTATTTTATTTTATGCATTTACAGCATTTCTGTGCGGCTCAAACCACCCATGCCATCAGCTTCCTTTCTCCACCCTTAGAGTGAATGTAATGCTCCTTAAATAGTTCTGTGAAATGTTCCAAATTTGATTATATGTAGCAGTGAGTCTGAGCTGCTGTAGCTCTGTGTGTTCAGACGTGGTGCTGAGTGGAAGGTTGTAGGCTGCTCTGTAATGGCTGAAACACTTTAGAATACTGGAGCGACCGGGAAGAGGCATGAAATATTAACCTGCGGATTACAGTGCAGGCAGGCTGATGAGAAATGACTCCCAGATGGGAGTGCATAGCCTACCCTATTTTTGGTCTGAGCTTTGAATCCATGTTTTTAACATTTGCTGACTTTCATGTCATGCTCATCACCAGCCCCCTGCTTCTCTGTATGGCACGGGGCTATATTTACACCCACTCACCTCCTAATGATGTGGCTGTTGTCCAGTCTTATGGTTTGCAGTATGTCGGTGTTTGGTATTTCATTTTTTTTTAAAGCTTGATTTCTTTCTCCTAAAGAGCCTTGATGAACATAAAACCACTGCAACATATTTTTTCTACAGTAGCTGCAGAGTCTCACTGATCTTATTGTATACATATGTGTATTATTGTAAACTCACTAGACACATACAAGAGAATATTTCATGAAAAGGATCTGTTATACTGTTATGTGACCGTACAAAAAGCCTTTTATAAGGCTGAGCTTTATGTTCATAGAGCATTGATGTTATCACTCTGCACTGACGCTGAATGAGGAAATTCATATCCAAGATATTAGAGATCCTTAACCTATAATGTTCCATTATAACATTAACATTCCTTAGTGATGTTTCCACATTATGAAAACCAGACCATTTTAACCTTCCACATTCATATCTCTAGCTATTGACTGGTTGTGTTGCATAACTGGAAACAGAAAACCAAAATATCCATAAAACCGTGGCCACTTAACAGACCAGGAAACCACAGTAACAATATTAAGCCAATTAAAGAATCCTGTAGCATGGTGGCTTAGTGGTTAGTACTGTCTCCTCGCACCTCCGGGGCTGGGGTTTGAATCTCCCCTTTGGTCTGTGTGTGTGGAGTTTGCCTGTTTTCCACCATGCTTGGTGGGTTTTTTTTTCAGGTACTCCAGTTTCCTCCTACAGTCCAAAGACCTGTGGTCTATGTTGTTTGGCATTTCCAAACTGGCAATAGTATGTGAGTGTGTGTGCTTGTGCCCTGCGATAGTTTGGCACTTTGTCCTGGGTTTCTTCTGCCATGCGCTCTGAGTTCCCTGGGAAGGGCAGGCTCCGATTACGGTATTACAGTTTAATTTTTGTAAAAGCATGTTTGCTATTGGTTCTTTTTTCAGATTTTGTTCCCCTTTGCTGTTATTATAACCGCCACCCTCCTGGGAAGGTTTTCCACTTGATCTTGGAGCATGGCTGTAGGGATTTGCCCTGGCTCGTTATTATTTGCAAATTTCGTGGCAAACATTGGAACTGGACAGGAACTGGGACAAATTGAAGCAAGGAACTGAATTTAGGCGCAGTTGGAGTTCTCAGTGAGGTTAATGTTAGGGCTCTGTGCGGGCTCGTTGTTGAGTTAGTCCACTCCAGCAATCCAAGGGAAAGTTTATGGCAACAGTTTTGGAAACAAATATATATGGGGTACATGATGGTTAGGTGTCCACAAACTTTTGGCCATATAGTGGATTTAAAAGGGAGGGACTTAAACATAAGCAAGCAGGTAAACAAAACAATTGATTTATTTACTGGTTAAACAAAAGGCCAGTCACAATACTATATACTATATGCTACATGCTGAAGTTTCTTTACCAACCTCACAAATAGGTTTAGAGCTGGATTAAATTCTTTGCACTTCCTTTTGCATTACACAGACTCTGAGAGCAGCGGGGAAGACCTACATGATCTTTTTCGTGTTGGTGATCTTCGTGGGCTCGTTCTACCTGGTCAATCTGATCCTGGCTGTGGTAGCCATGGCCTATGAGGAACAGAACCAGGCCACCATGGAGGAAGCCGCACGGAAAGAGGAGGAATTCAAAGCCATGCTGGAACAGCTTAGGAAACAGCAAGAGGAAGCCCAGGTTACTAATCTTACTGTATTGTGTTTATAACCATAGGACTGTCTTATGAATACTACTAGTAGTAATTTTTCATGGTTTGTTACTGTGATTTAACATGTTGACATTTGGGTACATTGACTAATCCCTTGGTTGGTGACTGGTGCAGGCGAACGCCATGGCCACATCAGCAGGTACGGTGTCGGAGGATGCTGCTGAGGATGATGGAGTGGAGAACTTGTCGTGTAGCTCCTCTGAGATGTCTAAACTCAGTTCCAAGAGTGCCAAGGAGCGCAGGAACCGCAAGAAGAAGTGGAAGCAGAAAGAGCTTGACAGGGAAAAAGGGGACAGTGAGAAGTTTGTTAAATCTGAATCAGATGATGGCAGCAAGAAGAGGTTTCGGTTCCCTGACAATCGCTTAGGTCGGAGGTCCTCCATCATGAACCAGGTGAAACAGTGAACACAAGCGTGTGTGTGTGTGTGGACAAAGAAAGGAAATTTTTATGTATTGGGACTATTATTTCATTATACTGGTCATAAGTTTTTATTATTTTATTTGTTTGGTGCAAGGCTTCTCATCTATTGCAATTACAATGCCTTAGTGCTATAATGATATGAACACCTATGTCCAGTCCAATATCACATTTATTTGCAACACTGACATATTTGCTTAAATTATACAGAATCTGTTCAAGTGTCATGGGACACTGCAGTGGCAGTGCAAGCGTTGCATGAATAATTTTATATTTATTTATTTGATAAATGCTTTGATCGAAACTGTATTGAGCCGAGCAAATGACGGTTCAGGGTAACTTCTCAAGCACCTTAGCAGTCCTGGGATTCAAACTCATTTTCTGATCAGTTATCCAGAGCTCTAATCAATGCCCCATCACCACCCATCCTCCCTAATAAAGCTGTGCCTTTTTTCCACTTCACTTTAGTCTCTCCTCAGCATCCCTGGCTCGCCCTTCTTATCGCGACACAACAGCAAGAGCAGCATCTTCAGCTTCAAAGGTCGCTGCCGGGACGCTGGCTCTGAGAATGAGTTTGCGGACGATGAGCACAGCACCGTGGAGGAGTGCGATCAGAGACGCAGCTCGCTATTTAGCCCGTACCGCCGAAGCAGCTACACCGGCTACCATGGCAAACACAACAGCACGGTGGATTGCAACGGGGTCGTGTCTTTAATCGGGCCTGGTCCGGGAGGACGCCTACTGCCTGAGGTGATAATAGATAAGGCAGCTTCTGACGACAGTGTAAGGACAGCTAAGTGTAGATCAGTTTAGGCACGGACAGCTTTCCTCTCCGAGCCTTGGCTTTCTTTTTCTTTTCTCTCTTTTCAATTCTTCTCCTTTTTCTGCATTTGACTCTTTGTTTATGTGTTTCTTTCTTTTTTTCTTTTTCTTTTAGACTTTTGCCCTTTTTGTTTTGGTTGAAGCTCTTTTACCTAGCTGCCTGTGGCTGCTGCCCTTGCCAGAATGAAATTGAGAATTTTCACATGTAAAAAAAAATAAATGCATAAGCTATTTGCACTCAGGTGAAAACACAAATGCTGCCTTTTGTATACACAATTACTGTACATTAGCTGCTAATTCCCACCGATTAGCATCATGGCTAACATCAATTACAAACATGACCTTTGTTTGTTTTTAATACATAAAAGTTAGCCTAAAGCTTGCTGTTTACACAATATAACAGTTAATAGGGTTAGCTATCACACTTAACTATTTCTCTACACTATATAAAAATTAGCCAAATATTGACAATGGTTTTACAGTCTAATATTAGCTGTCCTAATAGGCAACTTTACTGCTAGATTACATTAACAATTTAACAGATAGCTTTATGAATGCTAGGTAGCTTTCTAATAAAAAGATTTACTGAAGATTTAGTAAATCTTGTCTAAAGATTTACCCATTATAGTAGTTAGCCTAGCATTCCTTAGCTTGCTGCTACTTCTTTTTTCTTCTTCTTATAGTTATTCTGATATTTACTAGCTTGCTGGTGAACCTAACTAAAAGTTTCAATGACATCATCATTCTCCAGCTGTTAACTAGCTTGCTAGCAAACCTACCTAATACTCTTAATTATGTAATAGTTCTCTTATTGCTATCTAGTTGTATTAGTATAACTAATATTAGTATGTTAGCTTGTTAGCTTCACTGGTTGACACATTGTAATATTTTAATTAATCTTAGACACACTGCCTGGCCAAAAAACAAAACAAAAACAATTTTCATTTCAGAATGGTTGATTTATTAGGATGCACCAAGCAAAGAGCTAGAACTGGATTAAGAATGTTTCAACCCTTCAAAAGTTGCTGAAGAGTCAATTTTGTTTAAGAATTGCAATTAGAAAAAGCATCATGAATGTAGATGACTTACACAGTTGGTGAAGCTGCATGTTCAAAATGAAGCAGTAAAAGAACAGTTATGTTTAATAATGAAAGAAAGAGCACATGAATTTCCACACACACACACACACACACACGCACGCACGCACGCACGCACACACACACACACACACACACACACACACACACACTGTGTGCCAAGAACTCACAGGATTGGGACTAAACAGCTGTGTGGCCATAAGAAAACCACTAATCAGAAAAAAGGCTTCAATTTGTTGGGAAGCATAAAAATTGGACTTGGAGCGATGTGTTCTGATGAGTTCAGATTATATTCCAGAGCGATGGGCATGCAAGGAAAGCACAAGCATAATGTCCAGTGTACAGTAAAAGCTTCTGGAGGTAGTGTTATGATCTGGGGTTGTTTCACTTGGTCAAGTCTAAGCTCAGAAATGTTGTGTGGCAATAAAATTAAGTCAGCCGATGACTTGAATGTACTGAATAACCAGGTATATGCCTCATGGTGCAGGCGACCTTATTTATGAAAGAGTGATTCTGGGAGGATAAAGAACAATAAATTGGCCACCACATCTAAAAAATTGGACTGTTAGCCTTTTTTGTTTTTGGACAGGCAGTGTAGTTGTCTGGAGGCATCGTTATTTTCCTGCAGAAGTTGCACAATGTTATCACAATTGACTAGCTACTCAAATCTATAGTCTATGTTGAGGTAATCAATATTTCTAAAATAGAAAGTGTTCTTTTAAATCCATAGGCCTTTTTTAAAAGGTACTTAAGGGATTTAAATAGAAAATCAGGAAAGGGAATTTTGCTTTTGAAAGAGTTGAAAATAATATATAAAACTATCTTTGCATTTCCAGCAGCATAAAAAATAAATAAATAAAAAAATAAAACTGAATTGCCATTTTATTAGTTAGTCATTTAGTCCACCTAATAAACTGGCAACCTAGTTTAAATGCGCATAAAATACTGTATAAAATTGCACTAAGATACACAATATATCTTTTTCATTCAATAGGAATGAAGGATGTGCATTGTCTGAACATGCATGTTTCTTTACCAATAGATAATCATTATTGTCTTCAAATTTGGGCATGTTTATTTGTTCGACGTCTGCATTCCTCATTCATCTCGTTTGTTGTGTCTGTTTATGCATCGTGTGATGTGTATTTACTGTAAATATGTTTCACTGTCCTTTCGTACATCTTCAAATGATCTCCTGCTTATTGCTTCCAAGATGTGAAACTGAAATGCATTTTCAGATGCATTAATGGAAGATTAAGATCTCAGTTCTTCATATGTCTGAGCACTTAGGCTGTTTTAACCATCGCTATGGTGTTTTTAGGAGATTCCCACTGTGTGTCCGAGATGAACAGTAATGCACATCCTCCCTGCTTCAACAGGCTTTAAAATGGTCTGTTATTGTGTGTGTGCGTATGTGTGTGTGTGTGTGTGTGTGTGTGTCCAGAAGCAAAGGGGCAGCATATATAAATCAGACAACTTCGATATCTAATCATTCTGTATCACTTGCATCTCGTTTGGGGACAAAAACAAGAGCTTCTTTCTTTTCCCATAATTTTAGTTTCTCTTTTTATTTTTCCTTTTCTTTAATTTTTTTTACATACATGTATATACTATTGATTTTGAAACCAACTTCGAATGGACAGTTATCTTCTAGCTCTGGACTGTAGCTAGCATGGTAGTTTTCTGTTCTTACAAATCGGAGAGCCCTTGCGTATCTAAACGCAGCATGAAAACAGACTGATGGATTATGGTGTCTATAATTTTTTTTCCCTCTCTGACTCTTATGACTCTGAGTGCATGCTGATGCACGCTAACTGCCCCTCCGGCATCTTGGATGGTGCAATAACACGCAGGCTTCAGAGATGGGGAGAGAGTAAATCCAAATTGTGCTTTAGTGGACTGATTTAATTAACTGGTGATTTACCAGGCTTCTAGCGCAGCTTCCAGACAAGGCTGTGCGTCATTGTGAAGAGTCTCAGTAAAAGAAAAAACAAATATCTTTAACTCTCCTTTTCTCCCCTGTTGAAGCCTGAATGTTTTTGCTCTTAAGTGTGTTTTTTGACTGACTTTTCCGATGATGACAACCTCCTTCCTCTGCTCCTGTGATGCACTTCAAACTGTGGTTTCTGAATGCCTTCAATTTAACCTCAATGCTTTTTTCCTCTTGACAGCCAACCACTGACATTGAGATTAAGAAGAAACTCTCAGGCTCTTTAATGGTTTCTATGGACCAACTCAATGCTTCGTTTGGGCACAAAGAGCGAGCGAACAGCGTCATGAGTGTCACCAATACATTAGTAGAGGGTAGCCTTTCTTTCACTTTCTTACACTACAGTCACATTCATCTGCAATTACAGTGCAAATGACAAGTCACTCATATCATTTGTAGTTTGTCTCTGGGGGACCAGAAATGGACAGTGTTTTGTGCTGTTGTTTTTTCTTCTTTTTGTACTTGTTTTGTTGTCTTTTTTACTCATTGATAGATAAGTAAAAAACACACATACTGTAAAAAAGAAAAAAGAAACCACAGGTCATTATGATCATAATTCTGATTTTGAATCTCATTTGTTTGGTTTAAAGAACTGGAGGAATCACAGAGAAAGTGTCCACCATGCTGGTACAAGTTTGCCAACACCTTCCTTATCTGGGAATGCTGCCCCATATGGCTGAAGATCAAGGAGATTGTTAACCTCATTGTGATGGACCCCTTTGTAGACTTGGCTATCACTATATGTATCGTCCTCAACACTCTCTTCATGGCCATGGAGCACTACCCAATGACGCCACAATTTGAGCACGTGTTGACTGTGGGCAACCTGGTGAGGATCTCAAATCTCACTTCATTATGAAGTACATTATTTAGTAACTATAGATAAAATAATATAAAAGGGCACATACAGTATTTTGCATCCCATGGTTTCTGAGCGTAAAAAATGGAAAACAGACTATAAACAAGTAAAAAAAAAAAAAGAAATAGCAAAATATGCATTTAGGCAAATAGAAGCATTGTCATTGTACCCAGACCTGGTCTGTAGAAGGCACTATGTGACATTTGGCATTACAAATGTGTAAAGAAGAATGGGCAATGACTTGGCCAAACAGTCTGACAGGAAAGAAGGCCTTAAGAAGCTGAACACGAAATAAAAAATAAAAAAAAAGATTACAAAAGAAAGGGAAATGGTGAGCCTGCCTGGACAAAACAAAAGATCAAATTATTGTCCTGCATCAAGCAAAGAAAACAACTAAGGAGATTTAAAATAACAGGAACTGGGTTAAGAACCAATGCATTATTAAAACCTGAAAATATAGTGCTGAACCAGTGCTGATGGGAATTACTGAACAACTAAACAGTTGGTAAAGTTACCGCTTAAAGTTATTCACAGTAGAAATTATAGCTATGGGTTAGGAGTGAAAATACCACACATACTATGATGAAAACTCACAGGACCACAGGGCCTAAACAGCTGTGTGACCAGGCAAAAGAAAGCCACTTATTAATGGGATGAAGGAACAAAAGCCTTAAATTTGGAAGCTATTAAGCATAGAGATCAAACTTTGGCGCAATGGGAAAAGGTCAGATCTACTCCAGAGTGATCGGTGTGCCAGGGTACAAAATGAAATGCATGAACCATCTAGCACAAGTGGCCACTGTACAAGCCTCTGGAGGCTGGTGCTATGATCTGGGGTTGCCTTCTTTCTTCTGTCATGGCTTGGGCATATTCCAGCACTCATATTATGAAAGAGTGGTGCCACAGTGCAAAAATCAATTTCTGTGTGGTAACAGTAGCTCTCTGCTTAGTGTCTGGATGCATCACACCACTACAGAATACAGTATCTCTCTCTCTCTCTCTCTCTCTCTGCATATCTCTATTCCTCCCTGTCTGTAGTCTGATTCAGAGACATTCCTATAGGCTGAGGCAGTGGGAGGCCTGCATTAATATTTCATGTTGCCTGATCGATGATTAGCTCTAAAATGGTACCCAGTATTAAAACCAGTGCCGTCTCCTGCTTCCCCCTTATTAAATACAATGACTTATACCTGATTATTATTTCACTACAGTATGTGGATTTGTAACACGCCTCTCTTTATCTTCGGCTCTCCTTTTTCGTCTTTCTCTATCTTCTTTGCTCTCTGCCACTGTCTCTGTGTGCGTCTGACAATTTAAGGCTCGAGCACGTTGTATTGATCACTCTTTGTCACTTAAGGACATATGTGTGCGTGTGATTCGAACAGCATTAACGGGATTGATATGCTGCAGGTAATGGATCCATGCTGTCGTGGCCTGGATAGGCTATAGGTGATGAATATTAACAGGATAAATGACTGTACATTTTTTTTTATTTATAATTATAGTACAGTGGAACTTTGGATTACGAACATAATTCGTTCCGGAAGCGGGCTCGTATTCCAAAACACTCTTAAACCAAATCATCATTTCTCCTAAGAAATAATGAAAACTCAAATTATTCGTTCCACTGCTCCCAAAAATAAATACATAAAAATAATTAATACAATCTATAAAATGAAAATAAAACAAATTAATCTGCACTTTACCTTTAAAAAAAAGTACAAATAAATCCTGACAGATAAGTCTTTCCGTTGGTGCGCGCAGGCGCCGTGTGTGTGTGTGTGTGTGTGTGTGTGTGTGGAATTAGCCCCTTCCCTCGCCTCGTTTGACTCAGTAACACTCCTCCTCACTCTCCCCACCTCGCTTTTTAAGATTCACAACAAACACACACACAACGGAAGCACCGTTTTAACAGGAAAAAAAGAAATCTTTCTGAGACTGGCATGAGCGTACATTAACAGACTCACTTTTTAAGTTTCACAACAAGCACATAAACACAGCGGGAGGGAGGGAGGGGGGAGGGGGGGGTGAGAGAGTGACGCTCGGTGTCAAAATAAGAGTCGCATGTGTGAAGCATGATACTCGGCGCTCGTAAACCAATACTTGCTCGGTTTCCGAATAAAAAATTATTAAAAATCTTTGCTCGGTTTGCGGAACACTCGTAAACCACGTTACTCGCAATCCGAGGTTCCACTGTATATTTATTTATATATCACAACTGAGACAGGATATAGACAAGTAGTTGTGGGTTAGGAATCTTACTTTAAGAAGAATCTTGCTTTAACTCCTAATTATCTGATCAGTATTCCAGAGACTTATCTACTGATAGTACTTGTGCATAATCATAATGTACTATATATAATATACTGTATGTGTTTTCATCACAGCATCAGTTTGCCAAATATCCCAGTTGAGTAACCACCAGGCTTAATCTGCATTTTTGCATCATCTGACACAGACAAGGGTAGTTTATCTAATGTCTAATCATCCTCATAGCATATACATTGATACTGTACTGATGTTTATTAATATGCTCCAGGCTTCTCTCAGGTTAGCATTCTACTGTTTTTAGTTCACTGCTGCACAGCTGTTTCGAGATTAGTGATAACTGGGATCATGGTGTTCCAGGCTGGAGAACGTGTGACTCATGCACCCTGGCCCATCTCAAGCCTCCTGCAGTCTGCAAGGACAGGAAGATTTATTATTGATGTCACAGCGTCCTCTGATTACTTCACTGCACCCTCTTTGTTAATATGTGCTAAGTAAAATGCCTCGGATATATCGGACTTAAGGGCTTGTTATACTTCATTAGGACTGCTACTGAGAGCTGAGTGAAAGCCCCAGGCTTACACAGCCTTTCAGAATAGTAGGTCCGTCAAACATAAGCTGTCCATCAAACAAGGTGATAAGTAGAAGAGCATGATTTATTGTCCACTCAGATAAAATGACAGCATGCTTTGACTAGGACGAGGATGCTGTGGATTAGACAGAACCACATTGTCTAATAGCAAATGTACATTCGAAAGCAGCATTCAAAGGCTTTTGAGCTGTTCTCAGTTTAAACAGGATGATTATTTGGCACAAAATGGTTATAATATGAATGGAAATGCTGATGCCATATAAACAGCTAAACTGCTCAACTCACCAAATTGTTATGTAAGGACAGCATATACAGTTTAAAATAATAATAGTAATAATAGTAATGGGGGAATATGATATCGCTCCATAATCTCCAGAGCTTAGTTTTTTAAGGTCATACCTCCTGTCTGCTTATACACCGGTCAGCCATAACTTTATCGCCACCACCAGATGATTTGAATAACAATGATTATCACTTATAATACTAGGAAACTGGCAACAGGATCATGGGGATCCAAGGCTCATTTATGTTCGTGGGAACCAAAGGCCACAGTGCCTGGACCAGTCCCACAGTAAAGCCAATTCTGCACAAGTTGGAAAAATAAAATACTGGCAATGATAGGAAAGCACTAGAACACTCAGTCCACCACAACCCGTCGCACACTGGGCCCAGCAGGCAAAGTGCCCAAGGTCGCTACTCACCCGGCCTCCAATTTCCTGGCGCCAGACACCCCAGAAGTCCTGCAGAGCAATGCCCTGACGGCCTAGAGCACAACTGGGACATAGTGGCACAGGGGGAACCCAAACGCCAGTTGGAATTCATTTCTACATAACTACAAATGCTGCAAAACAAGTCACTTACTGTATGCTCTAACAGTCATTTCCTCAAAAGCCTCTCAATTTCCTCTCAATAATCTTATTGAGAAACCTGAAATCCCTCAACCCCGATTACGTTCTGAAAATGTACAAATACAGATTTACTTCTCAGATTGTTACAAAGCACTAACATTGGAGACTCCTTCCATAAATTCCAAAAAATACTGTTTATGTTTATTACCAATCAACAGCTTCTGATAATAACATTCAGGAATGCAACATTTGACCTTTTTAACACTCCAGATGTTGTGAAGGACCATTCAGACAAAACGTAATCCAAAATATAATGTACATGTAATGGGTAGATTTATTTTATTGGCAACAGTGAAAATAAGCTTTTAAATTCATCTCTTTTTTTAAACCCTCAGGTTTAGTGCTGAGTTGAAGCTATGCCTGATTTCTGCGATTTTTTTTTTTTAAACTGCGATGTCTTTTCCAGGTTTTCACTGGAATCTTCACTGCTGAAATGGTGGCCAAGCTGGTTGCAATGGACCCATACTACTATTTCCAGGAGGGCTGGAATATCTTTGATGGTTTTATCGTGAGTCTGAGCTTGATGGAGCTTGGACTGGCTAATGTGGAGGGCCTGTCAGTGCTCAGATCATTCCGATTGGTAAACATCCATATCACAAATTACTCTATCCTCATTGGCTTTTAGCCTCATCAGAAAACAAAACATTTTTCCTTAAAAAATTTACTCTTGTCTGCTCTTTCATATGCAACCCTCAGCTGCGAGTGTTTAAGCTGGCAAAGTCATGGCCCACTTTGAACATGCTGATAAAGATCATTGGGAACTCAGTGGGAGCTCTGGGGAATCTGACTCTGGTCCTGGCCATCATTGTCTTCATCTTTGCCGTGGTGGGCATGCAGCTGTTTGGGAAGAACTACAGGGACTGCGTGTGTAAGATCGCCGAAAGTTGCGAACTGCCCCGTTGGCACATGAATGACTTCTTCCACTCGTTCCTGATCGTTTTCCGTGTGCTGTGTGGAGAGTGGATTGAGACGATGTGGGACTGCATGGAGGTTGCTGGCCAGGCTATGTGTCTCATCGTGTTTATGATGGTCATGGTCATCGGAAACTTAGTGGTAAGAGTCCAGATTTAATCTTAATGATTTGCTGCCTTATAACATCTAGTCATTTAATATTTTATTAAGAAAAATCGTACGGTACAACTGCTAGGCTTTTCTATATAATAAAGTGAGCAGCGTTTTATAGAGCACATGGCTGGATAGTTAGTAAATGCAGAATTGTGTCCTGTGTGGCCCTCCAGGTGCTGAATCTGTTCCTTGCCTTGCTGCTGAGCTCATTCAGTGCAGACAACCTGGCAGCCACGGACGATGACGGAGAGATGAACAACCTGCAGATCTCTGTTAACCGTATCAAAACAGGCATCGCTTGGGTTAAGGCCAAAATTCGACAGATAGTGCGTGCTAGGAAAGTGGTGGATGAGGCAAAGCCTCTGGACGAGCTGTACGACAAGAAACTGAACTGCATCACTAACCACACGGACCTCAACCGCGAGTTGGACTACCAGAAAGACGCCAACGGGACTACCAGCGGCATCGGCAGCAGTGTGGGCAAGTACATGATCGACGAGGACCACATGTCCTTCATCCACAACCCCAATCTGACCGTCTGTGTGCCCATTGCGGCAGGGGAGTCCGACTTTGAAAACCTAAACACGGAGGACTTCAGCAGCGAGTCAGAAGCTGAGGGTAGTAAAGATGGGGTAAGTCATTGAAGCTCAAAGTTAGGAAAATATATTCATTTTGCCAAAAATTAAGCAATAATGACAGTAGAACCAATAATATCAATCGCAAAGTTATTATTACTACAACATGCTAAAAATACCGAAATGTGACTAGTTTAAACAAACCAACAAAAATACATATTTTAGATTTTAACTAAATAACTACAACTAATTTTTAAAGCTAATTGCTTTTAAATAAACTACATAGAAATCTATAGGGAAATGCAAATTATTACAGAAATAATAACATTTTTGGCCTCTGAGTGGCACAGAGGTAAAGTACTCGCCCTATCATATGAGATCGCGAGTTCGATTCCTGGGTGATGCTGTAACCTCTCTCAGCCGGAGCTCTAGAGAGAGCTGACTGGCCGAGCCCTCTCAGAGGGGAGGGATGAGCGGTACTTAATGCTTCCATATTAATCACGGCTCTACAGCCAATCAGGGGCGTCTGTGAGCTTGCGCAAGCGGAAGGAGCTAATAGTGCTCTGTGAGCAAGCAGTTCGCAAAAGTTGGCGTCACGTGGTTTGGAGGTAACATGTGATTGTCTTCGGCCCTCCTGACTGAGTGGTAGTAGTAGCTTAATGTGGGAGCCCCCTAGTGTCCGGGAGGAATTGGACGTCACTAAATTAGGGAGAAAATCTGAGAAAAAAAAAGAAAAGAAATAATATAATTTTTATATTAAATATTTGAGAGTGATAAATTAGAACATACTGCATATTCATTTGTATATTGGTCAAAACAAATATTCAGGAAGTCATGTTTCATCATCAATATCTTGCTACTGAAGGTTGGTTTTCCGGGAGATTAATCCAGATACTTTGCACCATACAGAACATGGGTATACTGTACAGAATGTTGAACATACTTCAAGTAAACGTGGAATCTTAAACACTACAATGAATGTACGTATGTTTCATTGATGTGTGATTGTGTGCAAGTGGAACATTAAAGTATGGTGTAAACATCTTCAATTCCGTTAGCTGGATGACAGCAGCTCTTCGGAAGGCAGCACTATAGACATTAAGCCGGAGGTCGAGGAAGCTGTGGTGGTGGAGGCAGTGGAGGAGTATGTCGACCCAGAGCCATGCTGGACTGAAGGTATCACTTACATACAGTATAGGGGTTGGGTATGTAAGATTAGATGTATAGCATTGTCAGTCTATTAGATGTGTCATATGTTTACTGACAAATTAAATCAGAATTTATAGTATAATGAAAAATAAATTGCATGGACAGTGATTGAAAGTCTATATAAAAAATCTTAAAAATGTAGGAATTCTGAGACTAGGGTACTTCATCAATTTTGCATGAAATACAGTACTGTTCCTTTCAAATGTCATAAAAATTGAGTACAAGAGTCCAAGGCCAGGCAATATTTTATAAATATTCTATGATCCAACTAGAGAAAGAATATATAGTTGCAGTCAGAATTTTACATGAACATAAATTGCATGGCCATATTGAGGTTGTAATGAATTTTTCTGTCTTAGGTAGAATAACTGTAGAAGATACATCTTTAAAAAGAGAAATCCATGGGATTTTGGTGCATACCTTTTGGGTTCCTAAAATCAACTCAGATCAAACATGTACATGGCACAAGGCACACCTAATATTTGATTGATTGTCCTTTAGCAAGTTTCACCTTTAGCAGACACAAAGCCATTGATAAGCCGTTGATAGCCATTAACAAGCTTCTGTCAGAATTCTGGTTGGATGTTTGATCACTCCTCCTGGCAAGACATTGGTAGCTGGTAGAGCGATTTTGGGACTGAATGCCTCAGCTTTACTGTTCCAAACCATACCTCTAGTCAAAACTTTCTTCCAGATGGCTTTTTCTTTATCCATATGGTCAGCTGCAAACTTTAGTCAACCTTGAAAGTTTTTGGAGCAGTGGCTTCATTCTTGGGTGGCAGTCTTTCAGTCCATGAAGATGTAAAACTGATGTAAGACTGTAGACAGTGACACTGGTCTTCCAGAAGCTTCTAGTTCCTTGCAGGTCTGTGACTTGGTGGTCTCTGGGTTGTTCCTGACCCTCTGATCCAATTTCCTCCCAGCTGAGGGTGATGGTTTGGGTATTTTGTACTGTATTGTACGTAGAAAGGTTTAACCTGCTCTTTGAAGCTCTTGGTTTGGTTCTTTAGAAAATATACATAAATATACTATCCTCTTTCTCAGATTTGCACTGAACTTCTTGGACTTTCCCAATGTACTATGTGTAGTCATTCCAATGAGTTGCATGAAGACCTACCAGCTGTGTAGCCAATCATAATCGCTAATTGAGTGCTTTGGATTACAAGCACATTTCCAGAACGAATAATGCTCGCAATCGAAGGTTTAACTGTAATAATATATATATAATTTTTTACCATGTATATTATAATTTTGACCCTGATATCAGAAAACTTAAAATAAAATTCAATAATGTGCTCCAAATTCTTATATTTTTTTCCTGCTGTCTTTTTCTTTTAGGTTCATGATGACAACATATAAAGTTCTTATTGCAACTGTGTATACTGTGGAAAACAATAACATTTTGCAATATAAATACAAAACAACACAAGAACTTAACTAGTGTTTATTTCGTGTCTATAGGTTAATAATGTGTACAAAGCTTGCACTTTTATATGGAAATTGTATATATATATATATATATATATATATATATATATATATATGTATATATATAGTGATATATATATAAAATACACAGTGTATGTACATATATATATGAAATACAAAGTGTATATATATATATATATATATATATATATATATATATATATATATATATATATATATATATATAAATGTGCAAAAGGTGTATTCATAATGTTACAACCTCTATGACAAGGAAAGATTCAGTTTAATATTGATGTTTACCTCATGTTCTGAGACTGTAGGTTTTATTATATTTTTTATAATCATTAACACCATCCCACTAAATGCTTTGCTTATTTTTCCTTATTTCCTTATTTTTCCTTATTTCCCCATATATATATATATATATATATATATATATATATATATATATATATATATATATATATAATTAACATATAATTTATATATTAAACATTTATATATTAAATATATAAATTGTATTTATTTATTTATTTATTTTAATGCTTGTCCGGTTTTGATCTTCAGCTTGCATTGCACGCTACAAGTGCTGTGACGTGTCGATCACCGAGGGTTGGGGAAAGAACTGGTGGTACCTCCGCAAGACCTGCTATCTCATCGTGGAACACAACTGGTTTGAAACGCTCATCATCTTCATGATTCTCCTGAGTAGTGGAGCCTTGGTGAGTTCACACACAGAGACACAGAGCTTCCAGTTTATAAATGATTAAAACTGGCAGACCTACTGTAATAACCTCACAGCTTAGTATGAACATACACAACACAGACCCCTACAAACAGACGGCATCCCCAGCTCTGCATTTATTTATTTTCCTTCTCTGTGTAAAATGGTGTAATTATGCACACACTAATATGAGGTGAAGTTCACTCACTGGTTTCAGAGAGCACCGGAGCCTGAAACACACACTTCTCTACCGTGTGATTAATGGACTGTTCTGTTCATCAAACAGCGGTTCTATTTCTGTCCCTACAAGGCTTTTTCCCCTGTGCACCAGTAATGAAGCCCAAATTAGAAACTAATGCAATTCAGAAGCCAGGTTTTACTCAAGAGCTTTTTGGAAGCTGACATTGCTTTTGTTTTAAAAAAAGAATTGTGGCACAGTTGCTAATCTTGCATTTTTCTCACAAAACTGCTTTGATAGTTGGTTTCACAAGTAATGTGTTAGCATTTTAACGTTTTAACGTTTCAATAAATCTTCCCCGTTCGTATGCAAGGTCTGTCTGGAAAGTATCCAGCCATTAAATGTCTGGATTTTATTTACTGTAATAAACTCCTAATTACACGTCTACTTCTCGCACTGTTAGTCTTTGGTGTCAGTCTTTGGCTGGTTATTGCAGCTTCCCAGGTTTTCTGCTTGTCGCAGGCCTTCCAGAACATGGATCACTTTCAGCTTTTCAACAGATTCCCGACCATCTTTGAAGCCACACTTTCATTTGAGCTGCACTCATTGCATCGCCCCCAAAAGCATTCTGAATCATCAGAATGGTTCCCGCAAAGGAAATTGCGGAAAATGCTTAACGCAAATTTTGATGCAGATTTGTTGCTCTACCCGCTCAGTCATTTTGAATGCAATAGCATGGCATGCACATTCCAGTCCACTTTCTTTGGCTACCAGGTTACATCAGTGTCATGCAAACTGTTCTCATTATATTAACAATGACTGGATACTTTCTGGACGTTGTAGAGAAGACTCTTTAAGCCATATTGGTTTCAAACTCATACCACAATGCTGTTTAATTCGATTTGATCTGAAGGCTTTGACTGATATTCTAGAAGAGCAGCTCTGGCTGTAGTTTGTTTGGTTTATATTCGTTCTACTGTATATTAACAACTGGCACACTGATTTATTTAACAGATATAGTAGATGCTTAAACAGTGTGTTACCATCAATATAGTCTTTGACTTTATTTGTAAGGAGTCTCCAGTGTCAGTGCTTTGTTGCAGTCAGAGGTAAAGCTTTATGTTGCCTTACGCAACATTCCTGATTAGTCATACATAAGTGATAATGAAGAACTTACTTGTTTCATGGATGTTCCAGTCAGATCAAAAGTATGATGTTTTTTAGAATCGTCGGTATAAGACGAACAAAACACTTCAGGAATTGAGTTCTATCTTGTGCCATTCATCTAGGCTTTTGAAGATGTTTACATCGAGCAGAGGAAGACTATTAGGATCATCCTGGAGTATGCCGATCGTGTGTTCACCTACATTTTCATCCTGGAGATGCTGCTGAAGTGGGTAGCCTACGGTTTTGTGAAGTATTTCACCAACGCCTGGTGCTGGCTGGACTTCTTCATCGTGGATGTAAGTGTGCTATACTGCTATGTTGTTTAGTGTTCATTAGAGAGAGTTATTGTATGATGGCTTCACACATACACACCTTGTCAAGTGCAAGTTAGATAAATCTGTAAGATGATAAACTTGGCCACATCATTAATGAAAATCTATCCAGAGCTAGTACAACATTTAGTTCGCTAAAATTAATTGAATATAGTGCCAATGTTATGATTGACAAAAATTTCGTTACAAAAAACATATCGTTACCTTAGATTTGGATATACACCTCGGCATGCCAATTTAATCGCTTCCAGAGATGAGTTCTTAAAGTGAAAATTCGTATTGCAAAACCCATTTTCCAATAGGATATAATGTAAATGCAGATAATCTGTTCCAACCACCCAAAAATATTACCAATATCACCAGTTACCAACACTAGAATCATATTTTATAAATATGATTATAAAAATGCTTATAAAAACAATCAAAACATTCACAAAAGACATGTAAATGAAGTAAAATATGATATAAATAGACGATAAATCTCACTTAAACATTAATTTATGATCCCTCTTGGCACCGGCTGCTTTAAAAGTGGCTACCTTTTCTTATTGCTACCATCCTGGCTCATATGCAAAAAATGCTTGGTATGCAAGCATTCCCATTTGTAAGGGGAAAAACCATGAGGTCAGGTACCACTGTAGTTCATTTGTTGCTGTCATAGGCCGCCTTTACAGTACATTTACATATATTTCTAATTTGTATATATAGTATAGTCAGCCAAGAATGTACTGTATATACACTTCAGGAAAAGGAAAATAGTAGAATGTATATTATATTAATATAACATTATCATATATCAATATGATATGAAAGGCCATTTGTAATGTGTTGAATAAAAACGTTTTATAAGAGTCTGACTATTTTAGGGATATCTTTGGGTTGCAAAGTCTTTCTACCTCCAAAGCTACAATAACAGCAAACAACCTCCTCCTCAACAAAGATAAATTAACCTTTATTTCATTTAATCTTTTTTACTACTAATAATAAATCTAATGTAAAAGCAAAACTTGACAAGTTAGTAAACTGAGAGTATCAAGGACTGTAAAAGTACTGCTTATTAATTTTTCTTTTTTGTGCTGATATGAGGGTAAAAGCAGCCTATGTTTCATAAAAGTATCAGCCCTGAGTGTTAATTAAAAAACGCTAGTGTCATACCCTGTCGCATTCCATGCGCCTTAAAATAGCAGAAAATATTGCTGTGTTGTCAATGAGCTGACAGCCAGAATGAAAGTGTTCTAGCACAGGAGTTTCTCCTGAATATCTTCCCTGTTCCTGCTGTTGCCATGCCGATAGAATAATCTCCAGAATATAATTTTTTTCAGTAAGGTGTGTGTGTGTGTTGGGTCATTTCATGAAATAAAGTCATATAAATTATAAAGTAATGTTACAGAATGTAATGGTATGCAGAGGTGACGTGTAACACGAGCGAATCAGTTACTTTCTCAGGAGTCACTGTACTTACTGTAGCTTTGAGCTGAGGATATGCTTTATCTGTAGACATGCAGCCTCACCACCCATGCATAACCATGGAAATGTATGCTACTGTGATGCTTGAATATTTAAAGCGATTCTCTGCTGAAAGGCTCACAAATCCTGCAGGCTACATTCCCGTGCAATCATAGCGCAGTGCAGTTCAGTACACAGTGAAACGAAACAACGTTCCTCCAGGACCAAGGTGCTACATACATGCAACGACATAAATTAACAACACAACATAAATTTAACAACGCAGATTTTGACATTTTTAAGTTAACCTAAAAAACTATCAATTTCTATACAAAAAAGAGACAAAAAAGTGCACGTGCAAATGTGCAAACGAAGAGCTACATGACAACACAACAGCACGTTACAGTTAAGAAATACCTTTTTAGTGATAAGGTATGGGTTGAGGTAGTGGAGAGAGCAGCATGTAAACAAAAAGCCGTGTGTTGGGGAAATAAAACCTGATGCAGGAATAATTAACCCAGCTGATCAATAACAGTGATTATTGATACAATATTCAAGCATTGCGAAACCCTAAAATGTTCCTTATTATTCTGAAAATCACATTTATTCCTGTGTATCGTCTAATGCCGTGTTTAATTAATATGTCTTTTGATTGATCTCCTATAAGACCCTTATTGTAAAGAACCCTCCAAGTGAAAAAAAAAAAAAGAAAAAAAAAAGTTTTTTATAAATTTTGCAACTAATCAATGTGGGCTTTTTGGATTATGAGATGAATATCTGTATTTACATGTGATGTAATCGAGTTTGAATATACAGTACAAGGGGTGTTCGAGTCAAACCAGGACTTTTGAAAGCGATGAATTTTCTGATGAACGAAAGCATAAAACAATAGTGTGATGAGACTCTTAGCCGCGGTAAAACGTTAATATAAGGATAATGCAACTGGATTGAAATCTCACCCAAATTTAGTGACTGATTGATTGATGTAGCAATTTGGCAACACTGGTCTTGGCAAGTTAGTCCAGTGTTTTGTTATCTAGAGCCTGATTGTTTTGCAGTGATGTTAGCCAATGGCCATAATTCCACTTCTTTTATCGAAAGCACTTGGAGGGAAACTTCACAGTAAGGGACACAATGTGTTCTTGTATGAGTGTATTATAGTACCTGTGTGTGTCTCTCTCCCGTGTGTAGATGTATGGTGATGACAGTATATTGTTTATGTATTTGTATTGTATGTGTGGTTTGTGTGAATGTGTGCTCTGACCATGTTCCTGATCTTGTGCCTTTCAGCAGAGCCCATCACTCCCAACACTTTCTTCCAGACTTAGTCTGTGCCAGGGTGTTCAGAGAGCTGGAGCAGATAGATTTACACTCGAGACATGAATAAGTCTTTTAACTTAACACACCAGTGCTTATAAAGTGTCCAGAGGAAGGCTTGGTTCTTTTGTTCCTTTATGGGCAAATTAAATCACATTTATAGGCATTGTTCTATACAGTTTAATTATAATTGCATTTTCAAGAAGATGTCTGCTAGTTATGATTAATCCAATGATACACCAAGAAAAAAAAAAAAAAAGATAATTGTAGCTTCACAATACAGGGACTAGTTAGATTAAAGACATTTTAGATATATGGTGCGTTCTTTTTCCATAGCTTCAGCAATGGCAGATGGGACTGTTTGGGGTAGTTCAGTGGTTTCCCTGGCTGGATAAACAGACCTTGCCATCACATTTCATGTCCCATGAGTATATTTAATGTGGTGATGTTGGGGATGGGTGGTGTTTACCAAACGCTGTCTTAATTATCAGCCACTGCTCTGCCTTGGTTCTGCTTCGTGTCCCATCTGTTCCACGGCTGGGTCGTACTGTGTTTTTTTGACATTTTTTTTTTTTTTTACACAACCCGCTCAGCAAAGCTCCAACAAAAGCCCACCATTGTGTCCCATATGTTTTCACCTGCACCAAACCTTCTTTTCCTGTCAATCAGATATGCCTCATTCCTCATTGCATTTATTAACCTTCTGTTCATGCTGTTGTCTTAATTTGCTCACATTTCTGCTTTTTTATTTGTTTTATTTGTAATATGAACATTTTGGAAATTTCTTCATCGTATCATGGTATCATTTACTAGAGCAGACTTTTTTTCCTTCACTTACTGTATATCTAAAAGAAAATGGACAAAATCTTGGATCAAGAAAAGCCATAAAAATGAGCTAACTCATGATTATTAAAAGTGACAGAAAACTCCATCCTGAACAACGTGCATATTAATCTCCAAGATTTACCTTACAAAGAAATTCTGAGTTTTACTTCTTTCAGGTTACATGTTGGTCTATTTTTACTTTGGTTAACAGCTTTTCTTGTATTGCCATGAATGGTGTTTGACCACCAGCTGATAGTCTTGTCATAGGATGTAGTCTTTCCTTCATCTGTACAGTATGTAAAGAGAGCAATGCAGCAGCGCTTTATTCCTTTAGTTTGTCTCACTATCTCCCTTCCTCATTTCTTCACTCTGCTTAAACAGATCAGATCTTCAACTAGCAGCTCGCTAACTAGCCGAGCCGAGCTGCTATAACAGTGTGTCATATTGCTGCATTGCATTCTGGAACTTTGATTTCTCCTGGGTTTTTTTTTCTGGATTTCTAAGTAATGATACTGGGGGGAAAAATCTAAAACCTGTCCATTATCCCTTAAGCTAGAGCCTGCTGATTGCTAACTGCTAGCTGCCTTAGCATTGCCCCCAGAATCAACATTCAATCAACATTTTAACGTGTTTCAGGATGGAGTTTTCTTTTAACATACAGTAGGACTTGATTTTATAGATCATGGGCCATTGGAATTAGATTTGGATTACATTAGGATGTCATTGCCTGTTTTTTATGTTCGTTTTTCGCTTCAGTTTCCTGTCTTCACCACACATCTCATTGACCTTGCCTTGCAGAGCGATATCACTGGCACATGAGGATCCTTGGTGCCAGCTCGCCTGGCCCGCCATACACGGGCCTTCCATTGGCTCAAGCTAAAGGTGACAGTTACAGTACCTGCAAAGATCCAACCTTTAGATGAAGGTGAAAGCTTTATGGACTATTCCTAGTCCTCTGACGGAGATTTCTGACTCGCTTCAGTGTAGTTCTTTTAATGTTTCTGCTGTTGGAAAAACTTTGTGCAACTCAGACTGGTTTTTCCCATCTTCCTTGAAGTACCTCATATAATACAGGTCATGAATTTATTCAGCACATGGAGTATTATAAGATTTAGATAAAAAAAAAAAAAACATCACAGCACAAATGTACAGTGACGACCCACTACAAAGATCAGATCACAAGCTGAATTTACTTTGGCGATATCGTGAAACTAAGCCAGTCCCAAAGCCACAGACATTACGCTGTAACACCTCCGGTATAGCAAATGATAAGCGTGTGCTCGCTAGCTCTCATACTGTACGTACTGTAATATTTATAGTGGTACATTCAGGATAAAGCTTTCACCTTTGTTATAACCCCGTCTGTAAATTGGTCAGCTTGAGTGTTGTGTACTTTTTGCTGTGTTTTTACCAAGTCTCTGTCAGTGATTTATTGGAGGTGCTCAGATATGTTCGTATTCCTTTACACAGAAACTCAAGCCCCGTTTATACCTACAGTATAGTGCCTATCCATGCACATTGGAATCTCTTTACTAGCCCTAGCCTTTTAATCAACCACTTAATTTTATATATACAGTATACGTAGAGTGGACGTTCATCATAGTCGAGATGACCAATGTGCAATAATTATGCATACAGGCACAACAACGGTACCACGCTTTTCTACAGTAAGTGTGTGTACAGTATGTGCTTCCTTTTGGATAGTGCATTAAGACTCACAGGGCTTTGGTTTCTGCAGTGTGATCTTGTCCATTCAGTGTTGTCTAGTAAGGTGATCTCCCTTAATCTACCTCTTCCCATTATGTTCTTTTGTATCTGTCTCTATGGTACTGTATTTCGAGTCTCTGTAAACTCAATGTGAGATCGATGTGACTGCAAACCTGACATACATGTTGAATATGTACATGTTTACCTGTATTCTTTCTCTTAGGTGCCATTAGTATGTGTCTGTCTTAAATTGTTTGGGATTTTATGCCACAGCCGAGATCGACAAGGAGACACAATGTTAGAAGGGCAAGGGTAAGGTTCTTGTAATCTGTTGGGGTTTTCATTTTGTTTTCGTTTTAAATTGTCTCCTTCGTGCCAAAACCCCCTTCCCAAGACCCCCTTAATCAGCGTCATGTCTCTTCTTTACTTCTTCTTTTTTCTTTTTTTTATTTGAGTCTTATGTCGTTTTATCACTTTTTCTCTTCAACCGTCAGTTTCTTCACAGGTCAAAAAAGAAGCTCGCAAGATTCACCGACCTCCTAAAACTAACAGATCAAAATCCAGGGGCGTGACTGCTGCCTCTAAAGCTCTACACACTTATAACCCTAAACGTGACACTCTTTCTCTCTCTCTTTCTCTCTCCTTTAAGGATATATACATGTATAAAACATTATTATGTATGTATATACCCATCCAAGTACGTCTATATATGTGTGTAAAGCAACATTCAAGCAGCTCTAGGACCATCTCGTCCATAGACAGCTTTGCCCATCTAACAGTCTGGATCCTTTTTTGCTTCTCTGTTTCTGTGTAGGTGTCTATAGTCAGCCTTATAGCTAATGCGCTGGGCTACTCCGAAATAGGGCCCATTAAATCACTCAGGACACTCAGGGCCCTGAGACCTCTCAGAGCATTGTCCCGTTTTGAAGGGATGAGGGTAAGAAAAGCTATAGAGCTGATCCTGCATGCCCATTCAACAGTTACAGCATGCTAGAGCTGATCAAAAAAAAAAAAAAAAAACAGCAAAAGAAAACAGCAACAACAACGCCAAAGTCATACCAGGGGGATCATTTAAAAAAAAAAAAAGAAAAGAAAAGATGAAAAATAAATCAATCTTTTCGTAAATGTGATTTCTTTCATTGTTTACCAGATATGTCAATGTGTGAGTTATGATGCAGCTGGGATAATCTTTAGAACACAAGTATTCCTTGATTTTAGTGGAATTCCCTTGTGTTCTGCTGATTTTTAGGTAATTCTCTATAAAATATGGCTGTCTGAGGTTATAGAAAAATAATCAATGACTGGGATGGCTATGTCAAGAGGAATTACAGTTACCACCCAAATGTTCATTATATTCCTGTAGCAGGACGTTCTAAAGTGTTTTAATGCTCTTATACCACAGCAGTTTGTCCCCACTAAAAAAAAAAAAAAAAAAACTTATTTGTGTCTTATTACCACTTACATTATTAACGAGACTTAACCATGGCTCCCCCTTGCACTTATGGACAACGGCAGGGATGTTAGTGCCAAATCTTTCATTCAATATCAGTCATGGAAGCACTTTTGGCAAGAAAACACAAAATCATCTTAAACCACACGGCCTTTGTTATTCAGTCATTCTGAATTGCCTCTAAACCCCAAATCCCTCTCTAACCCACTACATGGAGAGCACACCCTACACTTCTCATTTTACACAATGTGGGATTCCGTCCCAGAACAGTTAATTGGCTACTACTTAAAAAGCTTAGATTATCAGTATTAGGTAACGTTACCTGCACATCATTTTATGTCCATCACAGTCCATAACGTCTTCTCAGTTGCAACAGAAACACTGAATGAGCTAACGCTAATGCTAGCAAATGCCACCAAATCCAGGAAGAATCACGCATTTAATCACGTTATGATAACAAATCAAATTTCTGCAAATTAATATCCTTATTACGTTTTTCATCCATTTCCACAAGCTTGTCATGCTTCATAAGTCTGAGATTGCATATGAAAATAATAAGCCGAACAGAAACTATCAATCGCTAGGTTAGTCTTTTATCTGTGTGACAAAGCATCAGGCAATCTGCTAGGTAAGCAGGTAATCATCAAGTAATCTTTCTGTTAATATTTTATCTGAAATGCAGCTCAAAGGTAATTATTAAGGAAAATACTTAGTAGCCTAATGACAGTTAATGGTGCTTCTGCTGTTCACTGTTGTGACTGGCGTCATAGTAGTCACGTGTCTACAAAAGGTCAGTAGAGGCTATAAATAGCCGTTCCCGCTCTTTCCCAGCCTCTCTGTTGTCTCTCTCATTAAGGTTATACGACAAGCAGTTTAGATGTTACTGAGAAATGTCTTTAAGATTTTTCACTATCAGACAGAGCTTCAGCTCCAATTATTATAAACATGCAAGTTGTGACATATATTAAAGCAAGCACATTAATATAAACCTGCAGGACGTTCTTGAAAATGAACACCTTTTGTTATGAAAAAAAGGACAAAGTAAAGAATCCAACAATGCTGTGGTATAAGACCTAATCAAGATTGTAAAACGTTCTGATAAAGCAAAGACTTCTCAAAGCTGCATCATTGCAAATTCTAATAAGATGCATTTGTAAAAAAAAAAAAAAAAAAGCCTTTATTATTTAAGAAAAAAAATTGTACAGGTTATTTTTTCTAAACCGAGACACGCTTTGATCAATTGGCTGCTCCTTTGGCCTGATTTTCCCAACCTTTGCTTTTAATGGAGAGCCTCCGTCCCTCCTTCATTCCCTTTCTCTCACTGACCCCTTCTGCATCTATCAGAGAACAACCAGCAGCACAGATCCACTGGATCGCTGAAGTCTCACCTCCGCCTGCCCCATACAATATCTCATAGAGCCACATCCGAGCGAACGACTCCTTTACACAATGGAGTCATCGCGTCTGTCACACCGTAGTGCACATAGCCAAGTGCTAGGATTTAGTGGCTCCCAATTAACTCTTGCAGTTAGTCTGTAGTAAGAGTAGGTGTAATGCTGAGTATTCTCAGCAGTCATCCCTGCTTTGGTGGTTGTGAACGGTGGTGCCTGGTTGTTGTCGCTTTCAGTCCCTCCTCTCTTACCCCTGGACTGGTTGCCTTGAGCTTCTGTTGCCTTTCTAATCTCTCACCTCTTACCCAGTCCCCCATCCCCTACCCTTCTTTCCCTACCAGCCCCCCCTTCTCCCTTCCCTCACTCCTTTGTCCTGTCCTGTCCATCTCACCCTGTCCAACCTGCTGGAGTCGCGCCTCATCTCTCTTTCGCTTGTCCAGGATCTGCTCATGGGACTGAAAATAAGAGAGCCTCACACACACAGCAGTGTGGGTGTGAGAGGAGGAGATTTGCTAAGCTTCTGTGGACTGTGAGAATGTCAAACTCAAAAAGTTCTCTGACCTTTTGGGTTCAGAGATCCTCAAGCATGCTTGTTTGTGGACATTGGAGGTTAATTCAGCAGTCTGTGCCACTAAGTAAGGTGTGGGAAATGGACAGAATGACATGTCTCAAGATCATTGCACATTATAAATCTGAGTGTATTCGGACAGCATTTACAGTCAAAACAGAAGCTTAGGAAATTGACCAGGCAGCCTGCTGGCAGTAAGTGGTTTTATTCACAGCATGGCACTCTTAGGACATGGCACGATGATTCCTGTTAGAAATGCTGAAACTGGGAGACTGGACCCACTAGAGCAGAGAGATGTATATAACTTACAGCCAAATATCACAATCACTGTGGCTAAAAAAAAATACATCCATTTCACTCTGGGCAAAACTTGTGTCCTCACTACAGAATGATCAAATTACCCAAAAATGACAGATTATACAATAAAGATCATTATGCATGGATTTCACAGGCCTCTGTTGCTGTTTAAATGTTGATCGATTAAGGAAAGTTTTTTCCAAAACGTTTTTTTTTTTTTTCAATGTTTTTATCCTTCTTCTTCTTCTTATTATTTTTTTGTCTTCCGGGGTTATTTCCTTCATGTATTATAATCTAATATATGATTATTGGCCTAGTAAGCGTGTCATTTTTGGGTGGAATATGAAATGTCATGTTTCTAAAACTTTGTAAAAACTGCATTGTCCCTATGATAATCCAGTTTTGATTAGGTCGAAATAGATACGTTCTTTTATTTAGTAATAGAAAGAATGATAAGTAACTGAATACTCTATCTTATACGTTTATATTAGTCTTTGTTCATTAAATGAAATGCTATTTTGTTATTACTGAACAAAAACGTTTGAGTTAAAAATGAATAAATGACTTGATAAGGAGACAGCAGTGCAGAGAGGAAAGAAATTACAAGTTTTAAAATCATTTATTTATCGCCATTGCTTAAAAACAAAAATGCATACATAATGAAATTTATATAAACCAATTTGGAACATTTGATCTGGGTTCTGGACAATCTAAAGCCCCGCCCAGATTCAGCACAGATCCTTAATGGCCAATCACTCCAATAGTAACTACGGTACTGTACGTTCGCTCCTGTGTTTATACATCTATGTAAATCTCTCTGTGCTGGTGCCTCTCCTGATTCATTTATTTATTGATTTTAACAGTGTTTGAGTTTGCACAATGATGCCATGTAACACGCATGTTCAGTTCAATTGCCAATGCACATTATGCACTTTTGAAAGCCATTTTCCCTCACTTTTATATGTGTTGAATGTCATGAAAATTTGCGGTGTCTATGTGACATTTAAATGTATGCTAAATTGAACGCCAATTCTCCTGATTCTCCTGACAATTAACTTCAAATGGGGTTGTGCTTTTATTTTGTATTTTAATTTATGTAAATTACTGTGCAAATAATTTGTTTTTGTAATGGTCATGTAACATCTTATGATATACTTACTATAAAGCTTCATAAGTGCTAAGAAAATTCCCCCACTGTGGGATGAATAAAGCTATATCTTACCTTATACACAGAATTGGATCAAAGGGAAAGACAAGAAAAGCATTTCTCTTCCCTTAAATTGTCCTGATTATCAGTCCTGTGACAACAAATGTAGACATTAACATACCCCATATTTGCTAGGAGAATCCTATCATTCCACAGTATTAAATTAGTGTGTAAGGAGGGAATATGGCTCGACTGTGGAATCCGTGGAAAACATGCATGCTCAGCTGCCTGCCCCAGAGCTGCGGCTCAGCCAGCCTAACACAACGTGCGATCGTCCACGGCTCCTTGCTAATCACTGGTGGATGGGATTCTGAACAGGGCTGAGGGTGGATGGGGATTGGGGAAAGCCCAGGGGAAGAGGGGGTTTGATGTGATCAGTGTAGTTCTGTTCTTGCTTGCTTGTGGGTGGAGGGACAGGTTATGTTATGGGTTTGCTGGGTCTGTTGGGTTTGCGCTGCCTATCTGTATGGCATGAATTTATAATGTGGATAGTCTTAATTCTAAGATTTGTAACCTTAATTCAGTGGTCATGATTAAAACTGCTTGTAGTGCAATAGTTGTTTTCCCCAAAGACTAAATACTGGAAACCCTTTCATGCATAAATGTTTTTATTGCTTTACTTTTTCTGAATAGAACTTGTGTTAAACAATACATAGCAATGTTAATAATAATAATAATAATAATAATAATAATAATAATAAGACTTGTTATTAACTATAGTTCTGTGCGAAAGTTTTAGGCAGACAAGAAAAATTCTGTAAAGTAAAAATGCTTTCAAAAATGTGTCATAAAAAGTGTTTATAGTTTTTTTTTTTTTTATCAATTAACAAAAATGGAAAGTATATGAACAGAAGAGAAATCCAAGTAAAAATCTAAATTCTAAACAGCAAGCATCAGTTCCTCTAAGTACACTTGCACACAGTTTTTGAAGGAAATCCGATGATATTTTCCTAAAAACTGGCCTTAATTTTGGATACTGGTGAGAGCACAGCATCTGTAGCCAGGAAAGCTAAATTAACCATGCTTTCTGGGTGGGAGGGATGGCATTACACTCTCTCCTGTCAATCACAGCAGCATTAGGCAATCATAGGCATCTGTGAGCTCATGTTTGAGTGATAGCACTCTTTTTGTATCTGTTACTCCGTGATGTAGCAAGAGCAGCAGTTTGAAAGGGTGTGTGTGTGTGTCTCGAAGGAAACACATGGTAGTGCTCATCCCCCCAGTTTGGGAGATGGGAATTAGCAGGTGGCCACATTAGAGAGAAAAATAAACAACAAAAGCCCTGCCCTTAACTGACTATGGACATTATGCATGAAAGAGTTCTAATGAATCTTATATTGCCTTCTGCTTTGGATTAAACTCAAAATTCTATGATACCTGAAAAAGACTACATTAAGCCATACAAATATGATGCTGCATTATATACATGTGTTCATAGCTGGTAGTTACTGTGATGAGTATATATGTATATGGACTGTATCCACAATTTCTGGTTCCTCACGCAGCACTGCATTGTCTGTTCCACTCTCGCTCTAGGTTGTAGTCAACGCCTTGGTGGGTGCCATCCCTTCCATTATGAATGTGTTGCTGGTTTGCCTCATCTTTTGGCTGATTTTCAGTATCATGGGTGTCAACCTGTTTGCGGGGAAGTATTACTACTGCTTCAACGAAACGTCTGAGGAATACTTTCACCCAGATGAGGTGAACAACAAGACGCAATGCTATGAGCTCATCAACGCCAACATTTCTGGGGTGCGCTGGAAGAACGTCAAGATCAATTTTGACAACGTAGGTGCCGGCTATCTGGCTCTGCTCCAAGTGGTAAGCTTCTTTATTCCTGACACAATTAGTGTGTCCAATATAATCCTTTTTACATCTTTATGTTTGTGGTTATGTGACAGAAGATTGGACCATTACAGTATGTCTCTTTATCCATGAATAATTTAGCTTTTGCGTTGTTCAGTGTTCTACTGAAAAACACAACAGTCCAGGATAAAGCACTCATATATTGTACAATTAATTCATTGTACAGTATACGAGAGCTTTATCCTGGACTGGGATTTAAGGGAAATGTTGGGAACAATGGACCAAGCTGGGACACCCAAGCCGGGACACCAATCCTTGTCAGGGAACACTTGGGGGAAATTTAGTAAAGCCAAGCCACCTACTGGTCTGTTTTTGGGAGGTGGGAGAAAAATGGAAAATACAGAGGAAACCCATTAATACACAAGAAGAACATAAGAAACATAGACATAGTCATTAAAAAGAGTGGAAGATCAAACAAATGATCCTGGGCTTGTGAGTTGGGTATGCCAACACATGGATTTGTGTTAATGGATTTGTATTTTTTTAGGCTACTTTCAAAGGTTGGATGGACATTATGTATGCAGCCGTTGATTCCCGAAGGGTACGAATAGAAATATCGTTAACTATTTTTAATGATCCTCTTAGAATTCAGTGCTAACTCTTTTATTTCTTGTTTATGATCTCAGGTGGAAGACCAGCCCTTGTATGAAGACAACATCTATATGTACCTTTACTTTGTCATCTTTATTATTTTCGGCTCGTTTTTCACTCTCAACCTGTTTATCGGTGTCATCATCGACAATTTCAACCAGCAAAAGAAAAAGATAAGGCTCCTCTCTTTTCTTCATTTTGGAATAATTAGAATATTTGCTGTTTGTACAGCGTCATTCTCTCTGAAACGGTATATTGGTTGTAACCAAAGATTGTCTCCTCCTATACTTTGGAGGTCAGGATATTTTCATGACAGAAGAACAGAAGAAATACTACAACGCAATGAAGAAACTTGGCTCGAAGAAACCACAAAAACCCATACCTAGACCTCAGGTAGTATACACCCATACACAACCATGCATGCAAAGAACAGTGAAAGTAGGTCTTGGCACTAATCTTGACTCAAATATGGTTTAATATTTGCCCTTTAGAACAAGATCCAGGGAATGGTGTTCGACTTTGTGACGCAGCAGGTCTTTGACATCTCTATCATGATCCTCATCTGTCTGAACATGGTGACTATGATGGTGGAAACCGATGATCAGTCACAGGAGACAGAAAATATACTGTACTGGGTGAACTTCATCTTCATTGTGGTCTTTACCTCTGAATTCGTGCTCAAGCTCTTTGCTCTGCGTCATTACTATTTCACCAATGGTTGGAATGTCTTTGACTGTGTTGTGGTCATTCTTTCTATAGTCGGTAAGTCCCTCTTAATTTTGATTATACTGTATGACTGTATAATCTTAATTCATCTGCTCATTTTAATTTTTCCACTTTGTATTTTAAAATAGGTATGTTCCTGGCAGACTTGATTGAGAAGTACTTTGTGTCACCGACCCTGTTCAGGGTAATTCGTTTGGCGCGGATTGGTCGTATTCTGCGTCTGATCAAAGGAGCCAAAGGCATCCGGACATTACTGTTTGCCTTGATGATGTCACTGCCAGCTCTCTTCAACATCGGCTTGCTGCTCTTCCTGGTCATGTTCATCTTCTCCATCTTCGGCATGTCTAACTTTGCCTATGTCAAACGGGAATCTGGAATCGACGACATGTACAATTTTGAAACGTTTGGAAACAGCATGATAATTCTGTTTATGATCACCACCTCCGCAGGGTGGGATGGCCTATTGGCTCCTATCCTCAACTACCCACCAGACTGTGATCTTGAAAAAGAGAATCCGGGTACCTCAGTAAAGGGCAACTGTGGCAATCCTTCCGTGGGCATTTTCTTCTTTGTCATGTACATCATTGTGTCTTTTCTGATCGTGGTAAATATGTACATTGCCATTATCCTGGAAAACTTTAGTGTGGCGACAGAAGAGAGTGCTGATCCGCTGTGTGAAGATGACTTTGAGTCCTTCTATGAGATCTGGGAGAAGTTCGATCCTACAGCTTCGCAGTTTATCACGTTTGCAAAGCTCAGTGACTTTGCTGACACTCTTGAGCATCCCCTACGGGTGCCTAAGCCCAACACGATAGAACTCATTGCCATGGACTTGCCCATGGTGAGTGGCGACCGAATTCACTGCCTGGACATCCTGTTTGCCTTTACCAAGCGTGTTCTGGGTGACAGTGGTGACCTGGACATGATGCGGCAGCAGATGGAGGAGCGCTTTATTGCCGCCAATCCCTCCAAGGTATCTTTCGAGCCCATCACCACTACGTTGCGGCGCAAGCAGGAGCACATGTCTGCTTCGGTCATCCAACGCGCTTACCGCGCCCACCTTGTACGCCGAGGCTTCATTTGCAAGCGGCTCCTAAGCAGCGGCAAGCTGGAGAACGGAGGGACCAACCAGGAGAAGAAGGAGGACACGCCCTCCACCGCCTCACTGCCCTCCTACGACAGCGTGACCAAACCCGAGAAAGAAAAACTGGATGAAAGCGAAAGCAAAGGCAAGAATGGCAAAAACCAAAAAGACATCAAGGAATCAAAGTGTTAGAACTATGCCAGTGGTTATAGCGAAAACAAGACACAATTGTGATGAGACTCAAACTCACGACTCTAACAAATGTAAAGAAAAATCATTTTCAATGAAACCGAGAAAAGTGGGAAAAAAAAGTTGTTTACAGACATTACAGATGCGCCAGTGCAGAGAAAGCAGCTTGGTTTCTTACCACTTTGATTACGACCAAATCAAACCCTAATGAGCTTACTGTGTGGCATCTGTACTCAGCGACCAAGATTTTACAGCTCTACAAAGCAACTAAAAAACACCCACAAAAGGCCCAAGACAGATATCTATGTTAGGGACCATCACCTATAGAGTATACACCACTCTCTATGGAATTAAGCATTCCTCTGCTACAGATTTGCCCCTTATAACCACTGCCGAAATCCAGCGGGAAAACTCCCCACGCGGTACAGGAAAATTTCTGGAACATTGACCAGAAACTAACAGATTGCGGTAGAGTGGACTGAAATGAGAGGGGAAGCTGAGGAACATGACAAACCAGTAAATTATGCAAGGGTTATGTGAGATGAATTATATGTGCATCTTATTTAAGAAACAAAAATGAAGGTAAAAAGAAACGTTTGGCCCATGTCGCTAGTCTTTTCATCATCTCTTTGTTATACTTACATTTAAAAAAAAAAAAAGGAAAAAAAAAAAGAAAGACATTTTATACATAGACTTCCACACTGCAAATTGGGTTGGGCTCGTTAATCAGGGTTTTGACTTGGGCTGTAAGGGACTTGCTCAGATTGCGTTCCAGATAAATAAGTAACTAATTGTGCTCGTTCAGTGCATAGAAATGACTTGCATGGTGGCATGTTTTGATCAGAAATCATGCATGTATAATCATAGTCCACTTGACACTTCTACCCTGACCACAAACGGGGCTTGACCGTCCGTTCGAGGCTGTCCACTGGGAAATATATTTCAGTAGAAATGACTGGAAAGGAAAATTGGTAATACTCAAATTATATTTATAATTCTCCTGGTTGTACCATAAACATCACTTTTTCACTAATGTATTAACTTTCAGATCATGCAAAATCCTAGTGTTAGTGGATTATCAAAAGAAGTTTTTAAAAAAATTATTATTCTATATACATTTGTGGCACACTTGAAGCATTTGTAGGTCAGCTTACAGACTTTCACTACCCCAGATTTTAGGGAGTTTCGCTTAGATTTCTACTCAAATCAAAGTCTCGGGCAAATCAGCCTTGGTTTATTTTCATTTTCACACCAGCAGTATGATTTGGCCCTTAATTTCCAGTCATGTGACATGCAATCAAGGGTAGATGAAGGTTGCAGCAAGCCACCATGCCATCCGTAATCTCTCACTATACCTTGTCAGTTGGGACCAGACCTCTCTTAGAGGTGATCTACTTAAACATTGTTTTTTTTTTTTTTAATGTTGTCTCAGTCTATTTGTTTGACAGGTAATACATCATCGCGGTAACCATATCAGGGGATGTGTTTTTGTTAGATATGCGTTTTGTCCTGGACACATTAAAGGGAGCAGTAGGGTAGTTATTATGAATGCATCTACCGGGTGGCTTTCTGACTGTTGAATAATAGAGTAAATATTGACAGTACAATTTGTGTGTTATGGGGCATATGTAATAGAGTGGATGTTATATGATGAAGCTCTGCTCTGAGAATGTAGTGAAAAAAAAGGAATAATCCAGGTTATAGTGAAGGATGCTTGCGTCGATGAATATTATGCAATTATAGAAAGTTCATCTGTTTTTTTTTATTTTTATTATTGTTATTATTATTTTTAATACTGTTTGTCTATGTGAGAAAAATTGTCTATACAGCACCGGGAAAAATGACTTCTGCAACCTCGTGAGCAAACTGCCATCTGAATTTTGCTCTGAATGTGAAATGTTTTTAAAGCTTGGAAAAGAACAAAGTGTCATTCCTCCAAATGTCTTTTCTTTATTCTTTGTTTCTACTCATAATGCCATGGGCTCTCGAATGTCTTACTGTAATAATTACAGCGAACCAGACATGTTTTACAAACAGGAACAACCAAGAGCAGTCATCAGTCTTTTCTTACAAAGGAAAAGGTTTTTTAACAAAAAGAAAAATTGTTCTTACTCGCTCTTACCTGCCAAGCTCTTCTCTGCCCTCATTACCCCCCGATAAACATAGAAGGTGAAAGGTCACGATGACCCCGTGTCACAGACAGCACTAGAATCCACACCATCAGAGCCTGAGTGTGTGTGCGTTTAGTGTTTACAGCCCAGCTCCCTCTCTCCCTGTCAGACCCGTCTGTTGGTCTGTCGACTGCCTGAGATCTCCCGAGTGGGAACTGTGGACTCCAATCCGAATCGGTGCCCAGTGAAAAGCATAGGCGACCTTGCAGTTTCTCCTAACACACCCCTTTTTCTCCTTGAATGCGATTGTGTTGTAAAGATCACACCTGCACACGGTATGACGTGTTAATGTACGGTTCAGAAGGAGCTATGATGATGTCCGTGGCACAATTGCTGAAAAGTAAAGACTACACTTAATCCTTGAGTGAGAGAGACGACAAGTATTGTAATATATGCTTTTCTTTTAACTGGCATGCTTTGTTGTGGTTTTTGTAAATACAGAATTTTACAGATTAAATGACTACTATTAATCAGTTAATGAATTATAACAATAACACATGAATGGCTTCCAGCTAATGCCCTTGTCAAATTTGTTACCTTCTTTTCTTTATTTTTTCTTTCTTTATTTTGGTTTTAATTGATCATTTTAAATTGTCGGGGGAAAAACTGAATGATGTATTGTACCAAGGATACTATATTAGACAAACTATATAAATGTATATGAATATACGTAATATATGTATATGTATGAGAGCATATATAAAAGAGCACTGTCAGATCTTTGTTTATATATGCAACATGTCCAGTGGATGTCAATTTTCTTTGTGTTCGGGGAACATGTTCACACAGTTTTTATTGGAGCTGCTTGGAACTTAATACTGTATGATGATTACGATTACACTACCAGCACACCTTTGTGAATCCCGAGTCCTGTCTAACGGCCATGCGGAGCGCGCGTACTCTCCGTCCGACCTTCGGCCCGCGTTCACCCACCGAGTCAGAAGAACTCGACAGTCACTGAGATGCCGATGTCCCCTTTTTTCTTTCAGCGCCGCTACTCCCGGATCAGAACACCGGCTGTAAAATCTTTCGAATCATTCTTCTTTGTTCTTCTTCGGTTCCTGTGATTTGTTTCTAGTGCTACACTTCACAAATTATGTGTGCCTTTTTCCATGTTTCTGCAATTTCCACAATTTTTATTTTTTTTCCAGAGGATGGTGCCATACCAAACAACCTGATGGAAAGAGATGGGAAATGTAAATGGAGCACAATGCAAATCAGGGACTTTAGTGTGTACAAGGTGTCTGACATACTGCCAGAGAAGTACCTACACAAAACAAAGGGGGGGAAAAAAAAACCTAAAAAAAAAAAAACCAACCCACTAGATTTGATGTTACAATTAATATTTATGTGCTTTGTGTATCATCCACTTGGCTTGTGAGAAAAAAAAAAGCTTGCCTTCTGATTTTGATTTAATTTTTTTCCTTTTCTCCTCATCTGAACTCACTTTTGTATCAGTATTCGGTTACTGGACAGTTTCATTTCGAGCATGATATGAAATGCTTTTCCATTTTGCTGAAAAATAAGTGCTTTTCAAACTGTTGTTATTGTTTGACACAGTGTTGTAGGAGGACATATTATGGTGTGTGTGGCACAACCACTTGGACTCTTAGTACGAACATATAAAATTGTCTTCATTTGAGCACGAACCTTTTTATTAACAATAAAGCAGCCTTCCAGTTATAAAATGCGTCAACTGCTTTTATTGAGAAGTTAAAATATTAAAATAAATAATAACAGGCTGTTGCTCGGCTCTATCCATCAGCATCCATTTGTCTGCATGTTCTGGCTGATAATTTCTACAGCGTACTATAATTTCCGGCCACATTCTATTACCTCTCTAAGAGCTTAAAACCTTAAACCTCGGTCATAAATATTCTTAGGAATGACGGTTTTCGTACGAATCTCCCTGTTTCTCTGATTACTGCAAGAGTCGTCGATATTAGTGGCAGGAATCAAAGTTTTCTACAGCCTCTTAGGAAGTTGGTACAGCCACCGTTTGAGAACAAATAAAAAAATTATTGAGAAAAAAGTTGGCTGTAGAGTTCTTACATTCGCCTTTAGGTTGCCTTAGAACCTTCCTACAGCCTACATGAGTCGATCTTATGAAAATTCTTGTCTTAAGGTGGTCATACGGCACCTATATGTGCAATGCACAGCACTCTCAAGTAGTTGGTAGGAACATCTGTCTGTCGGCACATTGTGGAACGACTTAATGTGTTCTTGCGGCATACCTACAGTATAGCCACCGTAGGAAGATGGGCCCCTGGAAATGTCTTCTGTATCTAAATGATCCACATTGTTAGGTTGTTCCGAAGGGACTCCTAAAGTGGCTCTACCAAGAGTGGATTTCATGCCGCGTTCAAAGAAAATCTTGGACAACCCCATCAACCTGGCCACAAACTTACAACAAGGCTACAAACACTGGATTCTTATAAGGCCGTCCTAAGAAGAAAAATTGTTTGTACAATGTAAGCAGCCATTTGTACAGTTATTGGTGACCGCTGCTTTAAACGTGCGATCAGTGCATGCCCAGCTTTATTTTCGGGTAATATGTATTATGAAAATTATATTATGTATTATGAGCCATCTTCTCAAGAGCTTGAGCGTCAGAAAGGATTTTGACCATGTGATGAAAATCTGCACATCTCTACACAGATCTCTACACATCTCTCCACTAAGTCATGTTTTTGCAGTCGGATCGATACGAGGCCATTAGCTGTGTGGTGAGGTATCCGCGTCCCCACCGTAACTGCCTCACCTGAGAAACCCCACTGGGATTTGACCTAAGCTCCTCGCTCTTAGGGTGATTGATCCGCACTTCTTCTTCGGCGTGGCGTCAGGGAAACGTGTCACAGGAAGCTTATCTTGGGAAAGGAGGGAAAATGCATCTACAGTAAATGCATAGTACTACTGTGTTGAAGCTCCTCTTGGCCTCTCCCTCACCACATGCTTTGGCTCTTATGTTTACTCTCCGGCGCGCTGCCTTCCCTTCTCGAAAAATCCTTCTCAGACCTTATGCTGCTGATTTATTTTTTTCGGTCTCTAAATCCACTCAAGCAAATTATGCTTTAGTGTAGATCTCCAAATATCTATGTCCATCCCCCTCTCCTGTGTGCTTGGTGTGTGCATGTGGTATAAGCAAGAGAACGAAGGAAAAGGGAGTGGGAGGGAGGGAGGGAGGGAGGCAGGGTGCGGCGAAGCACTGCAGTGCAGATAAACGAATGCGCCATTAGTAGCTGAGTCAGCAGCCTACTCCCAGCTCGGCCCCCTGCCTGCACCAACCTGCGCCTCAACGCACTTTACACGCATGCACCACACATACACACACACTCAAGCAATATGGTTCTGGCAGTAAAATGGAAAGGTGGGTGTGGGTCACAACACAGGCTCTGCTATGAATAATAGTCTGGTGCTAACATGGAACCTGATTTAAGAACATGATTACACATGCCTAAATTTTGTAAAAACATTTAAGCACAGTGTATTCTTGAGGTTTTACAATACCTCTTATGAAGAGCACTCAAATCTCTAATGGCGTCTTATCGCTCAATCACAACGAGCACGTTTACAACACACATCTAGCTTGGTAAATTATTTAGCCAGTTGCATTGCTGGATGGTGTGTGGTGGAGGGGCATCGAAGCTCCATCCTAAGAAAGATGGAAATGAATGACTGCACTCTTTCACTTCACCTAGCATGCTTTTCTAAGGCTTGTCTGACTCTGCTGTATAGGCTCCACCTAGTGTTTGTCCAGGCTATGTGTGCTTAGGATTATGGGTAATGGATGCACTACTGTACTCAGTCAAATTTATACATAAATGTAAAGATCGATGTAAACTGTGTGCAGGGGTAGCTCAGTGGGCAAAACTATAAATCAGAAGGTCTCAGGTTCAAACCCCAGCACCACCACCAAGTTGCCACTGTTAGGCCCTTGAGCAAGGCCCTTAACCAATAGATGCTCAAATGTATAATGAGATAAAAGTGTATGTTGCTCTGGATAAGGGCATCGGCTGATTGCCGTAAATTACAGTTCTTATATCTAGGTTAAATGCAGTGAATTGTAGTTCTCAAGTAAGGAATAAAACATAATGGATCACTGCGTTATAGAAAAATAATAAGCAATGGAGTGGTCCGACTTGAAGTGGGGTTACAGTTACTAACCTAAAGCACACTTTAAAGTGTTTTATAGCTTTTTTACAGAATTATGTTTAATATTGGGGTACATCATTTAGTTCCAAGTGTAATGTGTGTTACAGTTGGTCTCTCACCAGCTTCTACGTCAGTGTTAACAAGACAAGTAAAGCTGTCAAGTTTAGGGGCTCTGAGTGTTCTGGGTTATTGATTGCAATGTTAACGGTAGAGCCTCAGCTCCTCCAGGTTGCTGCTGTTGGGCCCTTGAGCATGGCCTGTAACCCTGCCTGCTCCAGGGGCGCCATATAATGACTGACCCTGCGCTGTGACCCCTGCCAACAAAAAGCTGGGATATGTGAAGAATAAAGGATTTCACTGTGCAGTAATATAAACATAACGTAATGAATAAAGTCTGAACTTAGCATGACACCCAAGTGCCTTTGATTATAAGTTGCAGCTTCATTTTAGACTGTTATATTAATGACACTAAATATTGTGTTATATACTACCAAACACTTTATTAGTGTTAAATGTTCCATTGAAATCCTGGTCAGTGTTGACATGATTGCATCATGCAATTCAGATTTTTCAGGTGCACTTCTGGGCCATTCTCCTGTAGCATATACAGTACTGTACAAATGTGGTTCAACTAGAATCTGATTCACTGAATGGGAAGCTTGTTGAAGAAAGCCAAACTCACTGTCACATTCATGAAACTAGTTTAAAACTAATTTTGCTTTGTGACGTGGTGCGTTATCATGCTGGAAATATCCATCGGTAGATGGATAAATTGTGGCTGTGAAGGGACGCACATGGTCAGAAACACTATATAATCAAGCTGTGGCATTCACGTTATGATAAACAGGCCCAGAGTGTGCCAGGAAAACATTCCCCACACCATTACACCACCTCCACCAGCCTAATTGACAGACACAATTCAGGTTGGATCCATAGAGTCATACTGTTGGCATCAAATTCCGACTCGACCATCTGTGTACCTCCTCGATTCATTAGACAAGTCTAGGTTTTTCCAGTTTTCTGCTGTCCTGTTTTGTTTAGGCTGCACCCAATACAGCGCCAGTTTAATAGTTTGAAAATGGAACCTGATTTGGATTTCTAATGTTGTAGTCGTCTCTTCAAAATTATGCGTTCTGAGAAGTTTTTCTGTTCAACATAATTGGACAGGCCCTAGCCTGTACAGTATGTCAGTGTGAAACAGTCCAGCCATTTTCCACTGGCATTTCTCATGAACAATTTCTGTCTGTTTTTTCTTTATTGCACAATTTTTCCTCCATTTTTATAGTTGTAATGAACACCTGTGTATCTCTTAATACACTATATGGACTAAAGTATTTAGCCAAACCTGTTAATTATTGAATTCAGGTGTTTCAATCAGGCTCCTTATTCCCAGTGAGGGGCAATCTGAATGCTTCCAACTTTGTGGCAACAGTTTGGGGAAATCCCTTTTCTGTTCCACCATCACTGTTCCATGACCTCAAGGAACTGGAATGGAGTTTGCAAGCCAGGCCGTCTCGTCCAACATCGGTGCCTGACCTCCTAAATGGGTAATAATTCACACAGAACCGCTCCAAAATTGCAAATAATTTTGTCCATATGCTGGAGTTGTATAAGCATGATTTTAGATGTCCAGGTAGGTCTAAATCCTATATAAAATCTGTTTTTATAAGTTTTCTACTTGTGCCTGGATGTAAGATGATGCATACAGTTTAAAGCTTCAGCTTTCAGAATTCTGCTTTTTTCACCAACATATGTAATACTGTACTAAATTTGCAAGATAGAATATAGAGTGACACAGTGGCTTAGTGATTAACACCGTGCCTTTGCACCTCCAGGGTCTGGGTCTGATTCCCACCACAGGTCTGCGTGCATGGAGTTTGCTTGGTGGGTTACTTCTGGGTTCTCCCGTCTCCTTCCACAGTCCAAAAACATACAGATTAGCCAAATTGCCCCTAGTGTGTGAATGAGCATGTGTTTTGTAAACATAATTGATTATTGTCCATATGGTCAGTTACATGGTGCTTTAAAAAATACAATAACATTGCTCAATTTTACAGCATGTGAACTCAACTAGGGATTGTTTGTATATGTTTTGATTAGGTAAGGAGGCCATCTGTGTCCAGTCAATTCCAATTCTAAATACTAGTTGTACAAGAACTCCATCTAGTGGTGAGATTACTGCATAAACTGCTACATCCTATCACTAGATGTAGAGGCTTTAACTTTAATACCCTAAACCTAGCTTCTTTTTAACGATATATTCTACATTGGACTGATTGCATCTTAAAAATAAAATATGCTTACATTACAGCATTAGTGAGTTCTCAAATCTTTTTGGTCAAAAGTTGTTGATTCAGTACTGCAAGGTGGTGTAAGAAGACTTTTAATAATCTTTTATTGAAGGAGTCTCCAGTGTCAGTACTTTCAAATTTACTTTCTAAGTCTTTTCTTTCTTCTTTTGCCTAACGTGGGAACCTTCATCTTTGTCCTTTCCAGTTTCTCAGAAACATAAAGCTTTTTCTTTATCTCTAGATACACTATATGGAAAAAAAAAGTTGTGTGGATAACAGTATTTGGCCACACCTATTCATTATTGAGTTCAGGTGTTTCAGTCAGGCCCCTTATCCCCAGTGAAGGGCAATCTTAATGCTTCAGTATACCAAGACATCTTGGACAATGCCCTGCTTCCAACTTTGTAGCAACAGTTTGGGAAAGCCCCTTATCTATTCCAACCTGACTATGCCCCAGTGCACAAAGCAAGGACTATGAAGACTTAATATGATGAGTTTGGTGTGGAAGAACTTGACAGGCCCTGACCTCATCCCCATTGAGCACCTTTTGGGACGGAGATTGTGAGACAGGCCTTCTCATTCAACACCAGTGCCTGATCAGATAAATGCTCCAAAAAAAGGAATGGGCACAAATTCCCACAGAAACACTCGAAAATCTTGTGGACGAATTTCCCAAAAGTGTGGAAGCTGTTATAGATGTAAAAGGGGGACCAACTCCATATTGAAGTGTATGTGTTTGGATACAATGTCATTACAGGTTTGGCCAAATACTTTTGTCCATGTATTTTATTTCCATATTAATTTCTGTGACTTTTGGCTATGGCATAAATGTTGTTGGTGCCAGGTGGGCTGGTTTGAGTATAGTACACTGCTGATCTTCAAGGATGGTGAATAAAAACAAATAAACAAACAAACAAGTGAGCAAAGGTTCTGTGGGTGGAAACGTAATGTATGATTTCTTTTCCCCAGTAATAATAATAATAATAATACAGTACATAACTTCACATAATGCTGAAATACCTAGCAGTACAAGGCATGAGCCATATACCTACAGTAATTAATATTACATGGTTTGTTTCGCCAGTGACAAGGTGACTTGGTGGTTAGCACTATCACCTTGCACCTTCAGGGTCCAGGTTCAGTTCATGCCTCTGTATGAATGGAGTTTGCGTATCCTGCCTGTTGTTGGTGGGTTTCCTTCAGGTACTTCGGTTTCCTTCCACAGTTCAAAGACATGCAGATTACGCTAATTGATGTTCCCAAATTGCGTGTATTTGCCCTGCAATGGACTGGCACCCGCCATGTGCCCTAAGTCTCCAGGGATAGGCTACAGCCCATGTCACCTTGTAAACAGGATTAAGCGGTATAGACGATAATTGAGTATGTGAGAGTGGGTTTGTTTTGTGGAATCGACTCTACTGGAGTCCTGCTCTTGGAATCAGGCTCAGACTTGACTCCAAGATTCCTGGAATCAAACATAATAATTAGTGAGTCCTCAGGCTGTGCTGAAAATCCATACTATTAAATGTCCCTTTTGTTTTACATACTGTATGATGTATTACCACATGGCCATTTTAATGCCACATTTATAGTTATGTTGCTTGGATATAATATTTTAAGAGTGTAGAATAAAAATGGATGCCAAAGGATAAAATGTTGTTTTAAGTATCGTCACTTTGGATTTGTAATGTATTTCCTGCTGTAGGTTACTCCAAAAATTCAAAAGACATACTTTTTAAAAAAAGTCTTTTTAGTGCTTTTTTAATCCATGTTTCTGGGGTTTTATTTTTGAGAAAAGAGAAGAGAGAAAACAAATGGAACACTAATTTCCCCCAAAACAGTTTGGAGAGTCACTTACTGTACATGGCTCTTCACTGAGAAGCATGAGAAAAAAATAATATATACAGTACATATGACAAATTTTAAACATTAATTCATTCATCGTTTATAAACGGTTACGGGTGGCCTGAAGCCTATCCCAAGAGATTGGGCCCTTGAATGGGGTGCCAATCTTTCACCCACACATACACTCTCATTCACACACCAAACACTAGGAGAACATGCAAACTCCATGCACAAGGGCTTGAGGTGGGAATCGATCCCAGACACTTGAGGTGCAAGGTGACAGTGCTAACCACTCTGCCCCTGTGCCACCACATTATAAACATTTAAATCTGTATTAGAAATAGACAGGCGAAGGGTACTGTATCATGTGTTCGATACAAAATAAATTAGTTGAGAGTATGTTTTGCTTCACCAGGGAAACATAGCTGCTGAAACTGGTGCGAACATGAGAAGCATAGCACAGCACAAACCTTCTTTCCAAATTCCAGATTCTTTACCAAGAATTTTATTGCAGTGACTGCGTATGGCTTTAAATGAACTGATTTTAAGATTAAAAAGCAACAACAATAAATAATAATTAAATAATTCACCCACGGGACCACTTCGGTGGATGTCTCTATCCTACAGTTTATAATATCTTGATTTTCCTCTTTTTCATCTATATCTGCATGACCCTAATTTCCCCACTGCCCTTATATATTCTTTGTTCCCTGGCTCCTGCGTGACTTCTGCATTTCACATAATATTGCGTGTGTTTTGTTGTATTCACTCTTAATCAAGTGTGTTAACCCCTGAGTGTTCTTATGAATACACTTTTATACTGATACACTTTTTATAATTAAACTCAATAATTTGACTGCCCTCAGGGATGTCATAGTAGGTGGAGTGGGACTGACTTCCCAGGGCTCCGGTGATGAGAGGGCCCCGGTAAGTTTAAAATAAAATATAAGAAGATATGGATCAAGAAAGGAACAGCCTCAATGAGAACTCATATTTAGAGGGGCCAAGTTATGAGCAGTTCCGTGCCAGCTGGATTAAGCTTATGAAATGCTGGCCTGGTCTGGTCTAGAGCGCCATCTAGCCGGGATGCACTTTGTCTACTGTACATAAATAAAAGAAAGGTTTTGTCTGTAAACTGGTCAAAACTCGCTCTTCTATGATCTTTTTGTTTCATACATTGGCGGACCCGAAACCAGTCGAATCTGTTTTTTCAGGCAGACATGTTCATGGGCCTTCAACCTGAAATAATAATACTATCACTGATTACATTAAAGATGATCTGCTTGTTTTTAGCGTTAACTTTTTAACTATCTCTAAAAACTGTCTTTTTCATCAACGATAATCTGAGGTGGGTAGCGCAGCCAAAAAATGTACTCAAGTAAGAGTAGCTGTACTTTAAAATAATATTAAAGTTATTTGACTGATTTTACTCAAGTAGAAGTCATCCAAAATATTACTCAAGTAAGAGTGGAAAAGTATTCGGTGTATGGATGCATCCATATTTTCTGAGAAGCATAAAAATGTACACCGTGTGTTGGCGATTAATTGTGTACGGTAATATACTTATATATTCATAGACTGTTAAAATAACATTATATGTACAATTAAAGGTGATATATAATCACACAAACGTGAAAAAAAAAAACATTCATACTCACAGCAAGATAAACGCAAGCTCCGACTATTAGCATGGATTTATGGGCGTTCCGCAAAATTAGCGAAAGATGCGGGAACTTTTGTCAGTGCGCGTATGTAGGACGGATTCACAGGTAGGATGAATTTATAGAATACCGGCTGAAGACGTGCCTATTGTTCTTGCGGCTGATTGGTCACACGGAGTCATGTGATTATTGTTGCTGCGTCTGATTGGTGAAACAGTCACGCGGTAGATCAACCGGCTGCATGTTTAGAAAAAATGGTCAGAAAAGTAATGAGTCGAGTGTAGCCGAATGTAGCAGAGTAAGAGTAGCTTTTCTTCTCCACAAATCTACTGAAGTAAAAGTAAAACGTATGCTTTGAGTAGTAAAACTACTCAAAGAAGTAATCCCCCCCCCCCCAATAAAAGTTACTCAAGTAAATGTAACGGAGTAAATGAACCCACCTCTGATGATAATTCTAAACTGAAAAAAAAGGAGAAGAAATGATTGGAGTTGACTTTGTTCTTCAGTCCTTTTCAAATTTCTTTACAATTTTGTTTGTAGATACCACGGCAAGCCTCCAAATCCTAGAAGTTTTGGGGTACAGTAGATTCCAGCTGTTCTCAAGTTCTCCAACTGTCTGCGGCCTCAGGATTCAACCTGCACGAACAGATTACTTCAGGAATGAGGTATTATAATCATAGCGGTTGTAAGCACATCGTCCTGTTTTTTTTCCCCATCAGCATGCCTTCTTCTTGAAACAAACAGTGTTTATGTACGCAGATGTCTGTTACAAAATGAGTTGCTGTCTTTTATGTCTCAGTATATATCAATTAATTCCGATCGAGCAATCTGTGTGGACGAGTTATAATAATGCAGACTGATACATAAAGTTAATCTGGGACATTTAACTTTATGTTTCACTCTGCATCACAGATGTTCTAATAACCGTTAATTAAACTAACTACACTATCTGCTGCCAGCTTGGGTGAAAAACTAGGTTGGCACTTTCAGCAAGAAAACACATCTGTCATCTTTGAAGTCATTCCAAATCGCCTCTGAACCATCTGTGTTCTTTTATTTATGGCTACAAAGTTAAATATACAGTAGTCGCAAGCAATGATGAGTGGGCCCAAGCACCTTACCTATCGCCACCGGGCGCATCACACACAACCTGTGTGCTTTTTGAGCCTGTTAAGACATGAAAATGCCTGAATGCTGATGTAATTGAGTTATTTTGCATCCTAAATGTTTTGAGATCATATGGGCCGGGTTGGGTGGCGATCGTATTGGCGCAGGTGCTTGGCCCGGCCATCGTTTGTGTAGGATGCGTAGTCTGTATAGGATGTGTAGTGCCTGTGTGTGTGTGTGTGTGTGTGTGTAGTGTATAATATGTGTGTAATATACGTGTGTGTGTGTGTGTGTGTGTGTGTAAGATGTGTAGTGTATGTGTGTCAATTCTGTGCGTTTTGCAAAAGACCAAAAATAACTGGCTTCGTGTTGAGTTGTACTGTAGGATGCGTAGTGTGTATAGGATGTGTAGTTCGTGTGTGTGTGTGTGTGTGTGTGTGTGTGTGTGTGTGTGTGTTGTGTTTAATATGAGTGTGTTTGAAGTGTACTGAGATGTATATGTATATTGACATATAGCTCATACACACTTGCACATATACATTGACATGTGTGTATGAGCTATGTTTCAAAATCTCCTGTGAAGGCCCTGTGAAGGCCATGCTCAGGGCCCAGACTCGCATGCTTCCTAATGGCAGATCAGATTCCAACCTGTGCGCTGATTTTCTTGAGTTTCAGAGCTCGTTAAGACCCCCAAAAGAGCTTGGATGCTTAATTTTTTTTTAGAGGGACAAGAGAGCCTTTGCACATTATCACATCAGCACTATTAAAACATCAACGTTATCAGAGTGATGGCGATGACGTTATAGTCATGTCGTCATAGTGCTTGTGCCCTAACTAGTTTCTAACACAAGGCTGAATCCCTAATTGCTTTGCAGCCCTAGGGACAAGGGAATGTAACAACATGAGTTCACAAGACTAATTAAGCTAATGCTTGACTATTCACATCACAATCAATCACTATTCTTAAACAACTAACACACAAAGAATAGGTATATGCTTAAATATAAAGCCTTTATATTGTAGGTGTGATGTAATAGATCAGGTTGTTTCTTTTTAGACTTTAATGAATTAAGTTAATGCTATGAGAGACGTTCAAGTTAAACCGGGATTGATTTTGCAGAGTAAGTTGCCTCCCAGAAGGTCTGCCCAAACATGTGGAAATGCCTTGGTGATGAGGTCAGGACTGTACTTGGGATGTGGCATAAACTCCCAGCTGAGTGCCTGTAATGTGCAAGTAGTGCTTGTGAATTCTTTTCTTTTCTTTTTCTTTTTGGACTTTTAGGAATAACTGCAATGGGATCTATTCCAGGATTGGTATGTTGTCATCTCTGGAAGCCTCTGTCACCAAAATAAATTGTGCAACCATACTTGGCAATAAAGCTCTTTCTGATTCTGGTTCTGATCATGAACATTTTTGCTGTGCTATAACCTAAGGTTGTACATTGGGCTGTCAGGACTAAAATATCTTAAAAACCTCTATATTTTGCAGGAACCTTATACTGCTCATAATCATGAGAGCACCATCCCCAAAGAGAAGCATGATGGTGGAGGCATCTTGTTTTGTTGATGCTTTTCCAAAGCTCTGATGAACTCTGCCAGGTTCTCTCTCTCTCTCTTTTTTTTTTTGGAAAGGAAATGTTATTAGATTATAAAGCTTTCTGTTTGATTTGATCCCTCAGGACTCCAAAAGGTCAGGTCGACAGTTTACTGAGGTAATGTGGTGATGAATAAGCGAATATTAAAATAATATTAATGGAAGAATCCCAAACAGGTGTTATTTTTAGATCTGACCACCAGAGGTCAGTATTTAGCTGAGATAAGTTCCACAAACTGAACCAGACTGTGAGTATTATTCCACCCATCACTTATGGAAATTTTTACATTTCCCTTTTTCAAAAACACTTTAGATCATATTGTGTCCCCTTTGACATTTCTAATGTTTTATTATTATTTTTTCTGCAGCTATCCTATTAAAGGATCTGTAGATGGTGCTATTGCAATCATGTTGTGGTTTCTGTCTGTCCTACCTTAAATCTTAAGCTCTATGGTTTACATCGGTGTATACAACGTCTATGTTCTTACTTGTGTAACATGTTGATATTTGTGTTAAAACTATAGTTTTAAAGATGCACAGATCAGTTGAATAGCCAGTAGTTAATATTACTGTAACAATTATTCACCGGTTTTACTTAAAAACATGAAATGATGTGCCAGAGTTGATGTATGTAAAGCCACCCCCTGTGTACACCGATCTGTCGGAGTGTTTCTATCTGAGTGTGTGTGCATGTGTGCATGGCATGAGGGTGGCAGTAATATTAGCATAGCTCCGGTGTGTCCTATCCGGATTTGTAATAAGCACGCTGCATGTATTATTCAGAACCGCACAGACAGGTTTCACTTCACACTCCCTTCACTCCTCGTGGCCTGTCCCCAGGGAACAGCAGCCTAAATTGCTATTTCTAGATGATATATTCCCCCAGCTCGGTCCTTAAAATGGCCAAGGAGAGAATAGCAGGGTGCTGGGTAGGGTCACAGAGAAGAGTCAGAGGTGTGCTGATGTTAATAGATTTATGCATTCATTCCAATACTGTATTACAACAGTGTCACCTTCTCTCCTATGCAGTTTTGAAAAAACAAAACCAAAAAAACAAGGCTGTGATAATATTGTTTTCATTACATAAATGTGTCAGACACATTCAAATGAACCTTTAAAGAACTAATTGAATTTTCTTTAATCATCAGCTTCTTTAGATTTTTTTTATTCCATTTGCAATAGAGCCAAATCCTAGGCTGGAAACACTGGGAATAACTTTTATAAAATTTTTGCAGAGTAGTACACTGTATTTATCTAGTAAAAAAAAATGTAGTTGTATAATTATTTAGTAAAAAATAATAACACATATGGCCAAAAATCAGTATTGGTGCTTTCTTTTTCTTTTATAATTTTTTTGTTATACGTATCATACAGAAAATGTGTGTGCCAAAGAAGCTACTTCGGAAGTTTATGCAACATGGAAGTGACGGATTTCGTTTCCCTAAAATTTAAAGTTGCAAACTTCAGCCGTTTTGGAGAGATGATTTTATATGTGCCCTAAAAATGGCCATATTTCAGCGTTATACTGTCTTGCTTCAAACAATATTGATACATATTTTACTTGTATTGATAGTAAAATGGGTATAAGCTTCTAGTAGCATATGACTTGTAAAAAAAAAAAAAAACATCTGTAGTGTCCATAACGATGTCAAATTCATGTTGCAATATCTTAACAATTTTTCTTTTTAGGATAATATACTTTTTCAGGTTTATGTCTTTTTATGTGAAATCGAAATTAGCCACGTTTCATCTGAATGACAATTAAGATCATTGAAAGATTTCAATTAAATAAAGTTACAGACAATACACAAAAGGGGATTAAAATGTATTTAGCAAATTAGTTTCTTTTTATCTGACAAAAATATGAATTTGTATGCGTATTTACAAAAACTTAAGCATGGATCGGGAGATAAGAAGCATTAAGTATTATGAAAAATGGCGTTATACAAACCTAGGTAAGACACTTTTTAGCACCATTACCATGTCTTGGTTAATAGTTCTTGTCCAGAGAAACGGGGTGTTTTAGACAAGCGTCTTTCAGCCTTGCCTCCTACAGCCTTATAGGCTTAGAGACTTTTGTTGAACAGAAAGGCTTCATTTAATAGTCTACATATTACTCATTACTCATTACTGAAGTACACCTCTGTGTCTGTATTACCACTATTACTTGCACGTAAGGTTTTAAGTAAAAATATTAATTGATGCATATTTACATCTGGGTTTCATTGTGAAAGGTAGAGCCTTTTCAATTAAAGTTGTCTTTAACAGATTCACTAGCTTCTCTCCAGATGCGGTTTCATAGCCAGAGCTGCAACCTAATTACACCTTTGTTGCTAATGTTTCTGCTAATAAAACTTGTAACCGAGGTCAACAGTTTAGCCGGGCCTTTTTTCTCCATTTATTTGGCCTGTTAATGGCAGGCTATCAGATTGCTATCTTTCTTTCCTGTGCCGGTCTCTCTTGCTCGCCTGCTCTAGCCTGGAGGAAGACACATCTGAAGTGAGCATCTGGAGGAAGCCTGCTGAATAGGGTCCTTCTTTTTTTTTCCCCGAGAGCCTGCGCTTCAGCGAGCCTTGCTGGAGCCCTCTTAGACTCGCTTTTCACCTCTCTCAGTCCGTTCAGACACTCTTCCTCTTCTGTCAACTCATGTCCGTGTCTCATCTTTCACTTTTCTTTATTTCCCTTGCCATGTCGATCCATTTGTTCTGTAGGTCGGAGTGCGTAAATGAAATGGGGACGAGTCGGACCCTGGGTCGAACGGACAGATTTATTGATGAGCGCACAGGCCCGGTGGTCTACAAGTCTGTGTAGGAGACCAGATAAATAAAACAGGCTGGGCTGTGCTTCTACAAGATCATAAAGTCCTCACAAAGCTCTGCAAAACAAAAACCATGAGCGGGACTGTGTAGGGGGTGGACGCAGATTCCCCTCGGTCATTTACAGAAGCTGAACTATTGTCACAGGTTGGAATGATTTCCGAGATGAGTTGAGATCCCAAGGTGACGCCCTTTTGTGAAACGCTGGAGCATCCCAAGGTCACCTCCTGTGGGATAAATGAAACAGCAGAGATGGAGAGAGAGCGAGTGAATGGGCACTCTTTGTTATAGTTGCTTTTCATTTGTGCCCCATGCTTTTTCCCTGTTGCTGTAGCTGTGTAACTATCGCCCTTTGCTTAACTACATAGGTTTTTATAGGAAGTTTCATAGCAAATTTTTATTCTGTACATTTCACACAATTTCACAATTTTTGAAGAAGAAGGAGGATAATTTTCATGATTCCTGGTGGCATTCGAGGGCTACATTAAGAATTTAAGACCTTGTGATAACTTCTCGTATACAGTGCACTCTCAGGGGTTACTTCCTGTTTCATGTAGTCGCCTAGAAGCTACTTCCTGTGTGTGGTTTTTGCTGGTAGAAAGTAAAAGGCGGGCATGTGCGCCCTCCTGAAGCTGAAATCCTGTTAACCCATGACCTATCACTTGACCCAGTGAAGTGTTGCGGTGCTAAAGAATTGAGAGTGAAACAATAAAACACTAAGAGGCAAAATCTTAGGTGAAAATAGGAGGGGAAAAGTTACTTTCTTTTTTTAAAAGCCTATTTACTCTGTTTTACTTTAGTTTCCTGTATGGAGATTTGGGTATATAGAGTGTGTGATGGTTATGGGGGAAGTGAGAACATGGGGGGGAGGGGGTGGGATGATATTGGACGGTACCAGGATTAACTTAAGCTCTAAATACTAATATTGGTGTCACTAATTTATTAGATTTAATCTCCTTTCTATGATTGGTTTATGCTTTAGTTTGGGGGCATTACAACAAGCCAATGTTATTAAAGCTATATTTATTATTTAATAAATTATAATAGTTATTAGACTACTTAAGTGAAATAAATATGCTCAATCATCACTCATTCGTCTACCCCGTCTATACCGTCTATACTGTCTATACTGTCTATACCTGTATACAAGGTCGTGGGGGCCCTGGAGCCTATCCCAGAGGCATGAGGCGGGGCACACCCTGGACGGGGTGCCAATCCATCACATGGCACTCACATGTACACACACTCACATGCTCATTCACACACTACGGGCAGTTTGGGAATGCCAACTAGCCTAATCTGCATGTCGTTGGACTTTGGGCGGAAATCGGAGCACCTGGAGGAAACCCACCAAGCACCAAGTGGAGAACATGCAAACTCCATTGTGCTTAATCCAAAACATGAATGAATGGGCATTTTTGTCTTTATTTAAATCTTTATTTAACTAATTCAGTCTCTGACACGTACTGTAGATGGTTGTTAAGAGTTAAGCGTTTAATTTTAGTAATTTAGGCCTAGGAATTTAAAAAAAAAAAAAAAAAAACAGTTTTGAGGGATCTTTGTCCTATCATTGGAAGATCATTAACTGGCATTCCAGTGATGCAGAAATCTGTGTTTAGATGTCTAGGGCACAATAACGAGCCCTGCTCTCTCTGGATAGAAAGCACAGTCTTCCTCCCAGCTCCTGTCGACCTGGGTAATGGTGAAGAAGCAGGAATTAGGTTGTGTGTATACAGAATTGGGCAATTAGAGGCGTGCTGAACCTTGAGGCGTGCTGAACTGAATTAGAAGCAGCTAAAGTGCCTTCATGCATTTTAGAGAAAGCATGTTAACCCTCACCCTCCCAGCGTAGTAACTGTTGTGCAGCAGGGGAAAACCGTCGAACAGGTGGGAATTTGCAAAGACTAAATTGAGCAAGTGTGTGTGTGTGTGTGTGTGTGTGTGTGTGTGGTGGGGAGGGTTCATGTTTATGAAGAATATTTAGCTTGAATCTGAAAAAGTGTTTTAGGGTTGTGGTCTGCTTGTGTCTGCTCATGTGTGAAAGGAGTGGCACCAACTCAAGCTTATGGACATTACTGATAAAGCTTATCTCGGACACAGAAGAAAGTAGAGAAGCGTTTCTTCTGGGTAGCACAAATCATTAACAGCATTACACGATGTGTTATTGTGCCCCTCCCTTCATCAACAGCGGCAAATGGAAAAAAAAACGTCCGATGCTTACAGTATGTGATGCGTATGTAAACCAAAATTGTTTGATTTCCAAGGCAAGGCTCGGCAGAATAGGCGTAAATCCTTCCAAATAGACAATCCGCTCATCTCCGGTTCTCATGCATTGAGGAGCACTCGTAATCACGGCGTGATGGTGGAAAGGCAGGAGAGCTCGGCTTACGTGCCTGGAGAGAAAAGCCTGAATTGCCGGGACAATGACAATCAGGCCAGAGTATTAAACGCGCCAGTGACCTGGGCTTTTCCCCAGTGCGCCTCGTCCCATTGTGTGCTGCTGATTGATGTTGACTAGGGGTCACCTAAGCTTGAGCACACAAGCACAGTATGCGGCACACGGGCCTAAACGTTTACACGCATTCATTTTACACACGTATGCGTGGGCACACTCGCAAATCAAGCAGCATGCAGAGAAGCCATGCACAAATACAAACAAGCAGGCGCTTTCTAGGTAAAACGTGTGAATACTGTATGGCAAGGCTTTCTTCTGCATATATACTTTATTTTGTGTATGTGTATGAATCTGTATGTGATGTGGTCCTCATTCTCATATTATTATGTATATGTATGTATAATACAGACTGAATACAGGTTATCGTATGGTCAAGCCTGTGAGTCAGCGGTCTCCACTGTAATCATGGAGCTTCTGTATAATCATATACATGTGTACAGATTTCAAAATTTCTCCCTTGGAGAGTTTAGTAAAGCTGTGCGTTTATAACAAGTCCAGCCTGCCTGCTGCACACGTTTAGAGATGCAAGCACGCCAGCAACAGCTCCTGAGTATTGATCCATTGATCTGAAATCTATAGAGGTGAAGTTGACCAATAAACCATCTTGAATTTCAGACCCCTCTCTCCTTCTCCTTCTCAGCCAAGTGTGACTCAGAGAGGGGGAAGGTAACTGCAAATCTCTAACGGACCTCCTGTATTCAGCCTTCACCAACTGAATCTGATCTGGACAATATGGGAATATTTCAAAATTGAAATTGTTGAAAAAAAGTTACAACATACAGTAGCACAATGTCGTATTGTGTGTGAGTGAGTTCCAACAGTTCCTCAACCTACAGTAGGGCTGTGCAGTTAATTGAAAATTTCTTGAAGCGGACATTCAGGAACCTCTTCTTGACCTAATCTTGTAATACTTCTTTTTTTTTTATTAATTAATACTTTCTGTTTCTAATACTGTTAATACTTTCCCTACTGGCTTTGTTTATGTGCTGTACCTTTTAAAAACATACTACCATATACAGTATGTACCCCTATTTATTTATTTATTTATTATTTTTTTTCCCAGCAACATGGAGGAAACTCTTTTATATATAAATAAATAATAATAATAAAAAAATTAGCTTAAATAGTGGAGCATATTTTTTTAAAAAAAAACCTTGTCAGTGAACTATGACAACCTTCGTTCATTAATTATAATCAAGGTATATTATTCAATTAATTGTGATATTGATTCAAAGTCATGCAGTATCGCCATCCCTAACTTAACCCAAGCTACATCACTCAAGTTCATTATTAGTCTCAGCTAGTGATGTAAATGAATAAACTTAAAAAAAATTTTTTTACATTTAAAAGTTTTTTGTCTTGCATCTGCCCAAAAATGTAGTTTCCTCTATTTCCTAAAATATAAAGAGAAATAGTGTAAGTTAAATCACCACACCCCTGGCCAGGCTGTTACTAAAGAGGATGAATGAATGTTCATGTACGTTCATGCAAACAAACACGGTCTTTGTTCATATCTGTTGCATGAAGGCAAATTCCCTCCCATATGCACAACTTAGTTTTGGCCTTGATGTCTTGTCCTAGGCAGATGCCATGTTAACTTTTCTACTTAGCTTTATGAATGATGAATGAATACATGAATAAGGAATTAAATAAATAAACAAATATGGTGACATTGTGGTGTAGTGATTAGCACTATTGGCCTTGCACCTTCAGGGTCCGGGTCTGTGTACGTGTTCTCCCTGTGTTTGGTGGGTTTCGTCCAGGTATTCCATATATTTTCCTTCAACAGTCCACAGACTTGATTAGGCTAATTGCTGTTCCCATGTCAGCCATGTGTTTATGTGCTGAGATGGATTGGCACCCTGTCCAGGGTGCACCCCGAATCATGCCCTAATCGTGTCTCCTGGGATAAGATGCAGACCCTCAGCGACCCTGTATAGGATAAGCCATATAGAAGATGAATAAATGAATAAATAACTAAATAAATCTTCTTCTGTTTAAATCTGTAAATCTATGTTTGTATCTGTTCAGAACACATGATCTGTTGCTTCTGATCAATATATTCATATATATATATATATATATATAAATAAAAAAAATAATAATAAAAAACATTTTCCTTGGATGATGATATATTTTGTTTGGTCCAACTGGTTATTGGAAGCACACCGATGCTCTGCATAAACGTCCATAATCAGATTTTGCTTGCTTGAAGCTCTTCACCAGTTTTTATAAGACAGCTATACTGAGACCAAAGAAAATGAAACTGAGAGTAGAAGCCTAAGAAATATTTGCTCCTGTAGGGTTCAAATCACTCTGAACATATCTTCATTTGTATCATGATGAAAATGTTGAGAAATCTGAGTTTCCTCAAATGACCATGTCATTAATTGTTATGATTTAGTGACATGACGATGAATAATAGTCATATTTAGTTACGTATATGCTAATAATAATAATAATAATAATAATAATAATAATAATAAATGATTCTCAGATGGGGCGGCACACTGGCATAGGAGTTAGCAGTGTGCACTCGATTAGGCTAATTGGCATGAGTGTGTGATTTATACTGATATACATTAACAAGAGCTGAAACCTGACTATTGCTTGTTTCAAATCTCACAATTTTTTTGTTACTATTTTTTTGTGACCATAATGTGATGTACAGTATAAGAAGTCTCAGATTTACTGCGTCGGCATTACTATACAGAATGAATTTCTGGTTCATCATGTTATTTATTTATTTATTTATTTACAAAGTGCTGATAAATCACTGATGGGGGAGTTTAAAGGAAACCCAGAAAACATTTTATTTTTCAAGCAGTATTTCTTGTTTTTTTTACTAATTCCCTTCATGACGCTAATGAATAGGATGAGACCTCCGTGTTTTCATGTGAGCAGGATTTATAACCCAAGGCCGTGGCTTATTATGTTAAGTGATGTCATGACCATGTTTATATGTCATTAGTAGCTACGATTTAGTGACATCATGACCGAGGGTTAAGGCTTTACCCTCATAAAACCAAATGACCAAATTTGGCAAGGCTTGCACTACCGCTGCAGTGACTCAGAGCGAGCTTTTAAAGCCGGCGCTCAGATGTGGGCGAGTATTAAGTGCAAACATTTATATACCCTTGGGGAAATAACTGAAGAGAAACTTGAAGATAGTCATGAAGAAATGTACGTATCCATCCTTAGTTTCTATTGATTTTGCCTTGTTTTACATTTTATCGCATTATTCCCATCCCCCCCCCCTTTTTAAATTGTATGAGGGCGCAAACTTTTGCACCGACTGTATGCAGCCTTGAAAAAGTCATTCTATTGAATCTTAAATAACAAACCTTGTTTTTGTTTTGCATTATGAATAGGCTGAGAAAATGGAGGGAAAGCAATAGCAACAGTGTTGACTGGATGAATGAAGGGCTGGCCGCTCACACACACACTCACACACACACACATTAACTCAGCACATCCATTGTCCGCAGCACGTCCCCAATGGCTCAGCGGCTCTTTGACTGACAGCTCGACAGGCTGCTTTTGGAGTGCTACCACATGGTGAGGAAGAAGTGTAGTGCATGACTGGTTCTGAGCTAGCACTCAACTCCAGATCTACACACACACATACGCACACTCATGCACATTTACACTCGTACTAACCTATGATGTCATTGTATCATGCATTAAAAAAAAAAAATCATGACATAATGGAGTGAGAATGATTCGAGTCATGCCGCGCTCTTGGTGTGATGGTTGATGTCTTTATTTCGTGTAAGAGTGTGAAAGTGCGCTCATTCATGCTCTCTGTGTGCGTGCTGGTGTGTTTGAGTGACAGGACTGTGGGAGACGCATTGAGCAGTTGGACTAACTTTTGGCGCCCTACAATCCTCCCATTTGCGAAGGAGCCCCTATTCACACACTCCCTCCCTTTACCACACACACAGCCTCATAGGCACATGCTTCTGGCTCTACATGGATTCTGGGAGCGTGGCAGCGGTGTGCAGCGTCTCACACTCTAGGGGTGTGTCTTTTGGAATGCCGGCAGAGCCAGGAGGCAGAGAGAGGGCTGCTGGGAAACAATGGGAAAGACATCTGTCATGCGTGGCTGCACTCTCCTCCGCTCACAATGGAGCAAGGCGAGTGGCTAGTGGTGCTTTTCTTTTCTTTTTTTTTTTTTTCAGGCTCTCCTTTCCGGGGACAGCGCCGCAAAGCACAATGGTTCTTTTGTCCCCTTCTTGCTTTTTCCAACATTTAACCCTTCAAACCAGCTTCTTCTTCTGCCTGCTCTCCTATTTTGTCAAGAAACTTTTCTTCCAGTCCTGCTCCTCATTATAATTATCACATAGTATGAGCAACCCTCATATTACTCAGCATTACTCCGACGATTTCACCAGTAATCCGATCACTAAGATGCTGTCAGACCCTCCTCTAATCATTTCCTCTTGGTTGATACTTGTCAGCGTATCGACCGCCGCATGCAAGCATGCATGTGTATGATTGGTACCCAAGCCACTACCGCCGAACACCGTCCAGCCTGAACACCTTCGATTCCGCCTTCCTGCAACGCTCGTAGGGAGTTCCCTGAAATTACAGCTCTGTAGTTCCTGCCCTGTTCTCGTCATGCTGCTGTTAGTGCTCATGTAAATTGTACATTGATTTCACAGCCTGTCTGCTTTTGTTAAGGAATTAAGGGGTTCGAGCTGCTTGGACATTGATTCAGAGTCCGATTGCAATTTATTATTGCTGTCAACAACTAGATTTCTCAAGAAGACAACTTCTGGAGGAGGGAGACATGAATTAATTCGTTTGTTTGTTTGTTTGTTTGTTTGTTTTAAGGATACAGTTTTACAATCCGTGCATGAAACACAAGACATGCACAAGAAAAATGATTTACACCTTTCGAGCCATGCTTCCACATGGGACCGTAATGCACCGACTGGCAACCCGAACTTCTGCATCCTGGCTGTTAATTGTTCCCAGCTGTTGTGACTCAGGGAACAAAGACACTTTTGAAAAGGTGATCTGTTGATTGGGGCACCGGTCTGCCTTTCTTTAATGGGACGTGGATCATAGGAAAGGTGGCATCTGCGTAGAGCGCTGCCTGCTCAGTCGTCAGAGCTTTCACACATACACACACACACACACACACACACACTGTAACAGCAGTTGTCCAGCTGTGTGTGTGTGTGGTTGGATGTTTGTGTTTCAGGAAAGCAGAAGGACTCTGGTGGACAGTGAATTACCAGCTTTAGGTGCTTTCTACAACACTTCCCTGGGCAAAATTTCCCTGGCACAAAGAAATGAGCAGGACATTTCTGCCAAAACCAAACCTATACTGTAGATTTGATGTAACTGCATGATGTAACACCCGTCACGTCGACACAAACACGCACGCTTTTCTGTGACTGACATACCTCCAGATGTTGATAAAGGAGTGCATGAGTGAGGACACACACAGCCAGACACGCATTCGCACACAAGTACAGGCTCGCCACACATGACACACTCCACACTCTGTTCCTCATCAGCATAAATATTTAAAAAGAGACTGTCACTAAAGCTCAACTGTCTTCTCTCAGTCTGGATGTGCTCACCGACGGCTGTGAGACAAAACTGAAGACATGAAGGAGAGCAAGACAGAGAGATGGACAATCAAACAGAATGGAATGCTAGCAATGTAAACACTCTGTTCTGCCCCTTCAGGTCACAAAAACGTAGCATCTCGTATAGCGCTCTCTCTTTCAGAGCACTGAAACGGTCTGTTTGTGCACTGTGTTTTAGAAGCTGCTTAAAAATCTTTACACTCAGACCCAGTCGAGACAGTATGTACGTGTCTGGCAGTCTGGGATTTGTCGCGGTGGATAAATGAACAACAACAACAACAACAACAAAAAAAGAACAAAATAATAGACTAGAGATGACATTGATCTGATACTGAATATAACCAAAATGTTGATGTGGATCACACATTAGATATTAGGTGCTGTAACAATTAAGAAAGATGAGGATTGGGTTTGAAATGGAAAATTGTTTTGTTGCTTTTTTTTAAATTATTTTTTTATTTTTAACATTTTATACTATCTTATATTATAGAAAGTATGTGATTCATCCATAAAAGTGTTTAACTATGAAGTATTTTAGTTAAAAAGAAAACATTTTAAAGCTTAGTAGGTGTGTTCAATTCAAACTGGTACTTTTCATAACAGAACACAGTTATGAGAATAAAAGCTCTATAATCCGTTGCTACACTAATGCACTTATCCCAGTGTTTCACTAGTGCTTAGATATTGTACCAGCAAGGTAGAACGTTTTCTCAGTCCGCTGGAGCTGTGAGCAGTCTGCTTGCTTCGCATCTGAAACACTGTCCTCCCATGAACTCCTTTAATCACCTAAGCATGGCGAATGTTACGCAAACATGGCAAAACATGGTGAGATTTTTAAAATTTTTGTTACATGTTAACATAAAAGGCAATGAATTAATAGCTGATGCTTTTAGACAATTAATGTGTTTGTGTCGTTAATTAAAAAAAAAATATTCAAGATTATTTTCTCCTTTTTCATGCATTGTTTGCAAATGTGTTTAAGATCCATGCAAATGTTACCTTCAATCAATCAATCAATCAATCAATCAATCAATAGTTAATTTTTATAGCACTTTTAAAGCACAAGTGCTTTACTTAATAAATATAGAAGACAATGATAAAAAAGAAAAATATCAAATCAACACAAGCTGTTAAAATAGAGAAGCAAATTTAAGAGATTAAGAAATAGATATGGATAGATAATAAAACAGAAAGCATGAAAAACAATATTAAGAATATAGCACAATCAGAGTTAAGAATGCAGATCAACATAAAATAAAAACTGAATATTAAGAAATAAAAAAAACATTTAAGAGAATGTTAATACAGTATGACTAAAAAAACATATTATCTAACTACTATGAATTAAATGTTAGCATAAATAAGTGCATTTTTAATTTGGATTTAAAAGAGGCCAGATTCAATTACGAGTCACATCGAACACATTGTTATGGGCTTTCCCAGTTCATCATACAAACTGTTCAGGGATGCTCAGAAACTTGAGGCTGAAAATGATTCTATAAAATAAATATAAAACATTTAAAATTTTTAACCTACAGCAAAAAAATAATAATAATAATAATAAAAAGAAAATTTCCACTACAAAGTCCTGGTGTGTACACTTTGTATGATAGTTGAATTTGTTATTTGATAAATTTCTCGTCAGACCTGTTTTTAAATATTTATTTATTTACATAATGTCCTTTGGAAAGAGATGACATGCAATAAATAAAGTGTACTTTCATTACTTACATTTTTAATTGACAAATAATTAATCAATACTGATTTTCAAATTTATAAAAAGGTCAATAATTGATTACAACTTAGCTAACAGTTTTAAAAGTCCCTAAACCTGCTTGCTTCTCAGTCCCTAAACACTGGTTTCTCTTGAAAACATGCATTCTCATTTCAGTGCATCGGTAATACTGATATCATGACCAGGAGCCCAAATTTGATCAGTTTGACATACAGTACAGTAGGTCCAGATCTCATTTGAGCATTTGAGCATACGCCACACCATGCTGAGAGCAAAAACACACAAAAGTCCCAAACACTTTAAATAGTTTGCCTGAAAAGAAAAAAAGAAACTACCAAATTAGATTCTAAAAGTACCTGCAGTTTTTGTTCCCTATTTTTGTACAGTTGATGCAAAAATTTGCATGACCTTACTTCGAAATGATGAAACTTTCAAGAAAGTTATTTTAGGTTTTTCATCTTTATTGCAAGTGGCAAAACACATGTTCATGATCATGTATGTTAAGATATTCATAGTGAACAAAGAACACAATAATAACAATAATTATAATTTTTTTATTAGACCTTTCTGAGTAACACATTTTTAAACAATAAATTATTAATACTAAACGATAATAAATAATATGTTTTCACTTGAGGCACAGTTAAAAATGGAAACTTCAATATAATGCATCATGTTAAGAAAATATCCAATATAAAGAGGTACAGCACTCTTATTAGTGCGAGACTGTTAATGATTCTGTATATAAATTGTGAACAAAATTTTTGAACTAACCAACTGCAATATCAGCTTTATAAGTAACAGTTGACTGGTGAGCATAAACTACGATTCCATATTCAGGATGCCTAATTTGGTATCTTCACAATGGAAGTAATATAATATTTAAGAAAACATGCATTTCACAGTTTATAAATTATAATAACTCAACTCAAATACAATATATAATTTCCTACAAGATTAGTGTGCAGGGACAGGCTAAATGTGCTGTAGAGATTTTATTAATGTTTCATTATGTGCTATTTATTTGGTTATGCACAGAGGTTAACGTGATGAATACCTAACCTATGTTCAATGTATTTAAAAATGTATTTTACTATTACTGTATTTACATATTTGAAAGCGTAATATCAGTAGGGCACAAATGGCAAACAGCTGGATTCGTGCAAGTTTCTTGCCTTTATTGAACAATAACTAGTTAATAAATAAGTTTATTAACTATAAATGAAATCTCATTCAGTTTTAAATTGAAGAGTGCTTTTAATTATTATACAAGACAAGACCATGTAATGCAAAATAATTGTGCATGTACTGTAGTTTGTTCCTCACTGTATGAAGAGGAGTTGTATTTCCCTATTACATTAAAAAAAAAAACAAAAAAAAGGAAAGTAGTCGAGCTCTCCCCATTTCCACCACTTTAGCTATTACTTTGGGCTAAATTTTAGCTGGATTTGTGACATGACGACCTTCCATTGCCATCTTTCCACGGCTGTATTGTGTAACTCCTCCAGCTTAGATAGTGGAAGGATTTGAATCAACTTGAGGCGCTGAATCTAAAACTGAAACCAGAGAAAGAAAGAGAACACGGCCGGTCAGTCCAGGTGTCCACTCGCAGTATAGTGTGTGTGTTTGAATAGGAAATGGAGCTCTGTGAAAATAGCCAGTGAAACAGTAGACCTCGAGCTTCCGTTCCTCTGAGTTCTCACGCATAGCCCATGGGACCGCAACAATCATATGGTTTCTGCTCAAGCTTGCACTGGGATTAGCATTGGAAACAGGGACAGAAGTAAGAAATTAGGTTTACGATCGTCTCGGTGTGAGGTGTGAGTGAAATTCAGTAAACTGAATGTTTGAAATGTTTAAATCAAGTGGCACCATCTCTGACAGCTCTGAAAGCAATTATGTACCATAACATGCACAGACAAAGCTCTGTCATTAAAAAAAAAAAAGCCTCAACAATGCCTGAGATTGAGCTCTAAGCTTTGCTTCCACACCCATAACCCTGTCTTTTATGGATGTCTCCTACTGTGTGCGGTGTCTGTTCCGAGTCAGACCCCTTCGTGTCATAGGGTGCTAGTGATGCGCCCTCGGCGAGGGGAGTGAAGTTTGTAAAGACGAACGCTGAACCCCGGCTATCAGCTGTGAAATGTTGAGCAGAGCCACACACAAGCTGTAAATGTGTCACGGCTCGCCACGCATTGCTGAAGGTCAGGAGAGGCTTGCTTTTACTTTTCCCCCTTCTCCTCCATATGAAATGAAAGGAACACAGCTACCATTAACGTTGCGCCAAATTGCTTTCGAGATTCCTTTTTAATGGAAGGATATGTTTATGGTCAGCGAATGGATAGTGTTGGTTCTTTAACAGGGCTGTCGGTCACCTCTGACCTCACGGCAGCTGTGAATGTTGCTGTCACTGCTTTACCGAATTCGATAGTTTAAAGGTGAGGCTAAGGACATCGCACGGAGAAGATGAATAAATATATTACATCCATATAGTGTGCCATGATACTATATTCCATGGTCCGTATTCATGTTACACCATTGGCCAGATGAAGAGTTCCCATTCCCTGTTTGAGCTTAAATAAGGTTGGGGTCCAACATAAATAAACACACAACAGCCCTCTGAGTCTCTGGTACTTATTGGGTGAGGAGAATTGGGGCAAACCGAGACATTCAAGGTGTATTGGAGATCAAGCAAGTGGGAAATAACCTGATATGAGAATAAAACTGTTCCTGTGGGATTTCTGTCATTTAATTTTGGAACAACTTAATTTCCTTTCTTACGTTTTTAGACATAAAGTCTCAGAGTTGTCCCTTTAGACGCTATAGCCCTAGGTCAATGGCTCACTGACTATTACTATTAAAAAAAGTGAGCAAAGTGAGCACTAAACACACTGCCTTTTAGGTAATAATCGTAGCAGGCTTGAGCGTACAAAACTGGGTATATGTTATAATAACTCCCTCTATCCTGCTAGTATTGAGCTACACATTTCCCTCTGTAAAGGGCCATTAAGCTATCAGGAACAATGCCTGTGCGTGGTGAAACACTGTCCAGAGCCGATGGATTCCTTGGAGCTGGGGGAGGCCTGAGGGAGAGCAGCGGGCTGGGCTGATGAGGGACAGACACGGGTGAAGCGTGCTATCAAAGTCAGAGGAATGCAGAAGCAGACAACAGCCGTGTGGAGCGCCGTCTGTCCTTCATACACTTAATTACAACCAGAAAAAAAAACACACACACAGAGTGAACAGCCCTTTGGATCATTTGGACGTGGCAGATATTTATATGCATTTAATAAACATAATCTATTATACCTCCATAATACCTCTGGCTTTTTGCAATGGTTGAAAGGTTGTTGTTTTTTTTGCATTATAGATGGATCGTACCATTGTACCTGTAGTGAAAGCAGTCTCTGAGCAGAAGATTGGTATTTATTGGGAGTGTTGACCTTTTTTGTCAGGCACATACTAGCTTGGATAAGTGTAGTCACTAAGCATGAGGTTTCCACTGATTGTCAGCAAGACGTTGCTGCTGTGCTGCGTTATTCAGGCTCAGCTGGCCTTCGGACATTATTTATTTGTTCTTCTCGGACAAAGCCGTGCTCCATCACTTGATGTTAATTCATTCTCAGGGACGTGCACATAAAGGCACATAAGGACTAAACAGAGGGCTTTACTTGTCTGCTCCAATAACATTGTCATGAAATTTGACTTTTTCTTCAGTTTCTTCGAATACTTGGTGTGTGTGTGTGTGTGTGTGTGTGTGTGTGTGTGTGTGTGTGTGTGTGTGTGTGTGTGTGTGTATTGCTATGAGGATTTTTTTTAGACTACTTCCTGATTTAAATTTTGATCAACATCTGTTATCAGGTGCTAGTAAATACAAATAGTAAAGTTAAAAATACAAAACTGTCAAAGTTGATGTCTCAAGGACAAAGCATGAAACAACGTAATCTTCATTACGTCCTCATTCCCAACTCCATGCATTTTAAAGGCCTTCAAAAAGCACTAAAAGAAGTTCATTGAGACAGGACTCACGCTGCACCCAGCTTTCTCTATGAACATTTTTACTAAGGGAGGAGCATTGGACAGGATAAGTCATGGTTTTGTAAAATTAGTCTACTTTATACAGTAGTTTTAAATGATTGCAAATGTAATGCAGACAGTTTCTATTATAAGATACTGTAGCACAACCATTTCTACTATAAGATAGCATACAGTATATTGCAACGATTATGAGAAGGTATCTCTACTGTATGCTGAATGACAGTATGTTGTGGACTCATAGCCTCCAATTATGGGGGTTACTCTTAAAATAGATAGTAGCCTAGAGCACAGGTCACACGTAATAGCTTCTCAACTATGTTAGTTTTTCATGTTGCCCTGCCCTAGCAGACGTTATGGTCATGAAGCACTGCTGAAAACAGGTCTTGAAATAGGTCTTGAATTTCAGGCTTTTTTTGCTTGACATCAGGCAATTGGTTGGGTAATAATGGCGAAATATTCGACCGCACACATTGAGATTTCTGTCACCAGAGTATTTCTTTATTTGAATTTATACAGTAATTCCAATAATACACTATATTTCTGCTTAGCTTTGCCCATACACCTAATACCCTGCCAATGAACCATCTAGGATTTTTGGTCTTTCCTTTCCTTCTTCTTTTTTTTTTTTTTCGTTACAAGGAGAAAAACATTCAATAGTTATTGATCAGTAGACATCCAACTTTTTACTACAGCCCCTATTTAATCACAAAAGCTGATTTATTGTTGCTTCTCCAAACAATCCCATTAAATTGCTGTCTAGCTAATCAAGTCTATTCACTCTCCTGGAGGACTAATCTTTTACAAGGCTAGCAGAACAAATCCCTGTGGTAACAGGATTGCCGGGGAGCCGGGAGGCCCGTTCTCTTGCCTCGGCCCATAAATGAGGACCCACGTTTACAAGAGTTTCTGATTCCGTGGCAAATCCACAAGGTGATTTGTCTTCATGACAAAACACGGTCAGCGGGACTTTAGTGATTTCAGTAAACACCATTAATGGAAGGCATTCCGTGTGTTTTTTCTTTTTTTTTTTTCTCTGTACTTGGGGTTCACATGGACTCAATTTGTTGTTCGTTGTAATACTGTTACTTGAATGGTGTTAGGTCACTGTCGTGCAGTATGACTGTGATGGCTTAGGTGTGGCAAATTCCGTCCCACACGTACACATCAACACCCTGCACATTCCTTAAGGAGGGTTCATCACTTATCTGAGCTATTCAACTAGAGGTAAGGTTTGTAAAGTAACTTTAAGAATCATGCTTATGTACTGTATGTGCCTGGTTTTCTGTTTACGTGCCTGTTTAAAACATGCAAGTGCAAGCACGTATGGTTGCATTTTCATAACAGGCGTCTGTTTGAGGGAAAATAAATTGATCCCAGTGCAGCCATGGAAAGCCTTAAACTCAGCCGTAATGAAATTGTACTATTAAAAGCCTTCAGTTTTTCCCCTCACTGGGCATATTTGAGGGGAAGGCCAGGTTTATGAGGTTTTCATAGCGTGTAGGGGCTCCATCCACTAAATGAAATGAGAAGCCTGATGAAAGTGTAGAGGTGCAGGGTGAGTTTTATGACTCAGTATGACCTATTCTCGTTGTTTTTTTTTTTACACACAGGATTCTTGTGTTTCTTCATTGTGATCTTAAAATGGGTCAGGATTGCACATGTGGAAAGTTTGCACATTAAATGCACCCTCTTTGAAATGAAAATTCTGCCAACCTGATCAGACAAATATGTAAGGGAATCGGACAGGATAGGATGTGCTGTTATGAAAGAGTAACCAATGACAGAGTGTTGTGATATAAGTATGTGATATAAGTCCTTTATTCCTTTCAAACTACAGCAACTTCCCAATGATAACATTTTTACTTATTAATGAATGATGTTCATTTTTAACTGTTTATAATTACAGTTAACATAGTGGAACTGTCACAAAGCTAGTTTCTGTGTAACTTAAGCTCCCATTCCATGTCTGTTCAGCTCACAGTATTGAAATTTTTTAATCGAATTTAAAAACGTATCTGTTTACCGAGGCTTTTAAACATGTGTTGTAGTGGTTTCTATTGGTATTTTGATGGTTCTGTTGTTTTTAAATGATTTATTTTACTATTTTTTTTTATGGTAAGCATTTTGGTCAACTATCCGTTGTTTTAAATGTGGTATATAACTAAATTAACCAACTAACTAACTAACTTAAGCTAAAATAGCTATTGACCTCTCTCACTCACTCACTCATCACCTATACAGCTTTATCCTGTATTCAGGGTTGAGGCGGAGCCTATCCCAGGAGACCCTGGACAGGGTGCCAATCCATCGCAGGGCACACACACAATTTGGGAACACCAGTTAGCTTAATCTGCCCGTCTGACCTGCAGGAGGAAACCAGAGGAAACCCATCAAGCACATGGAGAACATGCAAACTCCATGTGGAGGCAGTAATCGAACCCAAACCCTAGAGGTGCAAGGCGACAGTGCTAACCATTACGCCACTGCGCTGGCTGTGGGGTCTTCTGTTACAGGACCATCCAGTTACTGTTATCATCCAGAAATGTAATATTTTCCTATGCCTGAAGGATGTTCTTTTCATTTCGTAATACTTTGTCAATAATTTTAATTATTCAGTTTTAAATAATAAAAACACTGTGGTGGATTGGCACACTGTCCAGACCCCCCCCCCTCCCCCCTCGTGACTCTGTATACAGGATAAAGCATTATAGACAATGAGTGAACAAAATATTAAAACACACTGCATTGTATATTCATTTATAGTTATGTATATTTAATGTTCTGGAATGTACAAGAAACTATCATATTATACTGTACATGTGGTTTCTAATCTGTATATCGGGAGCGTCCATCATACAGGTCCTATATACTGTAACCCATTATTATAGTAACAATAATGTACTGTATTAGAACAAGCACATTTAATGTGCTTTAAATTAAAGTATTAAAGCCGCACACATTCTGACCAATCAGAACTGAGCATTAAACAGTGGCGCTGTGTAAAGTTTAAAGCGTGAGATCACTGGTGTAAGAATCTAAAGGCCCATAAATGCTAGTGGTGTGTGGAGGCGGTGTTCCTTACCGCATGTTTTGTTTTATACTGTATGAAGTACTCGCTTGGTGTCCTTTATTTATCTCACTAGCCATCTAATTATGCCCATGGAGCTAATATCAAGTTTAAAGTACAGCAGAGTTTGCTATCTGATTTGTTTAGTGCTTCCAGCTGTGCGTATATACTGTAGGACTGTTATTAAATTGTGCATGGAGTCTCTTCCAGTCAGTTTGCGAATAGCAGGAGGCTATTGCACTCCTGCCTCATAATCAATTTTTGTTATAGGATGAGCTATTGATTTCCTGCTCATTGGCATCAGATACACAGGTGATAGTTCCTCTGGTCTGCTTTAAAGGGAAACATTGATACTCACCACTCATATTGCAGTAGTATGCCGCAACACTGCTGTGAGCTGTGAAAAATGTATGTCCACATAACCTACTGATGCAACTGAAAGCAAGTCAAAAATGTGTAAAATATTGCTGTACTTAGGATTGCATTGGATCCATCCATCTAGGAACCTCAGTAGTCTAAATAGGGAATGGGGATCATCATTTTTTTTCCCATTTTTATGACCGTGGTAGGACCTCCGGTCAACATTCACACGTGCATTCACACACCACGGGTGATTTGGGAGCGCCAATTAGCCTAATCTGCATGGCTTTGGACTGTGGAGGAAACCAGAGTACCTTGAGAAAAACTCACCAAGCACGGAGAGAACATGAAAACTCCATGCACACAGAACCTCAGGTGAGAATCGATCCTGGACCCTGGAGGTGCAAGGTGACAGTGCTAAACACTATTCCATTTGTAAATATAATATACACAATATATATTTACATATATATGATTGTTTTTGCTTGTTAATAATATATATTATTTGTCTCTGCAAAATGAACTTGATAACCTGATTCAAGCAAACAAAAAATGTAATTGTAACATATAAAAGACTAAAATATTTGTAAAAAAAAAATAAAGAGAGAAAGATGGGAATGTCGGCGCCTTCTCCAATGAATTTGCTTAGTCAGAAGCTTTGTAGCGCTGACAGTAATACTGCCTAAGAGGAAAATTACAGGTTTATGTTACTGCACATGCTCTAAGTCATTGCTGTTTCTATAGGAACTGTTCTTTAAAAGGGACTTCTCTGTTTAAGACCAGCATTAACGATGGTCAAATAAAAGCTGTTATTTAACATGGAGAAATGTACACTAATTGATATGTTCAAGCTTTATGCAAGGAGACATCGAATTACCTTTCATGAAAGGTGTCTCCAGTGTCAGCGGAGGTAAAGCTGTAACTTTGAGCTTCATGATTAGAGCAAGGTCAGCATGATGAGCTTGTAGTTTTTAAAAAAAAAATTTTATTAACATGACTCTAGTCTTCATTGTCAGGTTTATTACAGTAAGATTTTTACCATAGGAGAGGCTCCAGGACAGTGGATTTGTACTGGAAAAAAAAAAAAAACAACAAAAAAACGTGAGAACGTTATACGTTATACATTTGTTTATGAACATGACTGATACAGTGAGCTGTACTTTTTTGAACTGGTTCTCTAAAGAGTGTATTGTACTGAAGGATGGATGTGTTATCTGTAGTTGTGATTTGCTTCTCCTTGCCTTAGATGTATGATGGCCAACTTATTTTCTATGCATGTGCTTGTTAAATGTCCCGATTTTTTTTTTATCAACAGATAAGTATACCATATGATACAAAAAAAAAAGTTATGACATCATACAGTAATTATGATTGTCCAGGATGTGGGCTATTTCATAATGCTTTTAACTCAGAATTTTATAAATTTTCTCTTAAATTTTATATGTTTCTATATAATAAAATAATAGCTTTTTTTTATTATTTTGTTGCACCTTCATTTAAAAAGGTATGCTTTGAAACACCTCTGCTATTTTTCATCAATTTATCCATTTAAAAAAATCGTTCTCTGGCAGAGACCATGACTCTGATTAAGATGTCCTTAAATGGTGGTAATGTAATTCATTAATGGCTGGTTGCAGTGAGACAGACCGACTGCCTAGCCCTGGTGTGACATCATTTCCTGCAAAACAAAAGGCCTCTCCATCCCATTAAAAGTGGGGAAAGATGTTTGTCATTACCCTTATTGAAAACTGTGCAGTCAATACTGTAATTTATTCGAGAGGGACAAGCTATGCTTTAGTCACAAGTTTAAACGTGACTTAATCAATAGCACGCAACAAACACATGAAGTGAGAGCTGCAGAAGGAGCTTTCACTACCTCAAATCACTGGATTGGGTCTTGATCATCTCAATTGCATGAATGTTCTGCTTCATCAAATATTGAAATCTGTCATTCCAACTGATTTCACGGTGTGTAATAGCTGTTCAAATGCACAGTAACTAGGTTTAGATATTAATTTATGTTGATATTAGATGTACAACGTTTCTATTGCTAAATATTAGCAGGTTTCACAATTAAAATGTGTGAAATGATAAGAAGGTAAGGTGTGCAAGAATAAGGTTAGTGCAAGAGTTGGAGCTTGGAGTAACATTCCTATTAAAATCCTTGATGTACAAGCTAGCAATTTGTGCTATTGATCAGTTCTGAGGTTGTTAATGACTTTACATGTGGTTGTTTATATTTTATACCATTATACCATTGTAGTGTACTGTATATTATACCATGTTTAAAAAATGTTTACTGACTAAGTTTGTCAAATTCTCCTTAGTACATGCTTATCTCACCTGCGTGTGTTAGCATTAATATGGTTATGTGTTCATTAATTTGGCTGTAGATGTACAAAAATGAATGCTGTTAGCTGTTATGAAATGCTAACAGTTGCCATAAAATCTCCAAAACGAATCCTGAATTGTAATGAAAACATCTCCAAGACACACCGTAGCCCTTTAGAAAACACATGTTGCACAACAGATATACTGTATTACACAACTTGTGAGAGCAATAATTGCAGTGCTACTTCACATAGGTTCAATACCTGTCAGTGCTGCATGTTCCAGAAATGGAACCTCTAGGCACCTTGGTTTTTAGGTCATCGACAATGACTTTGCTATGTAATTGGCTCTAAGTGAACTCATTTTCTGGAAGTCCACTTTAAAACAAAGACAGGAGCAGCTCTGATGGCTGAACTGAAACGACTGAGATGGGAAGATATTAACAGTACTGGGGAAATGGAACATGGTTTAAAGTTCAACAATTTTCAAAAATGTCCTGTTTTGCACTTCCTGGATATTTTGTTAAATATGCAAATCCAAATGTAACAGATTAGCGGCATTTCTATAGAAAACGTAATCTCTTGTGTTGACAACAGACTGCGAGCATCTTGTATCCTCTGCGTAAATACAGTTGTAGAGGTTTCACAAGGTCCTGAACAATAAGCAAGATTTAATAAGCTTTAATAAATCTTTTTAATGAGACTTAAGGAGCAGATTTAATAACTGTGGCAGCACTTCCAACGTATTAGGATTAGAAATAGAAATAGGATTATTCTACGAGCCACTATACATATAAAAAAAACATATAATTGCAAGTGTTGAGCTGCAGGGTTTAAGCATTCTTTGCCTCTATTGCCCTCAGCAAACATACCTAGAACCATAAAACACCATGCATGACAATAGTTAGCAGGTTTTGTGATGAAAGTTCAATGCTTGTTGTTTAAAATGCCTATTGAAATCTGATTAAACACTGAAACTGTTTCATGATGCTAACTTATTCGGAACCTTGTCAAATGCTTGCTAAATTCTAAATGCCAACCATGTTTTTTTTTTTTTTTGTAAAAATCCAGCCTAATCATGTTTTTTTGGACTTAAACTCCACCCTCTATGTGTAATCCACACCCCAACCTTTGCAGATGTGTTCAGAAGCTTGTACTGAACATGCAGTTTCAATTTGGTTCAAATTCATACAGCCGATCATGAATTACAGAAATGTGTAGTAATAAAAAAAAAAAAATGGTTTCACATATTATGCAAATTATTGTACATTTAAGTGAATTTGGCTAAATAGTTCAAAGGTCAATCCAAAAGATGTGCTTGTTTTTATATGCAGAAATATACATAGCACTCCTAGTGGCTAATTTGAGTGAGACTTCATTAGTTACTAGTAGGTTTACCATTTTCTATACCGCTTATCCTGTGTACGGTCATGGGAGGCCACACAGGTCAAACCGAGACTTGTCATCAAATTTCTCATGAATGGAATGCAACCTTTTAAAGAAGGCCATGAATGACGATTGTGTGCACATACTGTATGGAACGCCTGATCCTTGAAATCTGACAGATTACTTGTCGCCAATTTACTGTACAGAAAACATGCATCTGTCTATGTGAACTGTTCATTCTGAAACACCACTTGCACATTATAGGACCTCAGCTTGGAGTTATTGTAAAGTTCCCCGTATGGCCCCAACCATGCTCCACATATTTGGACCATTAAAGGGGTTCCTGGGAGGCCAGTGATTTAGACATGAAGCAGGCAGTCTGATCATGGCTTTGGCATACCGAGACATCTTTCTTCCTTAATTGTATCCAAGCGCTAGTGAAACACTGGGATAAGGGCATTAGTGTAGCAGGGGATTATACAGAGAAATAAAGGGAGTGTTAGTGTTAGTATAACTATTCTGTTATTCTGCACAATCTAAAATCCCATTTTGATTTGAACATCCCTTGTATGTATTTTTTTTCTGCAATGCTAATGCTATAGATTAAGTCTAAGGTCAGATGATGGGGCAGTCAATAAGGACTACGTGTTTGTTATGAATCATTTCATAAATTAATCTGTATTCATGTTTTGTAAACTATTCTCTGAAATTATGATTTCAGAGCTAAAAAGAAATGGGCAGAACCTTTGAGAAAATGTAAACATGTGCACTACCTGAATTTTAGTTTCACTGTAAATTAAGAACTAATAAATGTATTGATCATGTATAAATTTGGACATTGGTAAGATACTATATAAAACTTAAAGTGAAACAACTGCAGTTTTTAGAAAGGTGTGCATTTTAAGAATTGATTGATAGAAACTGCCACTAAATGTCTGTTCAAGGAGTTTGTCTCTGGTACAAGTGCTCCATGTGAGTAGCCAAAAAATCCATAAAAAATCTATTACAAATAATCCAAGTATAAAGCATCTTGTCTAGTACACCAGTATTCTTGGATGGATATTTACAGAGAATTGCCTTGCTTATGCTCATTTATCCTATAAAACATTGAAATCATGACGTTATAAAGTATAGCAGCCTTATCATGCACAGTGGTAGTAAATTTATGAACGTAGACAATAGAGGTGAGTATATTGTGATGTTTACCTTCACAATTTGCTTTAATAATGAACACTGCATTAGGAGTCATTCTTTGCAAGTACAGGAAACAGTGTGAAATATCTGTAGTATAACAAGTGCTTGGATATACAGAATAATCCCTCTCAGCTCTATAGCCGTGTGTGTGTGTGTGTGTGTGTGTGTGTGTGTGTGTGTGTGTGTGTGTGTGTGTAATTGAAAATCATTCACACAGCTATACAGTTTAACCTTGAAACTGCAGCGTCTTTAAACTAATCAAAGACTTGACAATGGAAAATATAAGAGTATAGAGGTTGATGGACACAAAGAGAAAAGCTATGGTTGCGCTGTTCTTGTTTCTGCTTGTGTTCTTTATGGGGTCTTTTAGCCTTATTTATTTATTTATTTATTTATATACCACTGCATAAAGCAATGTAATCCACAGAATTAAGCAATCTGAGCCAAGTTTTATGTTAGAGTTTACAGGAATAATAAAATATAAGCCCTGTAAGGAATAATGATCTGTATGTCCCGTAAGTGTGCTGCAATTATTGTAAGCCGGAATCTGTTTTATAAAAATGATAGTCCTCCCAGACTTTTTATAATCAGACTTAAAAAAAACAAACAAAAAAAAACACACACACACACACAAAATTGATCTAGCAGACCACCGTGCTGTCACTGTAACTGTGGATCAGATTAATCACTGATGGATGACTTATTCTGAACTCAATTAAAGACAAATGATTGGGGAAGAAGGACACCGGGAAACTGAAAGGGTGATTGATTTGGTCAAAGGGGGAAAATACACTCCAGGATCAGCACACGGTTTGAGACACTACTGCTATGTTACATTGTTTTAAATAGAGGTTCAGCTCAGAAAATCCTCCCTTGCATACACAAGGACCAAGCTAATTCATATAAGGAAATATGCCTATGGTCGACACGTTTGAACAACCCTGTTTATCATAGTGCACCGGTTCGTATCCCTTAAAGCTCAGAGCATTTTGCCATTAAAAAAAAAAAAAAATATATATATATATATATATATATATATATATATATATATTATATATGCTCAAGGTTGTGCAGTATAGTATAGTAGAGTATCAGTTCAAATTTTGTTTTCACATATTCAAACACTTTCTTCATGATGTATACAAAGTCTTTAATAGATTACAGCACCAGGTACAGTACACCCTCAGACCACAAAAAAACAAAAACGAATAGCTGCTCGCTGCTTTTCTTTCATGCAAATCACATGTGGACCATTCATTTTTGCCGATGTACATCTGATGTACCAGAGTTTCAAATGAACTGATGCAACTCGTTCATATCTGCACAGCAGTGACTGGGTAACCTTGAACGAAAAGAGCTGGTAAGACAGTGCAGTTTTAATATAGCCGGAGTGCAGATCATTTTTGAGCTTTTTGCCATGGTCCATTTGATTTGAATGAATTTAACCCAAACCTTAGAAACTTAAAAAAACTAGTAAGACTATAAATAATGTCTGATTACATCTAATGTGTTCTGTCAGTAAAAAAATTATATTATAAAAATAAATAAATAAATCTCTTCTGAGGGGGCGAGTGGAATTTAATTTACATTTAAAGTTGTCCCTGGGTACCAAGCGAGTGAGAACGCCTGTCATATCCAAATAACACATCCGGAGGAAACATGGAAATTAAGACTTCATCACACGAGCCAACGTCTAGATCGAATGTATTTAAAATTCCATCTAGATACCGACATCTATCATTTGTGTGTGTGTGTGTGTATCTGCAGATTTGGATATATTTCCTGAATGTTTGTCAGCAGCATCTGGTCCATCCTTGAAAGCAGAACATGTGCAATAATGCTACACAGTCGGAATATATGTGCATAAATATTGGCATATTTGTGGAAAACTCATTCATATAACATGGCTCACTGAATTGGAATCATGCCTCGCAGGGCTGGAAGCTATTACAGGTTTAATGTGGGATCAGGTCTGAGCACGAGACTGTAGTGAACGGGCCGACTGAATTGGAGGCATTTATCTTTTTTTCTATTGGTCAGCAACTGAGGAGGGGGAAAAAGGTTGCTGATTAGGAGGAAAAGCTTTATTGAACAAATCTATTTCAGTCAGCCATCAAACACCTGCTGCAGATTCTCCTAGAGAGAGAAAGAGGGAGAGAGAGAAGGAGGGAGAGAGAGTGGAAGAAAGAAAGAGGGAGGGAGAACCGAGCACTTGTGTTTACCGTATCTGTTGTCTTAGAACAGGTTTTGTAGTACGAACCTCATGTTGCCTCAGTCGTTTATTCTCACTGTGTTTAATATACTGTATATGTATGATTTATTATGATAGAGCAAAATATATATTGTTTATCGTTAGGAAACATTGAATCTAAGCATAGCAGCAGTCCATGTTCTTTCTTTTCTTGATCATTTCTCAGGGTGTGACTAGAAAGCGAGCCCTGAAACAGGATGCCTTTTTGTGCAGCGTCATTGGAAACAGTGACTGATGTGGACCAAATGAGCTCAAGCTTATATTGTCTTCCAGAACTAATACAAAAGATCCTTTCTGAATCCAAGAATATTATACATTCTTCATTATACAGTCATGTATATATGTTTATTTGCATGGAAAACTATATATATATATTTTTTTCCAGTTTATGCATATAAACATTGTACTTAGTTTTATTTGTAGAAATTGTTGATAATTGATTTTATTATATACAGTACATGCAGTATAGTTTGTATATACTGTATGTCTTTAGAACTTTAGAATTTACTTATACTGTACTATGTAAAACAGTACATAATCATACCACATATTGTATATACGTTACTGTACAAAATTCTTAAGCCTCTCATTTAGAAATTGGAAACAATTGTTTTATTGTGTCAGGCAGCAATTTGGCTAAAATTAAAATTTGAAAATGAGTTGTTTACATAACAACTTTCAGCAGCAACCTTATTTCTCCTCTCGTCTCTTGCAACCCCTCAGCATTCAGCGTAGCCAGTACAAAAAAAAGTCCTTCACGAAGCCTGGAGAACTATTCCTCAAGACCACATAAAAAAATATACAAGTCTGGTTCTTTTGAAGAAAAAAAGAAAAAGAAATGAGTTTAAGACTTTTACACAGTATTGTATATTTATATAATTTAATTGCATTTGATACATTTTATTGCATATGTGTCAGAATGTAAAGAATATTATGTAAAACTTCATAGATACTGGTATTTCTGCGTTTCTGGTGGATTTTAGAGGACTGCTGTTTCTCTACAGCACAATTAATATTGATAGCTAATCTATTCAATCTGTATTTCAGATTATATTTTGTCAGACAAGAAAAAAACACAATGATTTTGGGCATATTTTTTGTCATTTAGACATTATTAAATTTAAATCTATGAACAATTGTAGTCAGAACAAATCAGAATTGTACATTTCTTGAGCTGCAATAAGAAGTAAACAAGCATGCTAGTTCTAGCTATATTAGCTTATTAGCAGGTCACTACAAAAAGCAGAATAAAAACAGTAGAGAAAACAGTCTAAAGAACGGACAGACTTATCATATTCTTACAAACAGATTTTCTTTTTATTTATCATTATTTTATTTTTATGCTTTCAGTTAGATAGCATGCTAAATGCTAGCTGGTAGGCTGGGAACTAGCAAGGAGGTAATGCTGCTATAATCTTGTAGCTGTATTAAGCTCACATAAAATCCCCAAATATGATAATATAAATGAAGAACAATGATGCAGTAGTACTTTAGAAAGCAAATGGTCATTGAATTGAGAAGGAAACTTAGTGCACACATAACCCTAACAGGACATTTTACTGTTGCAGAAATGTGTACGTTTTTACAATTTGTCCTTTTTTTTTATGTGTATTTATTTTAATAAATTTTTTGCCACTCCTATTAATGGGCTTTAGTACTCTATTCTGCTAATGTAAACGCTTGTAGTTATTGATAAACCACTCTGAAGTTGCCGATACAGGCCCAGCAGAGAGCCCTAGGCATGATCAGCTCCATTCCTCAGGGTCCTCAGCACTGTGGGTGGCTTTCACAGTGCAGTCTCTGTGTCTTTCCCCAGACGCTATTCCCGGCTGCATGGGCTCCTGTGTCTCTCGGGCTTCAGGCTCCGTCCTGTAGAGCCACAGTTGAGCCTGGCTCTGTAATCATCCTAAGAGTTTCTTTGTGGCTGCTGCATGTGTGTATGTGTGCGGTGAGCAGTATTTGGCAGCACGCATTCACGTCATCGATCTCCGCTTGTTAGTGCTGTTCATCAGATAAAATCCTGACAGATGAATTGTCTTTTCTGAAACGGAATCTATCCCTGATCAATATGTCAGTAGCGTACCTCCTCAGCTATCCGTCATGGAGAAACGGAGAGAAAATCGACGGCGCTTGATAGCATGTGATTTTGCTTATTTTCTTTAAGTAGCACTTGAATTTTGAGAGAGAGCATATGCTTTCCAGGAATTTTCACAGTGGCTCGATGTGTGGCACACTTAAAATATTAAATTGTGAATTAAGAAGCAGTGTTGATTACGCAATAGTTATAAATATACAGCAGTGCTGTTCTTGACTAAATGTTCTTCTGTCTCCCGCTCTCTTTTGTCAGCTCATATGGACGGCTATTTTTAGAGTTCCTGCCATCAGGTGCTGCAAGGAGAGCAGTAACACAACGGTCTGGATGAAGTTCCAATAGTCAGCACGTCTCAAATAACATGCAGGCAACTGCGGCGCCAAAGTCAGTCCTCACGCCATGGTTTATAAGAGAAAAAAAAAAAACGTAGGGTGGGGTGGGGAAATTAAAAAAGTGTTGATTTATTCATTTCTTTATTGGCCAAGTCAGCTATATGAATCCTGTTGCATAATTCCAGCATTGACTAGCCCTTAAACCCTATCTGTTTGTTATGTTTCTCTCTTTGTTTGGTGTAGTTACTGAATAATTAATAGTAGTTACTGAATAATATGCTTTAATATGAACATCAGAGGAGGCTTTGAGTTTAAGCGGTTAATGATTCATTACCTAGCTAGATTATCTACAATGATCTTATTATAATTATTATCTCAGAAAATCTTACATTTCTATACACTAGATATAAATTAGATTAAAAAATTGGTAGGAGTTTTTTTCTATACTGTTTTTTTTTTTAATCTTACCTCTAAAACCTTTTAAAATGTTATGACCAAATGAAACAGTGTATGTTATTTTTTTCCCTGTCTATTATCCCCTGACCCACAATGTGACACTTATTGTTGAGCTAGACCTTTTACTAATGGTAATAGTGGGAATGGTTAGCCAGAGTAACTGGAGTCGAGCCCTGGAGCTGGAGGATTAGGACTCCTCTGTCTTTAATTAGAGCTTTAAGCCGCCTCATCTGACTCCTCTTTCAGCTCGAAAAGGAGCACCGTCACTTCAATCACCAGACATTCAACTCTACACGAAACACTTCGGAAGAGAATAACGCTAAGCTTTGCTTTGCGTTTTCCATTATGGCTTTGGCAAGAGATCTTGATTTCAGTTTGATAATGTGATAAGAGCAGCAGTTTTATGCCCAATGCTATAGTCACACCAAATGAAATGTATTCACATACACTGAAAAAAGCCAGACATTTACCATATTTCATTCAAACATGCATAAAAATATAATGCATTTACACAGTTAGCAACTTAACATTTTTTTTTAGATTTATTTATTTATATCTGCCTGCTTAAACCGAATAAATTTAACATGTAAGCTTAAAATATTTTTTAGTAAAAAATATTTAGTAAAATTGGTTTCTATTTTATCCTATGGATGAAGTAATTTTAGAGTGTATTAATATTAATATGTGAAATTGAGTCTTCTTTCTTCTTAAATAGAAGTGTCAGATAAGCCAATCAACATATGAGTCAGAAATAATTGACAATTGTATAAGAATTGTCCAATGTTAACTGACAGCCCCTTGAAGTCCAGACTTCGATTTCTGTCATAATAAAGGAGAATGTTTTAAGTTCATTAATGTGCCACCAAATCTATCAGTTCATGTTCGACTTGGCTAACGTGAAAAAAAAAATATTTTGTTACCTATATTTATTTAAAATGCCACTGAAAATGCTAGGCTAAAAATGGTTTAAAAAGACGTGCTTTAAGGTTAACACTAAAACCACAAATTATTTTACTACTGTAATGATTATTAGGAAAAACTCCCTACTGTCTACTATAATTAAAATCTGGACTTCATGTAAACATTTCTACAGTAGTTCCCCATTTTACATAGAGTGGATGAAAACTGTAGATGTCTATAAAAGCCTAGTTTACAAGTGATTTGTCAATATCTATTCTGAAAATGCAATAATGGGGAATATTATTAAGAAAATGCTCAAAATCTATTTCTGTCCTAAAATCCTGTTTGACATCAGAATTAACTGTTGGTGTAAACAAAAATAATAGTATGGATTACTATTTCATCTAGATTATTTCAAATATTTTCTATGAGGGATTTCAATTTAAATTGTTACTATTGAATGTGCAGAATAACAAAACAGAGTTATCAGAGTAAAAACTACCCCTATTTTTCGATACACTTAATTTCACTAATGCACTTATCTCAGCGTTTCACTGGTGCTTGGATACCATCAAGGCTGAATTAGTATGCCAGTACTTCATGTGTGAAACACTGGCCTCCCTGGCACTTCTTTAATGTCCCCAAAATTTGGAAATGGCTTGTAGTGAGGTCAGAAATGTACTGGGGATGTGGCAATAACTCCCAGCTGAGCTTCTGTAATGTCCAAGTGGTGTTTGTGAATGATTATGTGTACCGTTCAAACACCCTATTGCGTCTCTTATACAAGTTGCTGATAAGTTATCTGTCGGGTTTCAAAGACCTGCTGTTCCACTGATTGAATTTTCACGAGGGCTTTGAGCCATCTCGGCCACGGTCATCATTCACAAAAATGTTTTCACCATTTAAATGTTTTACTGCTAAAGTGTTGCATCACCGTACTGTGCTTGAAGTATTCTTTAAATGTCAATCGGTTGTACTCTTTTATAATAAGAAAATTTACATTCAGGCATTTAGCAGACGCTCTTATCCAGAGAGACTTACAAAAGTGCTTTAAAGTTTCCGTTATTGGATAGATCCTTAAAATCCTCACAATTCCAGGTATGACTTGAACAACGCCCATCTTATTTAGTAGAGAGGACACTGTAGATTCTTGGCAGCACCTTTCACCCTTTGTGCTCGATAAAAGACCTGTAAAAAAAACAGAAATGCTAAGAAAAGACATCAATCCTTAATCTTTCTATCCCTTATCATCCTTTAACCCACAGCTCTCTAAATAAGTAATTGCAAATCCACCTCTTTCAATGGGGTGCAGCCCTGAGCTGCTGCATAATGGTTCAATTTTCAGCTGTTCGAAATGAAATTGGAATAATAAACAGGTGAAACACTTAGTAATAATCCAGCTGACCCTTCTCTCCCCTTGCCCCTCAGAACAGCCCCATTCGCCCGGGCAACTGGCGCTGGGTTTGGATTTCAGCCAGGGCTAATCTCCACCTCGGCCCTGACACTCGCTCTGCCCCACTAATGAAATCATATCACCACAACGGTGCTGCCTGCAAATGATTATTACCCCAAAGACACATGTGACTATATGTGCTTACTTTCACACATGCTTTGAATACACACTCGCAGATTAATTGTGTTTGTGCGAGTTTGCTGTTAGGAAAATGAAAAAAACAAACAAAAAAAACCACACAAAACCAATAAAAAGCCAGATTGCAGAGACAAATATGGGTAGACCTCCAGGGTCCTGTGTTCGATCCTGAGCATCGGATTACTGTCTGTATGGAGATTTGCATGTTCTCTGCATGTTTCCTCTAGGTTCTCCTGTTTTCTTCCACCTCGCAAAAACATTTAAGGAGGTGGAGTGACTACTATAATTGCCCCAAGATGTGAATGTGTGCACATGGTGCCATGCAATGAACTGACATCCTATTCTGAGAGCATTTTTCTGCTCCATGCCTGGTGTTCCTGGAATGCACTCTGATTCCATAGCAACCCTGACCAGGATAAAGTGGCTACTGAAGATGAATGAATGAATGAATGAATGACAAAAAATTATCACCATTCAGCAGGCAAAAACAAGAGCACTGACTCATGAACTATATCAAAGCAGAAATCTTTCAGTCTTTTTATTTGCTATCATGTAAAATAAATATACTAGTTGCTAGTCATTATATTTGCCATCTTCTGGGTTGTCTGATCGAGTATGTTAGCCCTTTTTTTTTTTAAAACTCTCTTTCTTGATTTTGATCAAACTGTTTATAGCTTAAGAGAAACATAAAGAGAAAGAGAGCACATGTCTTCAGTTGCAACACTCTCTCCAGAATGGCCCTTCCTAATAATAGACTCCTTATTTTCGGATCAAGCCCAGGAAAAAAAAAAAAAAAAGCTTGACATTATTTCCTAAACCTAACCTTGCGAGCTGTGTGCAGCTGTCACCCAGGCTGAGGTCTAAAAGGAAACCCAGCCCGACATGTTCTCTTGGAATTTTAGACAGCAGCACTTATGCTGCTATAACCCAGAGAACATAAAATAATAGAAGATATGTCAGCACTGAGCCTCCATTGAGTGGGTTGCTTGAAAAGCTTGGCTCATCTGGCTAGCTAATGAACAGCAATAGGGGGGTGATCACAGAGCAGATGAGCTCACTCTGCCAAATGACTTATTAGCCTGATTCATCATGAGGCTATTAGCAGAGCAGCCCAACCCCGGGACTGTACGCCAAGCAGCACAGGAACCTGACAAATGTGGAGTGCAGAATGACCAAGGTCACGCTGGGATCATTGTCAGTCATGACCTACAAGCCTCGCCGTGCTGTGGGTCAGCAAACCAGTTCCGTTTGAATCTTCACACTCTTGCTTCTCCTGCTCACCATGACCTGCATATACTTGTTCTGCTTCTTAAAGGAAAAGCCCACGACAAATTAAATTCATTCAATCATTTTTGTGTTTATAACCTTTGGATGGTGCTGTATTTCTGTTATTTCTCCCTGGCTCATATCTCACACACGTTAAGAGGTGTTAAATAGAAGTAAGAGTTTTAGCAAGCTCATGCATAAATGGTGAAATAATTCCCATTTCCAGTGACATTTTAATGTCACGGGATCCAACATAGGCGTAGTGGACAGAGCTAACGTTGGACTCAGAATTCCAGAATGCAGAGCAGCAATGCGATACAGTCAAGCTGAGATATAGCAGAAATCCGACTCGGCCTGTAAGCGATCTACAAGATGACAAGCACAATGGCCCTGACGGGGGTATTAGCATGAAAGACGATGCTTTGCGAGCTGATCTATTTGAGCAGAGTGTGAGGTGAGAGTGCTGGACAGACTGAAGGAGTAAAGCTCTGCCGCATCACACACTATAGTTAGAGATAAGGCAAAGGATATAACCCAGTGACACCTTTGTGAGCAGGTATTGAAATGGCATTGTGGGTACTGTACTGAACAAATTCCCATAACACTGTGATTTTAAATATTGGTATGCAAGTCATTGAGTGTGGATTTTCCAAAAGTCCTGTCCTTTTGTGTTCCAGTGATGGATGCTATGGTGGAGTGACACCTGTCAAACTTACTCACACTAACTGACGCTACTGTCTGTATCTTTCTCTGATCTGATCTCTCTTCGGTCATAGTGCTGCTCTCAGCAAGCCTGCACTTGTCAGACTGCTTGGCTCAGCACAAATGGCCGATTTTGTTTTTCTTTCTCTGGGCTGTGATAGACATCCTCATGCAACGTTGCTAACACGCCACTAAACACTCACAATCATCTCCGTATTACAGTCAGCCTGGGGAAAAAAAAAAAGAACTGCATGACTAATCACTAAAGCAGAATAAAGCCCAGCTCTCCAACCACTGTGCTGATAATATCCATGTAAGGCAAATTGGATACTACCGGGCTAAGTGTGTCTTTTGAGAGATAAAAAAAAAAAGAAAGGTTATTTTATCCAGTGAAATGGTCCTTAAATTTGGTTTTGAGTTGTAAAGTTAAGATGTTGATTTTTAACTGAAGAAAAAAGTTTAAATACACATTTTTTAAAACAGCTTAAGACATACTGTAGCTTACAGTATGGCCTCATTAGCTTAAGAAACATTTATTACATTTTGCTTTATAATAATTTTTCACTTAATATTTTTGATGATTTTGAGATTTAAAATTCATAACATTCATAAAAAATATTTTATATGTATAATTTGCTTACACAATTGTTTTTTCTTACACTTCGCAAATGTAAACTAAAAAAAATGTGTGTATATATATATATATATAGGCAGCACGCTGGTTTAGTGGTTATCTCTGTGGCCTTGCACCTCCAAGTTCTGATTCCTCCCTGGGGTCTGTGTGCATGGAGTTTGCATGTTCTCCCCATGCTTGGGGGGCTTCCTCCCAGAGAGGTCCTGCTACGGTTGTTAAATGGGAATAAATGCAACGGTAATCATCACTGGCCTCCACAGTCCCTAGTTAGACTACAGAGGTTCCTAGATGGATGGATACACACATAGTTAGTGATTTATTTTCGACATTCTACAATAATACCGGGGATTTCAAAACTATGGAATAACACATATGAAATTAGGTAATTTTGTAACAACAATAACAACAACAGTCAGTTATTATTTTAAGACATGGAGGTCAGCCTTTCTGGAATAGTTCTCGCAAGAACAGTATAGTTAAGTCCATTTGCAAAATCCATCAAGTACCATGATGAAACTGGTTCTCGTGAAGATCTTCCCAGCAAAGCAAGACCAAAACTTTTCCTCTGCTGCAGAGGAGAAGTTCATTTAGAGTTACCAGCCTCAGAAATCACCAATTAACAGAACCTTGGATTGGAGTTGTTATAAACGCTTTACAGACCATAAGTAGCAAATACATCTTAAGATTAACTTGTCAAATGAGATTATTGCATATTTTGGACGCCTTCAACATTGTTTTACATTGTAGAAAGAAATACAAATCAGGAACAACCATGGAGATAGAAAGTGATTCCAAACTTTTGAGTGGTAGTGTATATCTAAGAATTATAATTTATTATAATAATAATAATTATTATTATTATTTTTAGTGAGTAATAGTAGTAGCTTTACTTGCTTAAACCCACATAGTTAACAGTGATGTGTTTGTGTGTGTGTGTGTGTGTGTGTGTGTGTTTGTTAAAAACCTTTTTTTGCTGAAAAAAAAAAACACAAACTAATGTAAGTGTAATGTAACAAAGTAGAGCATAAAAATTTCAGTAGGTGGCTAATAGGCTAGTTAGTAGTTTCTATGACCGCCCTCAAGATAAATGAATATACAAAATGAAATCTGACGAAGGAAACAGATAACTGCTTAATTAGTCAATTGTGTTTGTACAAGTTATCTGACTTGTACAACAATTCTATAAATCTACCAAACCAAACCAATTAATACTGACTTGCATTATGGGTAATACACCTTGACCACCAAGCCTATACAGTATGCCCTGAACAGTAAGAAAGTCACATTTTGTTAGAAAATTCTAGCAATTACTTCTTAAACTGGTTGAATTAGAAGTAATTCAACTAAGTAGACATGACAGTGTAGGTTTTTTTTTTCTAGCTGGATCAGTGCGGAGAATAGTGTCGACTAAGTCTTTTTGTGCAGATCTTTCTTTTGAATTGGAGCAGTGCTGAATAGAGGCATCTGAATAAAGGGCCTATGTTAGACAAAGGGATAGTTTTTATAGATGCTGATGGAGCAAGTTGCTGTGAAGAGTTGGCGTGGAAACTGACCATGTGCTCACTTGGTACCTCTCTTGGGGGTAGAACACCAAAAAACAAACACTAAACATCAAACACTTAGCACCCCACACCAAACAACAAACACTAAACATAACACATTATGCACTACACACCAAACAAACACTAAACATCAAACACAACATACCACACAACAAACACTGCATACAAAACAACAAACACCAAACATCAAACACTGTATACAAAACAACAAACTCTAAACATCAAGCACCAAGCACCACACACCAAACAACAATTGCTAAACATCAAACACCAAACACCACATAGAAAATAACAAACACTAAGCAGCAGACACCACATATCAAACAGCAAACACTAAACATAAAACACCATAGACCAAATACCAAAAAAAACAAACACTAAATATCAAATACAATGCACAACACACCAAACAATAAAGACCGAGCACAACATACTAAACAACAAAAACTAAACATCAAACTCCTAACACCACATGATAAACAGCAAACACCAAACATAAAACACCAAAGACCAAATACCAAACACTAAATATCAAATACAATGCACAAGAAACCAAACAATAAACACCAAACACCACATACCAAACGACAAACACCAAACATCAAATACCATGCACCACACAGCAAAAGCAAGCAACTAACACCAAACACTAAAAAACAGAAAACACAGAATAACAAAAACAGCAAGTGGCAAAAACTAATCATCAAACACCAAACATGATACAAAAGCACCATACAACTACAAACAAACAAACAAGCACCATACAACAACAAACAAACAAGCAATTGCCAAACACCAAACCACCATACAGTATGTCAAACACAGAAGCCAAGCACAAGTGCAAGGGCTTCTGGAAAAGGTGGGAAAGCTCCATCCATCCATCCATCCATCCATCCATCAGACTTTAATTTTCCTATGCCCCCCCATCCCTCCCCCCACCACCCTATCTCTCAGGGTATGTGTGTATTGTGGTGTAACACAGGGAGCTTGGGTCTAAAGTGTTCAGGCATGTGTGTAAAAGGATCAGTAGTAGTAGGATGGACGATGGAGAGCGCAGTGTTCCAAAAACAGACTTTCAGCTGTGCTACACTGCCATCCTCACACACGCACACAAATACACAGAACACACACAACCACAGAAGGTTCCAAATATATCTCATAGCATAGACCTCATTCCTTGTAGAAATATAGCTAACAAGAGGAAATGTGTGTAAACAGATCTTTCTAGCTCCTCCCACTCTGGCATGCAGAGGTGGTTTTGACACACACACACACACACACACACACACACACACACACACACACACCTATCTATGTTCGGTTTATGTTCTTGGGACACATGGGAAGCCACAGCTGTGGTTTTATGCGTTTCAACAGGAAAACCTCAGGAAAACCTCAAACCAAAGCAATAACCATGGAGTTCAAGCTGCTCGCTGATGCTGCACCGTTTACCATCAGGAGATTTAGATGATTCATATAGATTTATTGTATAGTTACATTTCTTACACACACTGAATGTTTTTTTTTTTTTTTCAGGATGAATGCACACTATTGTGCATGACATTTATCAGCTCATAAACCTCTCTGAAGCAGGGATCCTTTCAATTCTGGTGTTCCTTAAAAAAAAAAAAAAAAAACAGCCTAAAAAAATGACTAAACTTTATTATAAAAAAAAATGTGCATTCCTTGTCGCTGAGTTGGTTTCCTCAAGGACGTACTCTTTTGTATGTTTATTATTTATGTTTTATCTGGAAATGTTAATACAGTGCAGATTTAAAATGATTTTAATTAAACAAAGAGGTATACAACATATACATGATTTAAAATGTACGCTTGATGGTACTACCACGGAGGTAAGGAGTGGTACTTATTAGTACCACTTTTTCCTCTCAAAGTATTGCTGGATTTGAAAAAACCTGACCTCCGATTAGGAAAAGCCAAAGAAACACGCCTCAACTTGAACTACTTACTCGTAAACTCAGGGCGGTCTCCACCACAGCGTGTTCAGCAAGTCAACATGGCTGCTAACAGCATCGGCAGAAAACTAATTTTACTTTTACTTTTTACTTTAAAACATTATACAAGTATTTGCTTTAAATAGGCATCGCTCATCATAAAGGACAAAAAGACAAGCTAGCATTTTTCATTTAGTATCAGAGATGCTAAACTGCTCCTATTGCAATGTCGAGTATGAATCGGTGTCGAATGTGATATGGATTACTTTGGTAATTAAACAAGAGCCAAAGAGTCTTGAAAGGTCGATGTATACATATCATTCTTGAAATCCATGTTGCTATAGAAATCAGACTTTTCCTCTTTTACACGTATAACCAGAAAACTTTTCAAAGTATTGATATCACACTACTGGTGTGATATTACCTGATATTGGATCAAAAAATAAAATCAATATTATCGTCCATCCTTATTCTGATGGCAAACTGAACCTTGGTGCTCTCTCTCTGATTGGTCAGCTTCCCCCCACCCTCTCTCTCCCTCTCTCTCTCTCTCTCTCTCTGCTTAAATACTTTTAACAAAAAGGACTGAAGGAGGAGGGAGAGGGGGATGGGAAAGAAGGGGGAAGGGAATTGTGTGTGTGTGTGTGTTGTCACTAGAGAGAGCAATAGACAGAGAGAGAGAGAGACAGAGAGTAGAGTGGTGTTGACTCCGTATGTGGAAAACATATCCGTGCATGCACACACTAGCCGGGATTATCTGTCTGTTCTGTATCTGAGAGAGAAATGCAGGCATGAATAGGTAAGTCAGGGTTTCTCCATCCTTCTTTCTCTCTTCCTCACCTTTTTCTCATCCATGCTAGACTGATTCAGGTTGCACTTAAAGAAAGCAGGCAGCTTTGCTCTCAGCTTGGAGTTGGATGCAGTGTGAGTTTTAAATAGACCTCCTCACCTTATCCATCCTCATTTCTGAATTCTACACTTTTTCCTCCTTTGCACACAGGTGTCTCTTTAGACGCTCTCTCAAAAGAGCAGGTTTAAGGTTCCGCAGTTTGATGTTTATGGAGTTGGAAAGACGGGACAGTGTCAGTGCTCATTCTTCTGAGAAACTGCACCAGATTAAGTTAAAATTGACTCCAGATTTTGCTTATGTACGGGATTTTTCCCCCCTTTGGTATCTGCATGCTGCACTGTTTTTATTTTCAAACCTCAATGCAATTAAAGTAAAAAAAAAAAAACATTTAAAATAAGAAATACTGTAACCAACAGATCACCAGTGCAAAGGGAAAAAATTGTCTTTGATGTTTCTAAGTTTATAAATAAGCAGCGCTTTATGTTAGAACACTATTTAATGTTTTAATGTCAGAGGAAGTGTGTGTTGTCCTGAACAGCGTGTCAGAACAGAACCAACGGCCTCCAGAAGCAGCGTGAGAAGCCGCATTGTTTGACTGGCATGATTATGTAATATTTTTCATTCATGTGTGAGCTCCTCTGCGCTCTCAGTTGAAAGGGAATGGCATTCCTCTTTGAGGTCCACAGGACGAGCTGCTCCAGTGTAACGTTTCAGAAAAGTGCTGGTTTACTGCACAGTGAAAAAAAAAAAGAAAATTCTATACAGGTTAGGACTGTCACAATTCCAACATAACTATTATTACATGATTATTTGAGTTTGATATATTACATTCCATAATATATCATTTATTCATTCAGTTCCTTATCAGTGAAACAATACAGTCCTTATTCTTGATTTATTATTGATTTATAAACTGTTTATAACATAAAATTCCATTTTTTTTATAAAACTAATTCATCAAACGTGACAGATCTAATTTCAGGTGTCAGTGTTTCAGACAGTTGTGTTCTGAAGTTTAGTGTTTAATCTCAGTGCTTTACAATGTTTTTTTTTTTTTTGTGTGTTCAACTAAATGTTTAACTGATGATGTTGTGTTTTATGTTTTAGTTTTTAATGTTTTATATTTTGTTTAGATCTTAGTGTTTATAAGCTGTTTGTTGACTTCAGTTTTTATTATTTTATCTTTTTATTTTACTGCTTTTTTAGTCCTTTACATTGCAGCATTGCATCAGTGCAGTAGATCCCAAGTCTTTATATTTTAGTCTTTAAGCTCAGAGCTTTATATTTTATTTTGTATGTTATAGTGTTTTAAACTGTAGTATCTGTGTTCTGTGCTTTTGATTTCAGTGTTTATATTTTTTTAGTTTTTAAACTCTTTACCGTTATAAGTTTGTGTTTAATATTTTAATGTTTGATGTTAGTACTTTATATTTTAGTGTTTTTGTTTTAATCTTTAAAATTTTAACTCTGTTTTAGATCAGTGTTTCTATTTTCAGTGTTTGAGATTAGTGTTGTACATTTTTAGTCCTCAAGCTTAATATTATATGCTAAAGTGAAAGTGTTTCAACTCAGTTTCCTATCTTATACTTTTTAAGTTCACTTTTATACTGAATATTTTAGCAATGTAATGTTTTATTTTCATGTGTGAGGTTTGTGCTTAAAATCTTAGCATTTCTATTTTGCTTCATATTTTAGTTTTGGAGTTGAGTGTTGTGGATTTTAGTGTTTACACATTGTTTTTTTTTTTTTTTGTATTTGAATAAAATGTTGCAATTTTAGAATGTTTAATAATTTTGAAACTTATTTTTACATTTTGATGTTTTCACCCCAGTCTTTTATTCACAGGGTTTTATTAGTTAGATGTATATTTAAGTGTTTCTTCAGAAGTATTTGCTTCTTTTCAGTGTCTCAGAGAACAGTATCTTGGATTGTTGTGTCATCACAGTCTTCCGCCACTCAGTGTTTCTAGAGTGAAAAAAAAAATTGTGGACACACAGGATAATCACTTTTTAGTCCATTTTTTTGTTTGCTTATTATCAGATCGTATAAATGTTAAAATACCTATAATTCAGGAATGAGGAACCTTTTCCTCTGTAACATATGATTATATACATTTCTCTGTTTCTATCTTAATTATTATTACTTATGATCTGTATTTGTGTTTCAGCACACCTAAATATCAGGAAAATGGAACTTTTCAATCTTATGTTTCTATAAAATGCTAAATTTCAATTATTTGTCTTGCAGCAAATCAAGTCAACTGGATTCATATAAATGGATTGATTATCAATTAAAGTTAATAACCTTTATTTATTTGTTTATTTATTTATTTTGTATTAATTCCACGTGTTTGTATTTTTACGCCTAGATATAATATTTTATGATTAGAAATAAGAATTCTTTAGTTAAAGTGGAAATGTGGGTTGTAAAGCAAGCGCTGAGATCTGTGAACAGACTGGTTTGAAATGTGCACAGTCTTGTGATAGTGCTCCCTTTATTGCTGTTGGCTGCTTCACTGTGGTATGCATGGGGCTTTTTTGTGAGGCAGATTTAGAAAGGCCTCTTTAGAGGCTGGACACGGCCATACAATCAGCTTAATGCCTACGTGCAGGCCCTTAATGAATACCCCCTGTGTGTGTGTCCAGCCCACAGAGGGAGCGAGTCCGAGCGCAATTCTCCTTGACTACCAGAGTCCGTTTTTGTTTGTTTATTAAACTTCGGGCATTTCGATTAGTAGCATAATACACATACGCTCAAACGAATCTCGTTCTGTCCCAGGAAGTGGATCTGGATGTGTAGTGTCCTGGTGCAAGCACAAGCCGGTCATGGACTTCAGCCGCACAGGCGCTAAACTGGCTTTCTCTGCAGAAGTGTCACCTTAAACCAGACCAGATCCGCAGAATGCTGAGTCCTATTGTTCCCTATAGTAAGTTCATGCATGCTTTATATTTAACGTCATTTCCATATGTTGCATGTAGGGAGAAGTATGCCCTAAGTTACCGCTCCCACATTCCAGCAGGAACATCACTAACACACAATGAGCAAAGTACATTTTTCTGTGAATATTTTTGCACATTTTTGTTACAGAGCTTTGAACAATGTGTGCATGCTGGAGGGAAAAAGCAAATGGTGGAAAGTTTGTTTGTGTGTGTGTGTGTGTGTGTGTGTGTGTGCATGGGAGGCAGGGAGGTGGGTAAGTTGATGGCTTTAGCAGTAGAATCCCTGCAGTTCTGACAGTGTCATCTCACAAATCCCACTCACCCTCCCAGTTTCCCCTGCTCTCTTTCCACTCGGGCGACCTAATAACTGTCCAGTTTTAGTCCCGCGTCTCCACACTCCCCCTCCCTTTGCACCGCTCTTCATTTGAGCTCTTCGCAATCCCTCACCAAAACGGCATTGTTTGTTAGCCAGCATGGTGCTTTTTTTCTCAGCGAGCGGCCCGAGGAGCCACTTTAACCCGACTCTTCAGCTCACCTCCTCTCCGCTTTATCGGCATGACAGCTACAAGAAAAGAAGGAGAGAAATCAAACCGCCACACCACGTCTGATCAATTGAAGATGTAATTACATAATAATGAAAGGAGGCCTTTTTTTATGCCTGGCTGGAATGTGTGTGTGTGTGTGTGTATTGCAACAGACATATGGCAGTGCATCATTCTCATTTTATGTTGTTTAAATACTGTTAATATAATCACTTAGGGTTAAATGAGATATGTGTGTGTGTCGCAATTATCAGTCCTGACGATCTCGCTTTTGTTTTTAAAGTTAGCGAGGCTACTTTAGTCCTTGCTCAGAGCATCTTTTGTGCTGGAATTCACTTAACGGCTTAAGCCCAGACTTGTCAATTTAGTCATTCTGATGGATGGATCCTTACTGAACAGTTCTTGACAGGCCACATTTTTGTCTTGCCCAGAATGACATAATTGCAGTGGACGTTTTCTCCCCCTCCCACCACCCCTCATTATAAACCACTAAACACAACACGATGTCATATATTTACTCAATAAACTCTCAAAACAACTTTCTGTTTCACAAGCCCTCTCTCGGTTTGGGTACTGATTTTTTTCGAGAATGTCACGAAGACGTGGTGGAATATCCTGCATTCCTCAGACACGCATCATATTTGAGCGCTTCAACCCACCCTGAAGTGACTGGTGGGTTCGGACAGAGCCTGCTCGTCCTGTGTTACTGCTCTTTGTCGGCTGATGAGAACAAGCTGTTCTTCTGAGTGTGTGTGTGTGTGTGTGTGTTTGTGTTCCTGAGCGTGTAGTGTGAATGTTAGGATAGCACATGCGGGTGTTAGATATCCCTCATGTTTACACTCGAACCACTTACACACACGTAGATTCCTTCCCCATTCTTTTATTTTTCACTCGAACTGATATGTACAGCTTAGGCACGTTCTTATAATTACTCGACTCTCTAGACAATCTGAGGATATGATATCTATATCGCAATAGTTTACTTATAGTCCTGTATTTTTAAATACCAAAGACAAGAATTTCTACACATTTCCATGTCCTGAGTTTCATTAGAAAATCACTTTTAATGAACTTTTTAATGAAGGGCAGCTGTTGTGGCACTAAAGAAACTTTTATACACATTTTTTATCCAGCATGGGTATGGATTTCACACCAAAAAATATGGGTAAAGAAGGCAAATCTGTATATTGAATCATTTTAGCGATTTAAAGATAGAGAATTTATGCTGCAGACAGTTTTGCATATGGCGAAACCTTAGTGAAAATGTAATTAATTGCAATTGTAATTATTTTTCCACAGTGTATAAGTAATGTATTTAAAAAATATAAAATTAAATTTAGCATTTAGCATCTACCCCCCCCCCCCTCCCCCATCACTATAGTGATTTTATGCCTTTACTAATGTTTCTTTAAATATTGCGACATCCCAAATCCACCTGTAAGCTGCATATGAGAAAGCCCGGCCCGTGTGGTATACATGTGAATAGTATCACATCCTTGCTGGAATTTTCTTTGTGGAACTGATCAACATTCCCACCACCAGGATCTGCTCCTGACCATACAGCGCATGCATTTGGCTGTTTCCACATACACACTCTTGCATGCATGAACACACACACAGACACTCTATGGGTATCTTTTTTCACCAATTTCTATGTGTTTCACTACCCGAGTGTGTTACCTCTTCTTACACTTTTAAACAGACAAACCTGAAGGAAATCTGAGAGAGATTCCTGGGGCCATGGATACTCCTGTAGGGATTTGGTGCAAAGAATCTGTAATCTGCACTTCAAACACACTCCTAAATCAGTCCCAGGCCAGCAGCGCACGAGTACCCTAACTCTTGTTGCTCAGAGGCCCACTGTCCAGAGGATCCTTTTTGCTTTTGAAGAGCGAAACGAATACAGCCGGCACCTCTTCTTCACAATGACCTCATTTCTTTTCTGCCTTGCGGAAAAAAAAAAAAAAAAATGCCAGGCCTGCCGAAGTGCTCTGATTACATCTGTTAAGTCATTAAAGCTGTGAAGCGCTGAGGGAAGGGGGCACTCCGGGCACTTCTGGATGAGTGGCGCATCTCACAGGACTCGAACAACACTAACGAGAGCGAGCGAAGCTGAATACGGCTCTGGAGGGGCCCTTGAGTAAACAGGCAGCACGCTGAAGTGTCTGTGTGAATGAGCATGGGGGTCATTAGTGGCGGGTGTGAATGGGGTTTAATTAGCCCTCACGGAGGTGCGCACTATGTGGAATGAGGAGCTAACGGGGTGCTGGAGAAAGGAAAGCTTTCTGCTGTTTCTCATCAACTCACCGTCATGCAGGAGAGCTCATTAAGGCTGGGCGCTGTTGCAATTATGCTCCTAATTAAGGCTGGTGCTTAGACTCATTTGGGTGGCCTGCTTGCCTGCCTGATCTCCGGCTGAAGTCAGAGCCGCGGTTTCACCCCAATGCGTGGAGCTCGTAATTAAGGCAAAAATAGACTCCACGCAGAATCTCTTTCTTCACGTAGAGCCTCAGGGATCCGGTTTTAGGGCCGCTCAAATTTCGTTTTGTTGCCGCGCAAACAGAAAATCCCCACTCTGTTGTAGAGTCAATAAATAAACAAAGAAAGAGAAAGAGAGGGCAGAGGATTTGGCCGAGTGGGAATGAAGCACGCAGGGTGGGATTGGAAGAGGGGTGGGGCAATGAAGAACAGCGAGGAGAAGGGAAAAAAGGGGGGAGATGGAGGAGAGATTTGGTGGTAGGGAGACAGATGGAGGAGGGGGGGGGTGATTGGTCATCAGCGAGCCTTAGGACAGCTGTTCTTTGATATATTAGTGGACACAATGACCTAAACCCAGCCTGCAGCCACACAAAATAGAGACCCTGTTTTTTCTTAAAGGGGAGGGGTTGCCTGGCTTTTGGCCATTTGTGGACACAAATTAGCAGATTGGGTGTGCATGTGTGTGTGTGTGTGTGTGTGGGAGGGGGTGTTTCTAAAATTATGAGTATCTAGCAATGCATGTAGTTGTTCGGTACAGCAGACCACTAATAATAAACTGCAAAGTGGTGCATACAGAGTCACAGAACAGTAAATGATGCATGCTTAATTCTATATTTTGCTATAAAGATAGAGATGATGTCATTTTTATTAAAATGGGAAATTTGTGAATGCGCTGCATTTTTTCTTCTTCACATTATTATGATGGCAGTGATTATTAACTACTATTACAGTTACTATAAAATACTTATGGATTATTTTTTTAATACATTTTTTTCCTAACTTAAAATTAATGCAAAAATAAAACTAAAAAGTAAAATTAAACCTAGAAACTTGGTGGGATAGAAAATGGCAAACATGTGCAGTTCTATATTATTATTATTATTATTATTATTATTATTATTATTATTATTGTAGCATAAATAGGTTAAATAAATAAATACATATTATTCCCTTATATTTAATTATTTTAAATGGATTCTGGACATAAAGGAAAGCTGTGACCAAAAGGCACATGAGCCTTTTTTCTTTTTTTTTTATTGTAAGAAGCGCTATTCTGCAAAATGTTTCAGTAGAGCATGTATCATTCTGTATTTGTCTCGGTGCAAAAAAAAAAAAGCTAACATCATGGTTTTGTGCTTCTTGTAGCTAATCAAAGTGGATCAGGAATGATCTAACATGCCTGCGTGCACTTAGAGTGTGACACACGGAGGAGTGATAATGCCTTCAAAAGCTCAGAGATTACAGAAAGCTGGCAGAGAGAGAGAGAGAGAGAGAGAGATGGAAAGGGTGGGGCGAGAGTGAGGATAGAGACGCTTCTTCACTGCCACTTCAGTAGATAGGCTCCCTCCTCTAGGGATCATGCATGGGCTGTGTGAATAGCTGTGTGCACGTCTGGGAGGGCGCTGGGCAGCAGGTGTGAAAACTCGTAAGAACTCTCCAACTCTTCTGTTATTACATCTTTTTAGGGCCATGAAAAGAAAGAGCAGATGAGCTCCGGAGAGAAAGCCGGAACGCTGCCCAGGGATTGGGTTTCGTTTGATTGATCACATTGCTGTGACTAACACATAGATTTATAATAATTTTCTCAGCAGCGCTCAATTAGACATGGCCCATAAGTAATGACAGGGTATTGTATGAGCTGTTTTTATTTGGCTTAGACATTGCTGTTAGGACACGAGTAAAATAATCGCACATTTTGAATAAGTGTGGTCAAATTTTTTGCTATATTGTATAGATTCTTTTTTTTTTTTAATTACAGCTTGTCCTAAACTGAAATACTGTATACTTCACTTCTGAACACCTTTAGCACAACCTGGTTTTGCCCTCAAAGTGAAAAAATACTTTTAAGTATTTTATTTAAAATACAGTTGAAAGTCATCAAAACACTAAGTGTCTAAAATAACTGTTTATTGATTGAACATGCGTTCTATTAGATATGTGTTTTTCTTTATACCTGCTCTTACTCTTAGTCTAGGGATATAATTAAACTGAATTCTTATTGACCTAACAGGAACTTTGAACAAGTTATAAAAGATATTTCAAAATTACTTTTGTAAAATGTATTTAGCTTTTCTTCTTCTTGAGATGTCAGAGTATTTCTGCAGAAAAATCTAATTTGAGTCAAAACACAACGTTTGCTACAAAAATTTAATTTAACAGTTATATGAAATCACTCCTCATTTCATCTAAATGTCTGTGTAAATTTAAGTGAATAATGACAAAGTGATTTAAATTGAAAGAACATCGCAAGATAAAAATTCGAACCTTGCTCTCAGATTCTAGTCATGTTGTTGTGGAAATAGTTCAGAATTTGCCGATGTTTGACTCTAACCCTATATTTTGTACCTTATAGAAATGATCACTGATTCTAGTTGGGACTCTGTCGTGTCTATTAACTATAAAATAATTAACCATGGTAGGCCAAATGATCTAATAGGAAATATCAGAACAACCAGAATCGGCTATATATTTTAACACGTAAACAATATGGGATTTTGGTCAAAAATCAGATTCCAAAATCAGATGGTGAATCCTAAAGAATATGTGTGCTTTCATTTCACAGTTAAAAGTCTTGTAGAGTCTTCTCTGCCTAAAGCATTGATTCGCCAACATCTGAACTGAATACAAATCAGCTAATGATTAGAACTCAGGTTCTTGTCTTATCTTTCAAGCTCCAGGATGATTAATTCATGCAAACAACCCAACCTCCCTCTGTTTCCTTCTTTTTCTATCTCACGCATTGCTTCTAATCCCTCACTCCTTTTGCACTCTATTGCAATTTCCAAATAAAAAGGCATTGTCATTTGTAAAATGTATTCCTAACTCTTCACCCTTTTTTTTTCCCTCAGATACTGTTCTCCTGGGGGCTGTTGAGGTTAAATATAATTTTGTATTGTCTAAAAAATTGCCAGATGGATTAAAAAAGAAATCGGGTGACAGATATAGGGTCTCCATCTTTAGGGTGGTTTATTAGGACATGTGGGGGGAAGGAGTGTGTGAGCGATCCTGCTTGATTGGATTGATTCTTCGTCCTCGCACTCATAGCAGTTCTCTCCACACTCTGCCAACTTTAATGGTCGCCTATCCCAGAAGGCATGTAGCATGTGAGTAGGTTTTGTTCCTCGGGACAGGAAAACAAAAGCTGAGGGAAAGAGAGAAAGAAAGAAAGAAAGAAGGAGAGAGAGAGAGAGAGAGAGAGAGAGATGGCCTGTAGACCCCATGGGAGCTGTGAAACTGCTTCTGGCCTGTTCTTCTCACGTTACAGAAAACCAGAGTTGCTTGTACATACACGCTCTGCAACAAGAGTTATAACATTGTTAAAAAAAAAACAACAACAACAACAATAAAAAACTTGTTTATTTTGATTTGTTTATAATAGTGGAAATTGTTAATCATTTGACTGAGCTGGAATCCAGTCTGAACACTGAACTATTTGAAGATGTGAAAATTACTATTTTTTTCCCCCCAGAACAAGGAAAATCTTATTTATTCGTTAAATCGGATCTTCAGACAATTTCTTTTTCACAAATGACTTTTAACAGAATCTAATCTGTAGTGGTTTGGTAAATTAGCTACTTTATGTTCAGTGTGTGTTTCCTGAGTACTGCGGCACAGGTAGACAAATATTGATATTTTTTAATCAAATTATGGGAACAGGCCCCGTCCATTGCTTTCCTTCTTTAAACTGCTTTTATGGTGGTTGTTTTTGAGTCAAGTTTGCTGAAAAACATCTGCCTTTTTACGAACTGCACAGTAAAAAGTGAAAGCAAGTGAAAATAAATTGGTGTGGTAAGAACAGAAGGAGTACCAAATGAACATAATAACTGGAGTAAGGGCACGCACACAGGAATGCTACAAACATATTTAACGAAGCTGTCGTGCAAGAAACAGTTTGTCTAGATATATAATTATAAGCTCTTCTAATACAAACTGAAATAATACTCAGAAAATGCTTTGTTTTGTCTGTCTGGCTATATTTAAAGGCAAGTCCGCATTACGAAAAGCACAGCCTTATATCTGGACAGCAGGTGTTTGTTCTATGGTTCACACCTCCCCAACAGACTCCGCGCTGCACTCTAATGCTGTCAACGCCAAAACAGTGCTTGTGCACTATCTTCATCACACACTCGTTCCAAAAAAATTGAGATGCAATACGAAGTGCACACACACACCCCAAACTCCCTCAATAAATCCCAGAGCACCACAAAAGCTGTCGGTGGACCTCGGCTGAATAGATTAATAAGATTTCCATAATTAGGCAGGGCTCTGACAATAGGATCCCTCTTCTTTGTCTCAGAACCAACAGAATTGTCAGGCTAAAGGGGACGTCTGCTGGACTGGCCATTGCAACAATGGACACAGAGACAGTAAGGCGGTCAGTGGAAACATCTGTCTCTCTGCCAGGCCTGGAGTCTTGTGCAGAGTGGCTGCGTCAGGCCCTCAGAGACTGTCTCCCACAAAGCAGCGGCTGCAAGGGTCCATGTGGACAATAGGGCCCGGTGGCGAAAGAACCCTTCTTTTCTTAATCCAACTGCTACGCCTCTGTTTACCCGCCAGCTTGCCATGTTGATTACAGCTACAGAGGATGACACATAACCCAAAGCTGGTCATATGGATCTCGCTGTGTTTGAGGTGACGCGAGCTTAAGTGTCTATCCATCTTTATTAGCAAAGGCAACCACAAAGAGAGTGTCGCTGAGAGCCACTGAGGTTTCCTTGAGCTTTATTAATGCAGTATTTTGTCATCTTGAAGAGTGCACTAGTATTATTTTGTAATAGTGCTTCTTCTCATGGCATAACTGCCAGACATTAAATATACACAATTTTTACAAAAATTATATTAATTAGTCAGTTTGGTGTCTGAGATTTGTCACTTTGCAAGCTGCGTAATGGAAATCAAATCTTGTAGAGTAGTCAAACAGAAGAAACACCTTTAACAGTTTTCTCTTTGGCAAAAGTATTACATTTTCTAAAACCCACCATACTGTCCTCACTGTCCATTTCAAGTGTGCATTTGAAGCTGCAGATCTGATTTAATCATGAATGTGGATTAAACCTCAGCCAGATTACAGCAGGATCTGAGTGCATGCCCGGGTGTAATTGCGGGCTACAGCTCCTGCCCGGTTCATTTAATGCTGGATGGAATAGTGTTCTATGAGGTTAGAGGGTAAAAGAGAGCTGTGGAAATGCTGAGGATGAAGGTCAGTGCCTGGTCTTTATCCTACGCTTCACAGGAGCAAGAATATATCCTTCCATCACAAATGGCTCATCCGTGAGATTGTGTCTGGAAAAGGGAGGGGTGTGTGTCGTGTGTGTTGGGGGGTGTGGACAGCAGACGCTGTGGCCGGAGAGCGTGTGTATGTGAGCGTGCATGCATATGGGAGCCTGTATCCACAACCTCGTGTGTATATTGATGGAGTGGACAGCAGTTTGGCTGCTCGGCTGAGTTCTTTAATGTCAAGCCTTGTCCACACACATACGCGCACGCACACACACACATGCACACTGACCAGTGTGTCTGCTGTCCACTCTCTCCCCTCCCCTCCCTGCTGCAGGTTTATGAGCTCCCCTGGGCTGCCATCCATCTCTGTCACACACTGGCCCCATTATTGGGCTCCGCACAGCTCTGTTCCTACCAGCCTGCAGATGGGAATGTCCTGCAGGACGTCTACCGTTTCTGCAGTCTGGTCAATGACTTCTAACTCCAAGCCCCAAACCCACTTCATGATATTTTTCTTGTTTCTGTACAGTTGGATGCAATGTGGGAAGCGTTAAATATGAAGCACAAGGTAATGCAGTGGCCATCTGGAGAGAAGAACGAGAGAGATGGAGAGAGAGAGAGAAAGAGGGAAGAAGGAAAGGACGAAAGGGGGAGGGCAAAGTTTAGAAGAAAGCCTGAAGGAGAAACCAGAATATTAGCCTTAGGTTTGATTTAAATCGCAATAAAGCAGGCGGCGCCCTATACACACTTGCAGAAGTATGAATAATGAATTGTAACTTTCCAAAAAAAAAAAAATTCAAATAAAAAAAAACTCTCCCTGTAATAAAGGCTCACAGACTTTATCCTTTTACCTCAACCTTTTTTTTGCTGTAGGTCTCACCTCGGGCCTGTTTGTGACAGTTCAATAATGCCGAGCTATGCGAGGAATTTCAAGCTAATACCTCTGCAAAGAAGCAAATCGTCTTCCAATATGGGTTTCAATGTGATTTCTTTCAACTTGCTGAAAGTGCATACACCACAGAAACACACTGATTGCACTGAGCCATCAACGGTTTATAATAAATATATGTCCAAAGACAGAATTTGGAGTTTCACTAAGATGGAGTGGGGGAAGGAAGGCCCCACATTCGCAGGAGAGAAATTTCTGTGTTGTTTTTTTTCCCCTGGTCATTACTCTATTGGTCTCTCTTTCATCCCTTCAACATTAAGGCAGCATAATGAATCACAGTCCAGAGCTGCAGATAGCCAGAGGAAAAGACATTCCACGTTCCCAGTGTTTCATGGGAAGCAGCCGATGAATAGCACAACTATTCTGTGCCGCTCGCCCATCCCCCGCCCCTTTTTTCCTTTACCCCACTGTCTCCCTCCCTATTCTCTCTCCCGCTCTGTCCGGGCTGCACAGGGCTTTTAGAGAATTGCTTTGTGGACAGGCCGATGTGGTGCAGGGGATGGACAGCAGGCGTTCAGTCAAACATACACTGGGTGATAACAATGACTCCTCAGGGAGGGCTGCAGATGCTAGCACATGGCAGCTAGGCTCTCTAAGTGGGAAAAGAACAAGTCCACCACTTTTACATTTAGGGAAATACAAAGATGCTCTTTTTTTCTTTCTTTCTTTCTGTGTCTGTGTTTGTTAAAGTCCTATCAACTAACAATCACAAAACCATCAACCAGCGATCTTCTAATTCACGAAGAATGACCAAGGACAAAAATCATTTTCAAATACTTAAAAAAAAAGATTGAACTTAAAACAAGAGCGGTGGTGAATTATAAAATGTCTGCCTCCATTCAACTTTCTCTGCTTTAGAACAATGGATGCAGTATAGTAAAGAGTAATACAGTAATATATTGGAACAACGCAATGAAAAAAAAAATCCTATACTTTTTTTAAATAAGGTTTTGTGGTGTTTATTTGCTGTTGTCATGGTGCTCCATGTTTACTTTAAAATAGATTGACCCTCTTTGGGGAAAGGTAATGGGGCAGTATAGAAAACCACATTATAAAGTACTACTAATATACTGACAATGTCTTTTCTATAGCTTTTATTTCATCAATCAAAATGTGTTTAGAACGTTAAACATTCAAATTAGCATGAATTTAGTTCAATTTTGTTCTAACCTCTCAGCTCTAACTAGCCAAAATGTTCAGAATGGCCAATGTTTTTCATATAATTTTGCACCCTCGATATTCTGTGTTGTGACATGGGTTGTTTGTTTCGAACAGGTCTGTTGAAGATGCACTGGAACCCGGAGCATGCCCAGCCCCTGAGCCAGTGGCCCGAGCAGCATTTGGATGTGTCCTCCACCACTTCCTCACCTGCCCACAAACCAGAGCTGTATTCAGCACGTGGTCGTGGATCCTACAGTTATGCCTGGGCCAATGATGACATCTCGGCCCTCACTGCCTCCAACCTGCTTAAGCGCTATGCTGAAAAATACTCAGGTGTGCTGGACTCTGCCTATGAGCGCCCTGCTGTGGGGGCCTACCCTGAGCCTGGTGCCTTCGGGACTCTTAGCAGCAGCCAGAAGAGTGAACTGGAGCCTTGGCCCCTCTCACACAGCACTGATTCAACTTACCCTTTGGTTCCCCCTCCTACTCATGATGGTCTGAAGGTGGCCCCGACACCTACAATGCCACCTGGCTCAGGCAGTGTTTCTGCAGGTAGCAGCAATCTGTCAGACTCAGGCTTCAGTGGGAGCAGTTCATGCAGTGGTCCCCACTCAAGTGACTACCCACCCAGCTACAATGGTACCTATATCTCAACAGGATACTGCCCCCAAGGCAGCTCAGCACTTCCCCCAGCGCCACTTCATGCCCTGCAGTCTGGCCCCACCCTCTTGCCCAGCTATACACCCTCTGCACCTGTCTATAACTACCCCCCTTCCACCTACCCACACCAGACCAGTCTTGCGCCCACCTACAGCCACCCAACTCCCCCTTACCTTCCCTCTGGTATAGCTGCTCCAACTCCCATCACTTCACGGCCCACGGTGGTAGGAGGCAGCTACAGTTACCAGAACAGTAGCCTGGGAGGCTCAGAAACAGCAGGTTCAATAAAGAGGAAAGCATTTGAAATGACCCCTGAAGAGGAAGAGGGGGATGGGAGTTCACGCTACAGGAAATATAGCTATGAAGCCTTAAAATCTGGTGGAGACTCACCATATAGTGTAAGTGACAAAGCGGAATGCAGAGGTAATGGGTTTGTGGCTACAAATGCGGACCCACAGGCATTCAAGCCCAGCAAACCTGGGTCTCAACCAGGCATTGCAGGTGACGAGGTGAGCAAATACAGTGGCCTGAAGCCCCTGCTTTCGCCAGCATATGGAACAGCTGGTGACTACAGCCCCCCAACAGCCATGACAGGAGAGAATGGAGCAGCTGAGCATGGCTTTCCACATCAACAACGTTCACTCAAGCGCTCTGAGCCACTCAAGAGTACAGAACAGCGTCTGCTGGAGGTGGTAAATAATGAGCTACAGGACTGCACAATGCCTCCACTATGGTCAGATCTAGTTGGTCATGCTCGTCTTAAAGCAGTTCTAGAAGAGGAGCTGCTGTGGCCAGCGCTGCGCTCTGACAGTTCAATTCGCCCTCCCGTAACTGCACTCCTGTTTGGTCCACGAGGGGGTGGCAAAACCACACTAGTGCACTCCATGGCCACCCAGCTTGGGGCAACTTTCTTCAGGCTGAGTGGCACAACATTAATATCCAAGTTTAAGGCTGAGGCAGAGCAGCTTCTGGGCATGCTATTCTCAGTGGCTGCAGCACGCCAGCCAGCAGTAGTGCTGTTGAGTGAATTAGAGGCCATTGAGGATGATGAGGGTCTCAGTCAGCTGCTGCAGGCCCAGTTGGAAAAGGTGCAGCATGGCTTGGTGCTGGTAGTGTGTTCCACACGCCACCCAGAGATTTTGAAAGAGCCGCTGCTGCGTTGTATGTCCAAGCGTTACCATGTCAACCTGCCAGATGGAAGTGGGCGCAGACAGCTGTTGCTGCAAGCTCTTGGGCCTCATGGCTGCAGTCTGAGTGAACAGGAGCTGGCTGCGGTACTTCAGCGTTGCGAAGGATTCTCAGCACGTGAACTACTGCAGCTTGGTCAGCAGGCCCTGGCTTCGGCTTCAGCTTCAAGCACTGGTCAGATGCATGGCATTGGTGCACCCCTCTCCTCGCCAGCCTTCAAAGACTTTGAGAGCGCTTTCTGTAAGGTGCGACCACATGGGGCCCCCAAAGAACTGGACACTTGTATGGAATGGAGCAAGGTGTATAGCCAATAAGAGACAGTTCAGCCACTGGAATCAGGACTGCTTATCTTTGTGCAGAGGTAGAACACCTCGTGGATACTTTTATTTTTTTTTCTTTCTGTTTTCTTTTTGTAGCTACATAATTTGCAGCCAAAAAAAGGGGGGGGGGGTATTTTGGGAGATTACATTTTACGGTGGAAAGACCGTAAATGAACACTTTCTTGTCTTGGAAACATGCCATGGTGTGCTGTTTTTCTATAAATAAACATATACTTTATTTTCCCCCCAAAGAAATTAAATATTAGGCATTTATCAGAGGGGGCCATTGTTAGTTGTTTGCTGATAGAAAATCTGAACTACTTTCTGCAATTTCACAAGGATTCTGATCAGCCTTGATCCTAGAATGAACCTAGATAGTATTAATAATGCCCCATTAACTGCAATTCTCAGGATCCTATTTATTGCCTGTCTGCTCCAATGGCATTATATTTTTTAATTATTTTGATTTACTCTAAATTGATATTTTGGTGTTAAACAGCTTGGGACATATTAAAGCAAATTAATTGTCTTTGACCAAAAATGATAAAAGAGCACCATATTGCTTTTTAAATGATACCTGCCCTATTGACAGCATTTTACCAAAAGGCCACCAATTTTTATGCAACCATCTTGAAACCAACAATATTTTGCAAAACAAGTTCATTGTTAGACCGTGGTCATCTTGTGTGCACTTTGTTAAAGCACGGTCTTTTCATGAAAAGTGTATGCATCTCTACCCAGATAGTATTAAAGACATAGGTAGTAAGTAAGAAAGAGAAAAACTGGCCCTTACTTTCTGCACAATCTGCTCTGTACACTGTATAAACCAAATACACACATGGAATATAGTGTTCAAAATATTTTGGGGCATTAAAAACCCATAACCCTTCCCCTATGAGTTCCTGCAGTCCATCTCACATTCCTCATCCAGATTTCTGATTTCCTGAGAAAGTCTCTTTAGACCCTGGAAATGCAAGAGCAAGCAAAAAAAAACAAAAAAGTCTAATATTCTCTTCTGCTTACTATTTTTTTCTTAGTATATGTAGTCTTGTTTGAAATACTCAGGAAGAATTTCTTTACCTCAGAAATGATAACGAATGTATGTAACCTTAGGGTCTTAGTAGTGAATATTGAGGTGGTTCAGAGTTGTAAGAGAGAAAGAAAGAGAGATTGGTCACGGACCTGTACACACTGCAGCTGTGGTATTACCTCATAGGAGAAAACTTGAAATGCTACAAAGACTAATGTTGAATGTAATTCAGGTATTTCATGGGATATCTGATGCCATAAAAATCCACAATTTTTGTAATTCTATATAAATACATATTTCCTTCATCCTTTCCATTTATTTTTTGGATGTAGATTTTGATGAAGTGATGATTGTCTTCATGAAACCTTCTTGTAGATGACAGGTCGATGCTTGATTTTGTTGGACAAACTGCTTAGAACTAGCTCATTTTTACACAAATCATGATAAATATGATTTTATTGGCAACATTGGTTTGTATAGATTTTATAAACATATGACACATATGTAATGCAATAAAACGCTCCAGATAATTCTTCAGAAACCAACCCAAAGACTAATCAGAGCAGATTTGTACTGGCAGCTAATCATGTCTAATAATCGAGCGTGTCATGCAGGTTCTTGTATAGTCATTGCTGATACACTCTACATGTAGACAATCCAGAAGCTTCTACCAATGTTAAAGGTTTCGGCTTTTACTCCGAATGCTGCCGATTTCGCCAATGCCATTGTTCGGTAAAATGAAACAACTCATTTTTGAGCATTATAATCCTACATATATTTGCAAAAGATTGTATTGTATGGGCTTTTTGGAGCTTGTAGGTCACTCCTTTCTTCCCATCCTGTTTATTCTTCTTCTTCTTCTTTTTTTTTTTTTTTTTTTGGTAATCATTTTCCTTGAACTCTATAGCACTATTCAGTCTTAGTTGGTGGTTTTTGACACAACACAGATGCAGGACAGTCGTGAGGATCTGCTGCATATACACTGATCCGAAATGACGATAAAAGTACAAAACCCTGCAGACTTGCACTCTGTCTACACATGTTCTAGTGTAAAAGCAGAGCACTGCCCACATTAATTTCCCAAATCAGAGACATCATCTTTTATATAAGACTCATAAGATTACTATCCTTTTGGTTTCAAATATCAGCGTTCTAAATTTTCAATTTCCAAATCTATACATCCATTCTCAGTTAGCAGTTTGTTCAACAAAAGTTGCATTTGTTAGCTGTTTTGAATCTATTAGTACAGTAACATTGATCTAGGTTCTTGTTCTTGTACATTTTCTGTAACCATTTCTACCTCATTTTTTTTGCAACATATTGTACATGAAAGTATTTATTTCATGTCTTTTTTGATGTCTGTTTTGAAAAGGATAATGTTCTTGAACTGTAATAGTCTACCTCAAAAAAAGGCTGTATTTTAAGAGAAAATATCACACATTATTAAAGAGAATATGTCAACCTTTTGACCCTGGTTTATTTCTCACGCTGTGTGTGGTTAAGGAGCTTACACGACTGCACTTGGCAGGATACCAAACTAGGCGGACTGACCTTAGTCAGCACTTCGGTCCTCAACTGATCTCTGTGTATGGGGCAGAAAAAGGTCATATGGATTTATTAATACATTTTTTTTACAGAAAACATGGAGGAAACTCAGTTACTTGATTAGGTTAGCAGTAAAGAAACATAGCTGTCATAGCTGGAGATGCCACATCTCTACATTTTATACTATTTTATGTAGTACGTAGAAACTAAAATCTGCAGTGTTCATTTAACACTTCAGTTAGAAACGCTTGAGTCCAGCTGAACCTAAATAAACAATGCATGGTTTTAATTCAACACTGGGAATTTAGTGCCTAGTATTGGTACAGGGCTGTGCTAAATAAATAATTGGTAATGAAAATGTCTAGTATGGTATTTATTTATATATTTTTTTCAAAACTAGGCAGTAAATTTTTTTTTAATTAAATAAAATAGTGAGATAAAATTCTATGTCTATTTTGTTGTTAAATAAATAAAGACCTATGAATGTTCTAACCTTTTTAAGAATGGTAACTGGTCATAACTGATTTAACAGGCAGGTAAAACACTACATGTATATAGGCAATATTCATCAATATCTTTTAAGTTCTATAATGCCATTATGTTGCCCATACACAGTTAATCAGCATAAAACACAATTTGTTTATGGCCAGACTCTGTGGCTGATTTTTTTGTGTTTCATGTCCAGATGACACACTGACAATTTCCAGGATGACCATAGATTGCTTAAGGCCAAACCTATGCGTGAAGAGTTTGACCAGCAACGAGACATGATTCCATAGAAAACCTCTTCAGTGCTTGATCTGACCGAGCTGACAAAAAACAGGCAGAGCTCTTCAAACAAGTACACCATCTTAAAGTGTCTGCTTGTGTATTACGAGTAGAAATGAAAGTTTCTAAATTACCGATGCTAATGCTATATGACAGATCAGTGTGTTTAGGAAAACACATTAGCAATGCAAATCTCAAACCTTTACAACATACATAATGTATATTGTAGTATGACCAGTATGACCAGCTCTGTCTGTTCTGAAAGCTGGTATCTTGCCAAACCAAGCTGGATAATTACGGATAATTACCACTGGTATCATAGTAAATTAAGGTAAAACCATGTGTTAGGGAAGAAATGACACATTAATATGTAATAATATATAATGATATGTATTTATATTCTATTAATATAAATATTAATATGAATCAATATTCTGTCATAAATAATCTAATTCACTGAATTTTTGAAGGTGTAAAGAGAGAAAATCAGCCAGGATTTCCTTAGCCAGTTTTTCTCAGTAGTTTCGGTTGTATAACCCATTTAACTATTCAAGACTCAACCTAGATCTACATTTTTAGTTTTTTCCCCACAATGTCCTGTAGCAGTGAATGATTTAGACCACTGGTGCTCAGAGTTTCAGAATGGGTTTGGGGAGACCCAGTGGGTGCATTATTATTTATTTGTGTATTTATTTTAATTTAGTTACTTACAGTGGTGGAAATTACAACCCACTAGTATCAAAGGTGGGTACTTATAACTGAGTTCTTATAGGCACTATCCTGACTGGCTGCTCCCCTTAAATCAAATGGATTGAACCAAGACCTCATTAACTTAAAAAATAGTCAACTTGGACCTAGTTTGTTCTGTTGGAGAAAAGATGCAGAATAGCAGCATAAATGGACAAAATATTATTATCGTACATATTACAATGTATAGTTAATAATCAAGATATAAGTTCATTGTAATTTACAATAGAAACTATTTTATAGCTTAAATGGCCTCTGAATTCAACCATTTTGAGAGTTATATCTTTCAATAAGACACTCGTAGTTATTTAAAAAAAAAAATACAATACAGCTGACATTTTAGTAGAGTAATTCCAAATGTAATAGCATTAGGGTTTAGAACCTATAGTACTTTATGTATCATTGCCTTCTCTTGTGTTTCCAAAACTTAAAAAGACTATTATTAATCTAATTAGGATTAGGTTAATATTAATAAATTGTAAATCTGTAATGGTGTTCTCCATGGCAACCATTTGTGCCAGAGCGTTATGATGGATATCCAACCTATTCAGCAAGAACTCGATCTTTATGACCTACAGTATAAGCTGATTTATATGACTGTGCGCTCAGCATTTCTTCAGCTGAAATCACATGTGACGGAAGTGGACAGAAGGAATTAAAACAGCATTTAAAAGCAGAAAAGAGCAGAAAAAGGAAAGAAAGACAATGTGAGTTATAAATGAATCAAGTTGTTTCATCTTTAACAAAAATGCATTATAGTCACTGTACCACACTGTAAATTCTTTTTTTATTGTGCCTTCTTTTTATTATATTTCTCTATATAATCCCCTGCTACACTAATGTACTTATCCCAGCATTGCATGTGCTTGGATACACTCATAGTAGGAAGTTTTTTCAGTATGCTGTGTCCCAGGAACATCTTTAATGGCCCAAACATGTGGAAACGCCTTGGCATGTGGTCAGAACTTTATGGAGGATGTGGCAATAACTTCCAGCCAAGTCCCTGTAATGTGCAAGTGGTGTTAGTGAATGATTGTGTGTACAGTTCCCACAAACAAATGTGTCTCTTCTGCAAAGTTGGCGACAAGTTATCTGTCGATTTTCTATGATTAGGCCTAACACTCGCCGAATGTTCAACCAATTGCAGTGGGCTACAACCCTCTTTAAAATTTTTGCACCATTCAAATGTTTTACTATGGCTAAGAGTCACATCACTATATTGTTCTCTATGTCTTTTGGAAATGCCAATCAGGTTTACGGCTTCATTCAGGAGAAATTTCATCCCGGGTTGACTTGAGACTATTAATTGAGAACTGGAGAATATTATTATGAATAACATGTAGTGAGAAATATTTTCATGCATAAATAGGCTAATTGTGGTGAATTTTATTTAAAAAATGTATGTATCTTTTAAGTTTTCATTCCATTTTCTTTAGTCTTATGTAATAAAAGTGTTTGTATTATGTAGCTTGTCATTGAGTTTTGCTGTTTGAAAATTTAGACCCCATCGTTTTCCCAAAGGCAATGAAACTCATACGAAGCCCAACCCTGCAGTTTCCCCACCAATAATAACAACGCAGGCAAAACACATATCTCTGTCAATATGTCTCCGTATTGCTGCTTTGTCTCCGGTTCTACATTGTCCTGTCTAGCCTTGATACTGACAAGGTTGACATCAGAGGAGAGCTCTGACACCGAGTGAGTTAGGGCTGCCAGCTGGGAGCAATCAAGTCTATTTTGAAGTCAGGGACATACGGACCCCCAGGGCCAAAGCTGTAACTAGCCTAACCTGTAGACCCTTCTCCCCCCAAAACCTCTAGTTACCCAGCCTATCGCTATTGATTCCAGATGTGCTAACCCCTGCGTAAAGCGACTTTACCTAAGAGGACCCTGGAATAATCACTGCTTCACAAGCGCTGATGAAGGGGCCAAAGAATGTAGCAGAGCCCACTTTAACATAAATAATCCAACTTCTGCCCACTTCATTAGTGTGGTAAAGGACCCCAAATGGTCAATTAACCCTACTGCATGGTTTATGGTTGACCAGAATAACTTTCCCCAAATTTCCCTGTGTGTGACAGTCATTATTTATTTTAGTGATTATTTATTTATGTACATGTTTAAGGATTGAGATTTGTCATTTTTTAATGAACTTCCCCATGAGGTTGATCTAACATATCTACAAGTTGTAAAAATACTATAGAATAACGTTGTGTCCTTACTAAGGTATGTAGTTACACATCTTGATAAAATCTAATGTTTACCAACTGTGTAACCCGACGTGGGATCCTGTCACAGTTCATCAGTGAGAGATTGATCAGGTTAACCACTGGTTTTGTTTAAGTTTGTGTGAGACACGAAAAACAATCTCATGAAGCTTGCGTTTGGTTCTGCTGACCTATCACAACACGCAGGCCAAAGTCATCACCATGCTATCAGGAAATGAGTAGTGATATGAGGAATGCCCTTAAATGAACCTCTTCAACCTTACACCCCCACCAACCACACACTTACATACACACAACCCACACACATACAATTTAAAATACAAATACTGGATAAAAATATGTCTAACATCAATGATATATTGTACATTTTTTATTGTACACTGTTCAGGTCATGTTCGTTTCTTGCTCGGTTTTAGGGGCTAATTAATTGAATTTCCCACAGTTTTTACAGATGACCTGGCTAAAAGCTCTGTGCACCAGATGTAGGTAGTTCATGATTCATCCAAATTTCTCATCATCCAATAAATCTACGCCCAACTTTAAGGACCAGTGAGTCAACACACCTTTTTTACCTTTTTAGGTAAACAATTCCAGTCTGGCTTTTTATACTTGTTATTTCTGAACTTTTCACCAGCATTTCACCAAATCATTTACAACGTAGATTTTAAACAGTCGGTGTTGGAAACAGTACCTTCCCCATGATAATTAAAATGAGTTGTAAGCATGTCTAAATTGTGTATACATTTTAGTGAGTCTTTATTTAGGGAATAACATTCCATGAAAGCAGCTGGCATTTTTTCAACTTATTAGCCAAATAGTCTGTGGTGGGGTCCAAGCACTGCGCCCTCAATGGCTTGTCCTATCCATTAAGCACTGTAAATCTGGGATGTTAAATCCACTTGTAGTAATGGACCACATAACATAAATAGGCTGGAGCTAAATAAATAAATAAATACCCCTATCTATCTATCTATCTATCTATCTATCTATCTATCTATCTATCTATCTAAGTGAATATAGTTTATCCATATTTGTATTCAACCATATAAACATGAAAAAGTGTGTTTTCAAAAGTATTCACTACAACAAAATGAAAGTATTAGTGGACAAATCAAATCTAATTCTAATTTAATTTGTCACATTTGTATATGAAACATATGGGAAAATGTGCAATGTGCAAAAGTGTGCAAAATGAAATGAATATAGAAATGTCCAGGTTGAGTGCAAATGTGCATGAATTTTCAAATGTACATACATGTACATGCTATATAATAATATAATAGTGTATAATGCATGTGCATGTGCATGAATGTTTAAATTTATAATGTCCATAAATGGACAAAGTCATGGTTATTGCTTTATTTTCCCCGCTAACCAGCTCCTTATCCCAGGCCTTGCTTTAATTACGGATCATATTATTTACCTTAAAAAAGGATTTAACATTTAGTTTGTGGGTTGGATTATTAATTTAGTCACAGACCGTGGGCTGTATATTTTAATATCCTTTTATAACTACTATAATATTCTACGAGCTGTATAATGTTCTAGTGGCTCAGTGGTTAAGGTGTTGGACTGTGGACTAGGAGGTCTCTGGTTCGAGCCCCGACTTTTCCCGGTAGCCACTGTTGACCCTTGAGCATTGTCGGATAAAATTGGGTGTCGAACTGGCAACCCGATCCTGTAAATAACTGACACAGAAACGGCAGATGTATGCCTGTTGCCCTGGATGGTAGCTAGAACCATTCATCCTACAGAATAATATTATGGGAGCAGCAGTGTGGTGCAGTGAGCATCCTTAAAGCCTTACATAGTACCAGGGTCCTAGTTTTGATTCTCAGTTTGGACTACTGTCTGTGTGGAGTTTGTTTGTTCTTTCTGTGTTCATGAGGGTTTCCTGAAATTTTTCCTCTGGTTTCTTCCCACTGCGTGTCAGGAAAAAGATTAGACTAAAATTGCCCCTAGGTGTGAACGGGTGTGTGGGTCATTGACAACCCTGAACAAACTAAAGTGAAAATGAGTGTCTCAGTCAAGATTCTCAGTCATCCAGGTAAGGTTATCTTATGAGTCATGTCAACTCTAAACCTCAGCCACTGGATGCAGTGCCAGTCTCAGGTCAGGATAAAAACGGGCATTCGGTGTAACAATAAACCAAATTGTGTGCGGATTGGATGGTCTGCTACGGCGACCCCTCGATTAGTTACTATTAGAAAGGAGGCAGCGTAATTTGAAATATAATGCATTACATGGAGAATGTCCCTTTGACACCCATACAGCTACTGTACACCAACAGACCTGTGCTCCTCATGGTATGCGCTGTAGAAACCTTGCATGAACACATGGTGAGCTGCTGCCCTCTTTTGGACGTGACGGGATGTTGCACCTGGATGGCACTAATTCCACCTTTTGAGTGTTTAGGATGATAAAGACTATTACATCTTCACACACAAATGTCACACAAACGCATATGCTTGTGTTGAAAGTAAAATGTAATTCATGTGATTAGGCTTGCTATACAAGATAAACGGATAAGTCTTTTATACGGATAAGAACTTTTTTTCTGGAGGAAGGAAAAAGAAGAGGACGACAACAACAACGACTAAGCTGTCTGCATTATCTTAATGTTCTCACCTTGAGTCGGAAGTGGGCATTTCCGACAGAAAGAAAAAAACGAAAGCTGGGGGAAAAACCGGAAATGTTTCGAAACAAGCCTCTTACTGGAAATGCTTCAAAGTCGACGAGCTGAAATGACGGTTTCACGCTCCGCCCAGGTCATGACGTCAGAGCCCCCCCGCTGTACACTACACGGCCATGGCGTTCCACGTGAATTACGGTAGACATTACGGTAATTTCACTGCAGCTCCTGTAGTTTTTTTTTACTGTCACACACCGCTCACACACAGTACCACGCAATTATTCTGTGCACATATTAGAAACAAATTGATGAAAAAAATAACGTTTACGCCAAATGGTTGATCAGTAATGCTTAAATAAACCACTTTATTCGGTTATGACTTATATAATACTAAACCTATTACTGTTGAATCCAAATATTAATTACTGTTAATGTATGAAAACGAGATAAATACATGAATAAACGCGTGTAGTTTTGTCTACGTGTATGTGTGCCCGTGTTTGTCCTCCGGGAGGCAGGATGAGCCCTTTTATGTGTGTGTGTGTGTGTGTGAGAGAGAGAGAGAGAGAGAGAGAGAGCCATTGACAGGAAAGTGAAAGTATAGCCTAGTTGGGAAGGGAAACAACAACACTACTACTACATTACATTACGCGCGCGCGCGCACACACAACACGCATACACGGAAGAAGCACACACACACACACACACACACACACATTTCTTATTTCTCTTACATGCTGTAAAGAGCTGGAGACAACCCGAGGTAAGTTCAACAACAACAATATCGACATTATTGTCATCATTATTCTGTGGCTTTTCTCTCTTTTTCCGGTGTAGATTCTCGATAAGAAGGGAAAAAAGGCTGTTGATGGAAAAAAAAAAACCGCACTTATCGACGCGCTTTGCTCGTATTAAAGCTCGACTTGTTTTTTTTTTTTTTTTTCATAGATAAATATATATAAAAGCGACCAAACCGAGCACGGCTGATACAGTGTGTGTGAAAATCTCTCGCTTATTTCAGCTCATATTGTTTCCATAAAAGCGCAATTACACCGGACTGAGATGACGCTTTTTTTTTTTTTTTGCGAGAGAGAGAGAGAGAGAGAGAGAGAGAGGCCTTGAAGACCAGGCCCTTGTAGGAATGATATATTTTGCTAAAGTTTTTGGAGACATGTGGATGTTGACAAACATCTTAAAAAAACAAAAACAACAAAAAGCAACAAATGTTTCTCAATGTCACGAGTTTCTTGTGTTCCGAGTGAGATGTGGACATTTCTGATTTTAGAGTTTTAGAGAAGCTGACAGCCTGCTACTTTCTGTTCCTTTTCAGTTACATGTGCCGTTGAGTTTCTCTCTATTTTCCTTACGAGGCCCAACCTAGCTTTTTATACAGGACCTGGTTTATTTACCGATTTTAATCCAGGGCGAATTGCTCTGTTTAATGACCGTACGTTTGAACTCGAGCCTGAGAGCTCGATCTGACTTAACTTGACTTGACTTGACTTGAGGTTAGGCTGGCGAATATATATTACAGTTTGTGGTTAAAGGAAAGCACCTTTAACACTAATGTCTGACCTAGAGACCTATAAAGGTCACAAAACGTAAGCGGTGGGTTTGTATCAGAAACTGTACATTCCAGGATCACCATTTTCACTAACTTGGGCTCAAAACGGTTCACGCTCTGGGTTAATTGGATTTCACCATGTTGTAATGGAAGTGTAACTTTTCCTTCTAGCACAATTTAAAAACAAAAAACAGCTTGGTGAAGTTAAGAACGAAATAATTGTTCTGACATCATCATTATCTATATAGCATTACATTACACATCACATGTAGCTTCATATTCTGACATGCTTTAATATGTCAGAATTTACACCTTGTGTATGACACTAATGTCTGACCAAGAGTCTGATAAAAGTCACAAAACTTAAGCAGTGTGTTTGTATCAGAAACTGTATATTCCGGTATCACCGCTATGACTAACGTAGGTGCACGTCAGGGGTTCAAGCCCCTCTTGGCCCGTGAGAAAAGCCCTTTAACCATCTCTGCTTACTAACTTAGGCTGCATCTGTGTTTCATGAAATGCCAGTTTAAACATTTCAAACACTGGTTTGGGAAAGCATGGAAGCATGTATTGTAGAGTACTGCCTGTACTATACCATATCATTAGTATGTACAGTACTAACATATCAAATTATGGTACAATATGTAAAAGCATCATATTAAACGTTAGATACCTGCTAAACTTTGAGAGCCACTGTGGTACCCTATAAGTACCAAGGCATTTATTAAACTATTATAGTACACACAATAGTACTGTCACCGTACACACTGATGTGTCTTAGTACCTACCCTGGTGCCTATCATGGTAATTTCTGAAGTACCATGGTGATATTATGGTATATAGTAAACTATAGTGCGTACCATAGTAAAATTTCTTATAGGTTGGAATATTTATCATTCTATTCACTTTTAAATATAGTTTTGAGTGTGATACAAAGTCTGTGTACGTTAAGGGTTGTTTAACATTATGACTGCATTTTTAGAAAACATGAGCACATGGGCAGGGCTCGTTCAGTAGGTAAGCTGTTGGACTTCTGATTGGAACGTCCCAGATTCACCCCAAAGTTGCCCTTGAGCAAGGTTTGACCCTCAAAACCAGAAAAACCCTGCAGTATAATTAAATAAAAATGTAAGTTGATCTAGATAAGAGCGTCTGCCAAATGCATACTATTATATTGATTAAATCGCCTCACAGTTAGCCTTTAGCTGTTTCTAAGAACAATAAGAACTTCCTCTTTCTGGAACTTATTAATTAAAACCCTGAGCAAACTGGAGACTTTTTGGTTCAAGAAATTTGCACTCTAGGTTACTGATCAGCACATCGGGGGTTCAAGCCCTTGTCGACCCTTGAGCATGGTCCTTAACCATCTTTGATTCAGACACTGCTCTTACACCAGCTTCCTAACAAGTTGTAATATATGGAAGAAAAAAAAAAAGATTTTTGTAATTTAAATGTAACTTGGCTTGGTTAGGGACAAATGATTTCATGTGACATCATCATTTTCAATATAGCATCAGCCTGACATACTTAAATATACTGCACTTTTGCACCTTGTGATGGCCTCAAGATATATCATGCAGACATGTGGCTATAGGTGTGGAAATTGACCTTTCTGTTTTATTTGAGCGTTCACATTGTGGATTCCATGAAGTGCCGCAAGATTCAGCAACCTGTCTTATTAAAATGAGTTGAAAGTGCGCTGTATTGAATGTATATATGATACTTGTGTTATGGTACACAGTACAGCAACCTTATAACATATGATGCTTGAAGACATTTCTGTCATTCTGTGAATGCGTATGTAGAATATTTAAGTCTTCACTATGTTCACATCAAACAGCATACCACCATTGCCAGTCTCTGATTACAACTGATGACAAGGCTAGACTATAACCCGTGATGCATATAAACGCAGACTTCTGCAGCCGAATGCTGCATCTTAGACTTCTCTCTGGGACTCCCCTTACATAGAGCCTGTCTTAATGACTCATTTTAGATATGTTCATGTGTGTTTGGGGTTTGTTATGTTGCTAGCATTACTGCCATGTCATAGAAATGATAGGAAGGAGAGCAGTCACGTGATTCATGTTTGAAATTTGTTGCATTATAGATGAGTAGAATTTACCACTGAAGCTTCCTGTGTGTTTACTTCGCACTGAAAAAGAAGTTGATTTGTGGGCATCTACAGTAATTTTTATGGATTTTCAGTTCATCTACAAGTAAGGATGCGAATCACCGGTCACCACCCGATACAATGTTATCTCTATATCTAGGTGCCGGTTCTGTAACTATTTCGATTTTATACTTTTTCCCCCCTAGATTTTGGTACAATTTAAAACTTTAAAAAAGATTTAATGATTAACTATATGTAGCCGATTACTTATAACATTAGTCTTTTCACTTAAAGACCAAGCATAGCATTTAAACAATACAAAATAACTTAAAATGCAAGAGTTTAACATTTATCTTTCAATCAAATTAAGCAAAAAAAAAGCTACATTTTTCCTAAGCTGCACATATCTACTGTATGTTATGTCATCCGCCATAATTATTATTTCTAAGTAAGTTTGGCTAATATTTTACTCCTACCACACGAGATGAAAATATGTGAATAGTTTGGAGTGTAGCGACTGTGGGAATGTAAGAAATGGCGACGTTTTCCCTCCTCAAATGCCTCCGAATTCTCAAAACTCAACTCGGAGGAGAGCGTGCGGTTTGAGTTGCTGCGAGCGCACAGACATGAGCTGTTTCTAACCAGTGTACTGTACATGTATGTGGGTATGCTCTCATGGTTTTGAGACTAGTGTAATGAGTAATGAGTATTCAAAAATTCGAACACATTCGAAGATTGGGCCTATGTACCCTCTCAGTCGATATAAAGAGGGTATCCGCTCCAGCCTTTTCACGGGTAAAAAATGAACGCACGATAAATCATGCCAGCTCGCCGTAACTAAAAAGCCCTCAACTTGCTATATCTTGGTTTAACATTATCTCGATTGAACATTTCCTTGTAAAAATGTTGCATTCAATTGGAAAGGGGATCTCCTGTGCCCAGACCTCCTAAAGTCATTCCGCAGGGTTTCAACAAAATTTAGACTGGGCTTTTCCCCAAAAATCAATCTTTGTCTGTAGACTTTCCTTTTACTGAACTGAATTTATTATCGTGCTATTTGGTGAAATCTACGCTCTAACAGAGTGCTGCAGGCTGTGTGTCAAAATAAATTGGTATCTACTGTATGTATCCATCTATCTTGACTAGTGTCCCAGTGCCAGCTGAAGAGAGGCAAGCCCATAGTACATAGCTTCCATCACCGTGTTTCATCATTTGATTAATCATTTTAATCCACAGCCCAGACATAGAGTATGAATAACACACGTGATCCCTGTCAGATATTCCCGAAGCTTTACTGTTGCATTTGTAATGATGTCACAGTGATTACACTATGGAAAAAGATCCAACATGATTAATCTGTTTCATTCTTTATTGCACACACACACACACACACACAGCAAATTTAAAAGGACTGAGTAGACTTTTTATATTCATTGTACATGAGCTCAAATGCCCTTGATTGTCTGTTGAGTGCATTTATAGTAGTCATTTGAAATATATGATACATGATGCTAGTTTGCTATGAGTAGCATTACTTTTAAATTGCGCTAGCATCAACAACAAAACCTGATTGACCTTATTTGTGGTTTGGATCTGATTTAAAATTAAAAAAATATTTTCAATAGACATGCCAGGCTAATCTTTCTGAACAACACCAGTCTTTGTGCCATGTGTACCAGACACAACGTCTGCCTTGTTTCTTAATGCCGAAAGATTGCGTAGACATTAAAATAAACACTTTGAGCTGGTATTACAGAAAAATACTGCCAGGTGACATTAAACATTGAAGGGAGAAGCTTAAGAAAATGGCGACCTAATGCCAAAATCCGGATTGAAGTTTGTTGTTGTGTATGACATAGACATAATACAGAGGATTATGCATTCTGTCTTATATGCAAGCTCTGATCTAAACTGTTAGCTTTGAGTCACAGGGGAAGGTGTCAGAGCTATCATTATTCTGTTGTAGAAGCTGCATGTGCAGAAGCCTATCCCAGGGAACACACACACACACACACACACACACACACACACACACACACCAACCACATGCAGACTCTTTAAAGGCAAAGGGCCAAGCAATACAATATTATCACAATACCTAGATGCCGATTTGTATCACGATTCTGTTACTATCCCGATTTGATAAATATCTTGATTCGATATGATTTTTCACATTTTCTCACAATTCTACAAAACCCAGAATTTGCTTCTACCACACAGGATGCTGTTCTGCCTGCCGATGTGCGAACTGTTTAGAGGCACACCCTGTAGGGTTATAGAGCAATGGCAACATTTGACCACCTCAAATGTTACCATACAAATTATAATTACAAATGTCCAAATCTCTATTACACATATTTTCTTAGCTTGGGAATTACCAGGGACCAAACGATACAATTATCACTTGTATTGCAGGTCTATAAATATCACGATTGTATTAATAACCCGATCAATTTTTTTCTCACTTTTTTTTTTTTTTTTTTTTTTTTTTGTTCTAAACAAACTCAACAAATAATACTCGCCTGCTAATGTCTTAACAATTTACACATATGATCCACCTGGAGAGGAACAGCAACATTAATTGCAAATCATGAAAGATCAATCAATCGATTTTTGTTTCCCCCATATCTCTTCACCAGCCTGCTATCTCTCAGCAGCATTATACACTCAAAAGACAGCGTTATTTGCCCTCTTCTACACGGACCGTGATTCACGTTAGAGCTGCACAAGCAGGCAATCAATCATAAAAATCTAAATCACAATATGGATCTGTGTAATTATTTCAATTCAAAAGGATGCAGTTTATTACAGGTAATATATGCATAGTTTGGAGGTTATATAGAGATGGTCAATAATTTTATATATATATATAATTTTAAGTTGATAAATATTGGAAGATGAGATCATTTAATGAGATCATTGCTCAAGTTATTTAGTTATATAGTTATATAGGTTCATTTTAATATTTAACAATCGTAGTTTAAATCACAATGGCAGTATGTGTCAAAACAATCACAGTGTAATTCAATTATTTTTTGATTAAATTTGACACAGGATATGTCAATATACTATACTAGTTATTCATTAGGTTTTTATTACAGTAATAACCTCATAGCTCTAAGCTTGGAATGTAAAAATTCAAAATGTAAAATTCCTCCTCCATTTTTGTTTTTAACAAGAGAACAGTCAATGTCATGCCTAATCGAAGCTTAGCTTTGGCGCATGTGTACCTAACGCCAGACTGACTCACTCCTTACAGACGTCTGGCAGTTTTATAATCAATAAAATATAGACTTGCACACCTTTATTACACCACATACGTAAACTGTTGTCAGTAAGACAGCTGCTGTTTACACACAATAACCGAATATTATTTTGTAGTACATGAGAAGCCTTGCACTAAGTGTCAGAATCCAAGCGTAGACGTCTGGAATTTCGGATAAGGAAGAAATCTAACTTGCTAGTGTAAGCTGTTGGAGTAAAATAATCAGTGACAGGGTGATGTGACGCAACCCAACCTGATGCATAGTTAGTATTACTAAAAGTTAATGAGACTTATTATTATTTATGAACTTGTAGCGCCGACTGACCCTTTTTATTTGTTTATAGTCAGAGTTCATGTCTGGGAACATTCCAGAAATGACTTTCTGTTTCTGTCACAAGCCCATATCTGGAGACTTAAGACTACAGGTTCGCCTCTAATTGTTACAAAGTACTGATAGTGGAGA